>OW240916.1:111941048-112044325 GCA_933207985.1 Pelobates cultripes
TAATCTTAGCCTGTGGTTTCCAGCCCAATCCTTAAGGCTCACTAACAGTCCTGCTATGTCAGTATCCCAACTGGAACACATTTGTGGAATGCCTAAATCCTGGGCTGGGCAACTTTGGCTTTGATTTAATATTTTTGGACAAATTAATAAAATCTGTTAGGAAAAAAAAAAAACATTTAAAATGTTTTGTCTTCAGAAGTCACCTTTAAAGTATATGGGCAGTTTTGTGTTAAATTGTTTAGATAGATTTGTATCAGTTGAAATGCCTGTACAAACATATTAAATTGAGACCTGTTAAAATATGTTTTAAAAATATAAAAAATATAAAAAAATCTTATAAATAAAAATATATCAATAATTAAAAATCTAAATATTTAAAAATGAAGATATGTTGGATAATACTAAATAATTTAAAGTAAATATAGCATTTATGACATGAAACAGGGCTGGTTCAGACACATATTCTTAGCATCTAAATGTTACTCTAAGCACCATGGCCACTTGAAGTGATCCTAATGCCTGAATTCTGTATGTGCAGTGTTTCGCTACACCAATTAACCCCTCTGCTGCAGAGGTGTGACTCCACTGTCAGCAGCGTCACTGGACTGTCCTACTTCAGTCCAAAGACGAGCTGGTTAATGTCAATTCTGTGCATAATCCTACAGACAATAATGCAATCATTGGCTGAGAGCACTCATCTGACACTCCCAGTGAATGAATGCCCAAAATAATCAGCATATGGCTTGGCAATTCAGCAGAAACCATATACACATCACAGGCATCCTTGAAGGAGTCCAGGCGCCTGGCAGGCTGGACCAAGTTAAAAGGCAAAACATTGCTAAACAGTTTGCCTCATTAATGATAAGAGTACTTCTTACATTATAACCACTACAGGGGCTTTAGTGGTTATCAAGTTTGGAGTAGCCCTTTATGTTGGGCTTTATTTTGGGCTGAATGGCACAGATTTTTTTTTTGTGTTTTTATATATGATTTGCGGTACAAGTAGACATTAATAAAAAAAAAATCAGAATGAATCAGCAATAAGATCATCACATTGTAACACTGGCATCTTCAATAGAAAAATGTAAGAGAGAAAACCTATAGCCTTCAGGATCTAAACATTCATTTTCAGTTTAAGATGGAATGCTCTACATCAAGCATGTCAAACTCAGAGTCTAGCATGGGCCACATCCGCAAAAAAAAAAAAAAACCTTAAATTTTCATAGAAACGTAGGTTTATTTAAAAAAGTACAGTATAAAAAACTACTAAACCTCAGCACCCCCTCTACTAAGTCCCAGTCCTCCCCTCTACTAAACTCTGGTCCATCCCATATACTAAATCCCAGTAACCCCCTCTAGCCAACAAGCAGACTTCACTCACATTGCCGCTGCCAGTATGCGACTCTGGAGTCTGGCCTCTGGTATACCCCACATGGCGACGTTCGCACCCTGTGCCAAATCTGATCCTCCTGCTACTTCTTGAAACTCTGTGAAGGTGGAGCACGTCGATGTCATGTCGGAATGTGACGTGGCATTGTGTGCCTCCATGCACCTCCAGGTACTCCACTGTCCAGTCGTAGCCAATGCATCACTGACCAACACACACACACTCACTGACACACACACAGACAGACAGACACACACACTCACTGACAGACACACATACACACTCACTAACAGACACACACAATAACAGACACACACACACACACTGACACATACAGACAGACACTCACTGACAGACACACAGACACTCACTGACAGACATACACATACTCACTGACAGACACACACAGACAGACATTCACTGACAGACACACACACTCACTGACAGAGACACACACTGATTTACACATTCTTGCACTCACATCATTTTATTTATTGCTCCCTACCTTTGGGAGCTGATGTGGGCCCTCTTCTATCTGGAGATCTCCTTCCTGCTCTTCACTGCTCCCTCATGTGCAGTTTAGTGATACCGGGTGCCGGAATATGACGTTATATTCCGGCGCCTGGCATCACTACAGACGGCGCGTGCGAGGGAGCAGTGAGGAGCAGAAAGGCTGAACTCCCTCGCTGCATCCACCTTCCTCTCCTCCCCGGCCAGGTAACCTTTAGCAGAGTAGGTACCTGCAATGTGGAGAAAGCAGGTGCCTTCTCTGCTTTAACACTAAGGATGCACTCACAGCTCGCCGGGCCGCAAAGGTGTCCCTTGTGGGCCGCATGCGGCCTGCAGGCCGCGAGTTTGACATGCTTGCTCTACACACATAGTGTAAATAAGTTTCACTTAATGATCTGATCATAACATAAATATACATTTAAAAAAAAAAATCCATAGCTAATATGCTGATTGGAACAAGGGTTGGCAGGCTCTGGACTCAGTGCTTGATGGGGACAGCTCCCTGGTGACCTGGGGTACGGAGCACCAGAGAATAAAATCAGGACTTTCCCACTGAAATTCATACAGGTAGTCCTCATTTTATGACCTACCTGTTTAACGACGGCTCAGGCTTATGATCAGCTCTCCAGCATGGGGATTTCAGGGATTCCCCACTTTAGAGAGCTGGTCTAAATTCCAAACACAGCTTAGAGGGATTTCCGGCTCTGTGTGCTTGTCTATGTTCGTGGAAATTTCTCCATACATAGACCTGCTCTGGTGCACATGCTCTGTAGTGCATCCTCACTTACCGACCAATTTGTTTTATGATCAAGTCATAAGAACATAATAACATGGGCAGTAAGTGAGGACTGTCTATATTTCCTTTTATTTATATATAATTATTTATATAGACCAACATATCTGGATTAATATACAGCAATTATATCAGTATTCTATAATATAGGGTGGATTTAGTAAGAAAAACATAAATAAACCTAGATTATTTTAGTTCTTAGTGTTGCATAGCGGTATCAGGCGTATCTACTAAGTGTTTTATTGAACACATCACTATTTTTGGCTGTTGTGCAGTACATAAAAGGTTCTTCTCTGTAGTATGTCGATTTTATGTACTGCAGTAAGAAAGTTGGTTCATTAATCAAGGATATCTGAAAGTAAGTACATTCTAAAGAAATTAGGTATGGCCAGGGAGGTATAAGGTGTCCCTACCATGTCTCCATTTTCCAGATAGCAATGGACCACAGCATCTCTTGCTCACCTTATGGTTCTCAAAGAGTTACAGAACGTACACACATAACATTGCTTTATACACCATGAAAAAGGCTATGTTTTTATTATTTCCTAAATTTGTAGAAGAGCTTTTTGTTTAATTAACTCAGCAGGTGCACCATTACATTGGGCAATCAACAGTGTTTGTTGTTTTGTACTCAGTGAGAACATGTCTAATTTTTTCCCCCTAAAAACCTTGGCATTTAAACCTCACTGTATAACAGTATCTTCAAAGGCAGACAATGGGTAGGCAAGCAGGCATATAACACGCATTTAGTAAAGTTCCCCGCCATCCAAAAAAAATAAATAACTATTTCTGAAATTACATACTGGCATTTTGCCATTTTTCATAGAGATCATTTTCCTTTAAAATGACTTTAATAGTATATTTCACATGAAATATTTACATTTATTTTAAAGAGTCTTCATTTAAACTTATGATGCCACCACAATGATTAGTAGTTTGAGATATAATAATAAAAACTATCCTACTTAATATCTTTGAATATCAAACTGTAGGTTGAGTCAAATATCACGAAAAAAAAACTTAGCCCTGCACTCAAATAACCACTACTTTTGGGCGATGGCTATAGTTTTCATCAGAGAAAATATATAGAATAAATGCAGAAAAACAGTTACATGCACACTATCCCAAATTCCTAAGCATACTTAAATAACAGAAGGATTTTAGCATCACTCCACATAGAAGAAAAGCAAATAAACACACCTGTGCACTATTCAAATTCCCAATACACATTTACAGGGTTACTCCAAGCACCATGTACACTTCACTGATTTTAAGTGTTCATAGTGCTTGGAGTCAGTATGTGCAGCAATTCAGAGTTTAATTCCTACTGCCGGAGGTGTCACTCCACCTCTGCCCGCATAATTGGGGCCTCATTAACCCCGGAACTCTGATGTGAATATTTGATCTGTGATGAAATGCCCATGAGTAATCACTTGGCTGCGGGGTCTTCATCCTCTTGTTGAATCCCAGCCACAGAAAATAAAGGTCCCATGTTTTATACCTATTTTTATTCAATTGGACTTGTACAATTGGGCTTTTATTTTTCTTCCCTCCAACCTATGCATTTGGCTCCTTTATATTTTGTTTAAGGGTTGCTCCAACAACCATGGCCACTTCTGCTTTTAGAAGTGGTCATGGTGGTACGATCTTGGATGTGCATTGTTTTTGCTTGAACACTGCACTTCCAGAGTCATTTGTACTTGTGTACCAGGGGCAAGTTACACCTGAAGATTTTGTATTTAAGCCCGTCTTTAGCGGTTAAACCCCTCTCACAATATAACTTCATTCTGATGAAGTTGTTATGGTGCTAGAGTGTCCCTTTTTCAATATAGTTATAATAATGCTGCAGAGGTAGAGTTACACCTCCTGCGGTAAGGTGGTTAAACTCTGTACGTGCAGCATTTCATAGCAAAAAGCTACAGATAAAAACTTCAGGCACGATGACCACTACAAATGCCTAAAGAGGTCATGGTATTTGGGGTAATGCTATAATTTACTTAAGTTTGCAGAAAAAGCTTTATACCTGAAGAGTGTGTTCTCTTTTGTTTTCATTTTGCAAAAAGTGCAGATTTCAATAGAAATTGACACTTTTATAAATGCAAATGGTTACACTCCACTGGCTTCAAAGCAGACAACAGGTCCTATTACTTGCTGGTTTGGCTAGCTCACTGGAGCTAAACTCAAAAGGTAGCAATTGCTCAGAGCGTGTGGGAGTCTGATTGGACAGCCATATAAAGTCGAAAGCTTTTTTAAGATTTATCCCCAATGAAAAATGCATTATTAAATGTATGCAAGTTTTTGCATGGGGTATATCTACTAAACAGTGTTTTTTAAAATGTATTTTGTACTTGGACAGTGTATTGTTCCTTTAATTAATATGTAGTTGTGGCTTAAAGATGATAAATTTTAACAATTTAATTTAAAGTAAGCCACAGATACCTATCCAAATTTAAATTTAGTAAAAAGCCAGCTCACATTATGTTTTTAAATCTATAATCACCTTTGGTTTTTTTATATGACCAATATTGACCTTAATTTTGGAAATATTATTCACAATTCTTCACTACTCACTGTTTACTGAATAAAATCCTTGGTAAATCAAATCAAATAATTGTTACCTTTCTGGCAAACAGGAGACTAATTGTGCCAGGTTTTCTTTCCCCATATCTAACTTTTTTAATAACCTAACTAACTGTCTACGTTATTTTTATTCCTGTCAACCAACAATCCTGATTTTTGGGTACTGTCCCACTTTCCTGCTTTAGTTCCCTGGTGCCCTACTTCTAAAGGACACCAGGGAAATGTCCTGGGCATCTTATTAAACATGCTCACACTGTGAACGGGCACTAGGATCCTGCAGAACGCACTTCAACAGCGATCTCTGCAAGGTCCTGCAGGTTGGAGGCCCTTTAGTTCTTCAGCAGGACTGAACTAAAGAGTCCACCCATCCTAATCTCATACCAATGTTGGGAAGTTTGTTATCATGCTATATTTCCATTGCATCGTCAGTTTCCCAGACTTAAGTTAAAATATAAAGATTATGAGTTGATAAGTTAAAAATACGCTTTACTTACAGATATTTTGTAAATTACAATATATGATGTTTAAATCATTAACAAAATAATGGTTTATTATACGCAGTTAAGAAATGTGGCCTTGTATATGTTTCTTATTTTGATTTCTTTCAAAATGTTTGCCAGTCCAACAAATTGCAGTAGTGTCACCTACACATCAATATATTTTTGGACCTTTACAATAATAATAATGGAAAATAAATCATATAAGACTAGGAGAAAGACTATATCATCCAACAGGCTATTAACATTCACTTACCCTTTGTAACAGTGCTGGTGTTGGAAGAACTGGAGTCTTCATAACCCTGAGTATTGTATTAGAAAGAATGAGATATGAGGGTGTCGTAGATATCTTCCAGACTGTCAAAATGTTGAGAACACAGCGACCTGCTATGGTACAAACAGAGGTAAGTGATAAATTATATTGTTTATTTACTGTGTATATCTATAGTAACCCATTTTAATGCTACTTTTTTAAATTCATTTTTTTTTCCCAACTCAAATATTTTGCCCTAAATTTTCAATACTAGTTGTAAATTCATCAATGCTAAATTATTAGCAGATTCTGGTACAAGGATTAACCTGTTTCTGTTTAGTTACAAACGGTACCTCAAATGTACCTGTTACATACAAAATGTGCTCAGACCTTTGCATCATAATCCTTAAATAGATATAGTTGTCAAATAAAATAGCACAGCACATACTTAGGTCTTAGTGTAATTTTAGCTAATTTTATTACCGTACATATGTTTGTGCAAAATGTTCGTTCTGCATAATGACTTTGTTTTTTAAATATCTAATTTCATTTCAAAACAAATTTTAATCAATCTAAAAAATGCTAAGTTTTAATATATTTTAAAATATTTACCCATCCTACTAGCAAACATATTTTCATATATCATTATCATTGTTTTTATTAATATGGTTTGATTTCTCCTTTCCAGGATCAGTATCAGTTCTGCTACCGAGCGGGACTTGAGTATTTGGGCAGTTTTGATCACTATGCAACGTAGAAGTTCTTGCCCATTTTGGAATTTTCCTGCAGGCCCGTCAAGATCCAGAGAGCCTCTTCTGAGCCATACCGTGTGCTTGAGAAGTATTTCTTAACTCCTAGCTAAAGACCAATTACAGTAATTGGATTATTACAAAAAATAAATAAATAAAAATAAATAAAAAGAATAAAAAAACATTTCTGGGTGGACCAAGGATTCACAATTAAAAAAACAAAACTTACCCTTAGAATTATATCAGTCCTGACTGGTGGGACATCAAAAGGATTCATTTCACCAACATGTCCCATGGACTCTGCATCAGTTGGCATTGAAAGAAAGAAGATTGCAAAGAACCATTAACTTACCGGGAATTGCATGATTGTTCAAAGATGAATCTTAGGAGTACAACTGCTCAGTGCAAAATGTTTAACATGCCAGTTACTGGCTTCTTAGACAAATGGAACATTTGCTTTGATATCAACCCTTCTCTCCATAATGATCATGAAATCACGTTAGTGAAAGCGAATGGGCGGAAAGTGTTTATTACAAAAAGAATCATTTATTTAGTTTTTTAGTATTGTAAAGATACTGCTGACCTGTGCTTCATTATTAACTGTGTAAACTTTCGTTTTCCTTTTTTTTTTTTTTAAACAAAGTTTATAAGGAAGTGAATAAAACATTGCATAACTGTTAATTTTCGATCAAGAATTTTTTTATTTTTTTTTAAATGGTAGAACTGTTACATGTACTATTTCTCGTTACAAATACTAAAACATTTGCAACTTTGGCATCTAACAATATATTACTTTATCATTTCTTTTTTTTCTGTTGCTATTTTACCCATTTTTACTATAATAATATTTGTTATGAGTTAAACAAAGTTTATTAAACAAAGTTTTTTTCATGTTCTGTTTGGAATCAACAGGGAGGCGCAAAGTATAAAGCTGCTACAAACATAACATATAAATATATATATATACATATATAGAGATACACATATATATCTGTTCTTCCATAGTTTATTTTTTGTTAATCGTGTAGGATTTTTTCCCCCAAAAAAACTCATCATGTGTCATCCAATTCATTTCAGTAAGAATGTTTGAATTGAAAAAGTCTGTTTGATTTCTTTTATCCATAAAATAAACAAGGAATGCACATCAGTGATATTTTAGGTTCACCCCAAAATTATTGAATGAAACATAAACAGGTAATAATGAATCTTCAACAATGTATGTACTTTGTTAAGGCTTCCACTGCAGTCCAATATTTTTAACACTTTAGTGCAATAAAAAACATCTTGTATATTTTGCAGGATATGTGCTCGTGAGAAAGTATAGTGCTTACTGAAGGAGATTGTAAAATATGTTTAAAAAAATCATGCAAATTGTACCCAATCATTTATTGTCTGTGGTATATTATATCAATGTCAGTTGTATGATATGTAAAAAAGAAAAAAACAAACAAACAGAAAACAGAAAACAAGGGCAAAGCCAAAAATGAATGCTCTGCTTAATGAAAATAATTTTGTCACAGCAGGTTTTAAATGCTGTATTTTCTTTTTTTTTTGCATTTAGAGTGCCTTATATTTAATGCTTTTTCAATAATATTTCTTTGAGCTTTGATTGGTCTGTATTCACATAATACCCCATTACTTAATTTTACTTATGAAAAGAATAAAAAAAAATAGGAATTATTGTTTAATATTTTGCCAATGCCGCACCTATGTGCAGTGTGCACTATTTTCTTTACTGATAACAGTATGCAGAAGACTATTATTCTTCCAAAAATTTAAAACTTATATCTGTTATCACCGAGTTTCAGTATTTATCTGTACTATAGTTTATACACTCATGTGACTCCAAAAAACATATTTTTTTGGTTATATGTTGTGCTATGTGCTTCATGCTATATATACATTATGTTCATGTAAGACATTTTAATCCTGGAATACATTTATACAGCACAGTATTTTTCATAGGCACTTTATTAAGCCTTTCGTGACCAACAGCATGTCAGACCGGCCACCATTAAAGGGATTTGTTCAAGTGTGGTCTTGAAGGGGTTAAATATAATTTAACTGTTTATGTTTGATCAGATATTTTACCTTCTATGTTAGTTTAACACCATCAAATGTAACATTGTCATAAAAAAATCATAGTTAAAATTAAGAATACGGCTATGTTTTATGGTTTTTGTTCTTTGGTGTATGCTTGGAGGCCATTTTGAAAATGAAACTCTACTAAGGATTGTGTTAGAGCACTTTCATTGTAACTCACAATACTAATAATGGAAGGCTACCTCGGACTCTAAAAATTATATTAAAAAAGAAAACATGCACTACTTTACTACAATATTTTTTTCTCATCGTTAAACATATATATATAAATAATAGTGTTGAAAATCATTTGTAAAGGAAATATATATTCACAAATATATGAAAAGTCATCTCCATTAGTACATTTTACCAATTATCATATTTTTCCTATTTTTCTATTCGCACATTAAAATTAATAAAAATGCATTGTGTTTAAATCCCCATTTACATAATCCAACCTATCTTGCATCTTTAATGTAGGGAAGTGTGTTACAATCATTGATGTGCATTCCACTTTCTGTTTATTATTTGTTGTATTGTCATGCTACTTATTTTATTAAAGCATCCTTTTCTGCAAAAAAACATCTTAGGCAGAAAATGCATATTTTACGCATTATTGGCACGGTGCTATTATTTACCTATATCAGTGTAGTTATGTATAATTTTGTATTTAGAACATTGAAAAAAAACATATATAAACATGATTTGTACATAACTTCATTTTAGTTCTTTATTTTTTATTTTCTTTTTTTATTGACCTGCATGGTTGAGTTTTGGAGAAGATGGCTGGGAGGATTGCCCTCTGGGGAGAATTGCACTTTCTAAACCTTTGTACTATGCACTGCCCTATTGATTCTATACCCAATAATGTTATTACTTGAACCCATCTTTAAAAAAAAATGCTATGAAATTCACCTGTGTGTGTCTGTTTGTGTGTAAATAACACAATACCTTTAAAGAGACAAAATTAGTTTTGTGTTGAGAAAAGTGCAGATGGTATATTTTTCCCCAGATTGTTCCCTTTTGATGACAGAGGGACCTATAATAATAGAGTGAAGCCTTGATGACACCTGAAGTGTTATTACTCTGATACTCCAAAAATCCTACTAAAGTCTGCTGATTCCATCTTTTACATACTTTTTTGTGGCTTTGCCATCCAAGCTTGGAGTGTCTTTACAACGATAATACAAATTGTGTTCTTTGCTCTCGTTTTGGATGCATAGACTGAAAAAAATATATTTAAAAAAAAATAAACTTGTAAAATGGCTTGTTAAAAATACAATTACCTCTACTTAGTAGTACGCGTAAATGTTTTACAAGATGAAAGGCGTGCTTTTTATTTTCTTACTTCGTTACATTGGTGGCGAAAGAAGTCTGTCTGAAAATCAGTTCTTTGCTGACACAAGTTCCCTTTGTTACAAATGAATTCTAATAAAATGTCAGTGTTATGCAGTCTTGATGATCTCCTTTTAATTCTTACCATTTGCCAACTGTAATAGCATTGTACAAATGTGGGAATAAAATGTTTGAAGGCTTTTTTTTACAGTGTCCACAGATCTGGATGTGGTATAATCTATTATTTTTTTTTTACTTTCTGAAACTCATAAAGAGAGCATGGGATATGAAAATGAATTTAGTAGACAATGCAAATAATGTTATAAGTAATTGTTTTACCCCTAAAGTATGAATGCATTTCATGAAGCTTATTATTAGAGATGTCGCGAACCGTCCGCGAACTTCTCGCGAACGGTTCGCCACGGTTCGCCACGAGCTGTTCGCGGCGAACTCCGGTCAGCTGACACGTCCCGGCCAATCTCCAGCAGACCCTCCCTACCAGACCCTCCTACTTCCTGGACAGCATCCATGTTTCAACTGACCGGAGTTCGCCGCGAACAGCTCGTGGCGAACCGCAGCGAACCGTTCGCGACATCTCTACTTATTATGTATATTTTTGTAGAATTGATGTATGTGCCATTGCAGTTTTAGGTCTATGTTTATAATTACTCTGATTCATTAACGCTTAAATGATTCACACATTTAGAAATTGCAACAAGTATCTGGCTGATGAACAATGCAACTATAGAAAATGGCCTTTTTTAAAAAGAAATAATAATAATATAATAGGCTGGATTGTGAGTAATGGAAGTACCAGACCACCTCACTTCTAACAGTATTATTGAGTGTTTAGATGTCAAACCAGTCACATGGATGCAATGTTACGTTTGCTTTTAGAGTGTCAAGCAACACAAACCACTGCATTTACAATAATACAATGTTAGCACTTGTCTAGAGTAGAGTTCCAGTGCAGGACAAGAAAAAAGGGAAGTACAGGTTTACTAGATTTAGATTTTGTCAGAAATGCTCATTCCATCATCCAACATATTTCTATCCATGATTTGTGCACTCTTAGAATACTTACTTCAATCGTTATTCCTTTCCTCACCAAGTGAAAAGATATTGTGCTAAAACAAAGAGCTACCTATACTTATCTGAATTGTTCTTTGAAATCAAATTATATTAGGTGGGATTAAACTGCCAGCCCTCATGGAAACAGACAATTTGGTAATCATGCTTTTAAGAAAAATAAGTGGTATCCAGAAGTAAACTTGAGTAGATTAAATATTTTGTGCTCTTGTTTCAACCTGTTTCCTTGGAAAATCTCATGCAACCTAAACTCCTGATCCTGTAAGTAGTATTATAAGACAAATCTTCTGGGGGGAAAAAGACAACGAAATCTACAACCCGTATTAATTGCTCCCTTCAAAAATAAATTGCATTGTTTGTTTAGGAATATTTTTTAAATTAGGTATAATTACAGTATTAAGTACAAGATGTTTATCATACGTATATATTTAATTTTACACCACCATTATAATTGCTCTTTGACTCGTATTTTAGAATAAAACAAAATTTGCATTTATTAGCAAGTTTACATTTATGAAAAGCAGCTATACATACAGATATGTAAGAGCAGATCAGGACTCTGTTAGGCAAGCCTTACTAATACCAAGCTTTTGTCAAATTTCAAGACCTTTTTTTATTTATAGAAATGCAAATTAGAATTGAAATTCAGATTTAAAGTGAATTTACCCATGGCTTAGAAGTTTAATATGGTGAGGCAAGGTGCGTTTCCTGGAGTTTATCAGATAAATTTATTTTTTTCAATTTGACAATTTTTATTTTTGTCAGAAATAGTAACTCCACAAACAATAAAGGGGGTAGGGGGTACATAATAAAAGGAGGAGGAGGGACAAGGTGTAAATGCAACCTTTTTACATATATTTGCAATCATAGTTTTATCACACATCAGACATATCTACGTTAGCATATTAGTCACTCTCTGGGCCCTTTGCAATACTTTTTTTTTTTGCATAACACTTTTTCAGGGTCATTTATTCGTGTCTCTTATGTTGGTGCTCCACTGTCAGTGTGGTTGCCTTTCTCATGTCCCTGTGTTACATCTTTTATTGTGAAGTATGCCAACTGGGGGTATAGAAGAAAAGAAGAAGAGGGAGAGGAAGGGGGAGGGGGGATTATTTACATGTCACACTCTGTCCAAAAGTCCTTGGTTCAGTTAGTGAAATCTGCCCAAGTTTATGACTTTTGTAGGTGAGGTTACTCTATTTCTGGATGAGTTGGGCCTTTCATGTCGGGGTGTAGACCTCCTCTATTCTTACCCTCAGGGTTAAGGCCCGTGTGTCATGTTCAGAGTGTGGGTTTTAGGGTCAGGGACGGTATCCCTTCCTAACTATTTACATTTTGGGTGTCTTGCTCTGCTTCCCTCTCGATCTGATCCTTTGGGTCTCTTGCCCCTATATGGTCCCCTCATGGTTCCATCCTGGGTACGGTGCGCACCGTCCCTTGTGGGTTTTGGTTGTCTGTTCCTGCCCTGTTGTCTTGTCCCTTTTTGTGCCTCCTGGGTTAGGTCCCTGTTTTTGTCTCTCCCTCCCCCCATCCCCACTCAAGGTAGGCATCCCAATATTCCTTGGCCTCGCCATATGTTTTGCTGGGTTCATCTGCTGGTTGGTTTTGGTTTCATATTCTAGATTCAGTGATACTTGCTGAATCATCTGAAGTCTCTTTGGGGGCTGAGCTTGTTTCCATTGGCGTGCTATCATAAGGTTGGCAGCTATTATTATGTGGTATAGTAAGCTTGCAAGGGGTTTTGTGTAGGAGTCTGGTGTCATAAATAATAGGCCGCATTCTGGCCGTAGCTCAGTTTCTATGTGTAATGCCTCCTGAATAATCTCCTCTATCTGCCCCCAATATTCCCTAATGTTCAGGCATGTCCACCATATGTGGTACATAGTGCCCTCTCCTTCTTTACATCTCCAACATTGTTTCGGGGTATTGGGATATATTTTTGCCAGCCTAGTTGGCACCAGGTACCACCTGTACTGGATCTTGCGCATGAGCTCTAGGTGGGATGCGTATCTGGATCTTCCTTTGTGCCACTAGGAAGGCCTGTTGCCACTGGTCTTGGGTGAAACTCATGCCTATGTCTGTGTGCCATGCTTCTTGGAATTTGGCTGTTGCTCTGTGTGGTGGTGTGAGATTTTCTAGTAGGCCTGTTTAACTTTTATGCGATTCGCTAACAGTTTGCTCACCTTTTTGCCCTGCACGTAGTGGTTAATGTTGAATCTCTGCATGTTGGCGCGCAGTTGGTCAAGTGCCTGCTGTTGTATGAGTTTCGTGACTTGGGCTATTCTAGCTCTCGTCTCTGGGGTTGGGGTAATTTGGTTTGTGTTATTTACGTCGTACAGTTCTAATTGCCAAGCTTTGAGCTGGGACTGATTGGTCCTTTTCACGTATGCTGCCATACGGATCAGCAGGCCTCTTGCTACCGCCTTGTAGGCGAGCCACACCATCGTGTTTGTTACTTCCCCTTTGTCGTTAGAGTGAAAATAGGCTTCAAGGTCGTTAAGGATTCTACAAAATTCCTGTCTCGCAGCAAGGAGTTATTTATTTTCCATGGGCTGCGGTGTTTAAAGTTATACATATTTTTTAGTTCTATGGTCACCGGTGCATGATCTGACCAGGTGATTTGGTGTATGTCACTAGAGATGAGCTGGTACAATGCGGAACCCAATATCAGAAAACCATAAATTTTGGAGTAGGAGTTGTGGACTGCCGTGATGGTTGTCATGGAGGAGCTTTGCAATGGCTCTACAGTGCCGCTTCAGTGGGCTGTAGCTTTTTCTCTGTGGTAGGAGTGTGGTGTCTAACTTTGGGTCGAGTATGTGGTTAAAATCCCCTCCTAACACTGTTATGCCTTTTTGGATGTTGGTTACTTTGTGTATGATTTTGTGCAAAAAGTTTCTTTGGTTGGTGTTCGGGGAGTATACATTTACTATTGTGTATAACATGTCATTAATCAGTCCAATGACTATCACATAGCTTCCGTTCGTGTCTATGTCCAGGGAATGCAACGTAAACAAAACCGTTTTACTTATTAATATGGATTCCCCCCTGGACTTAGTGGGAGACGTCGCGTGGAACTGATGTGGGAAGTCTGTGGTCAGTATTTTGGGGTGGTCGTCTTTCCTAAAATGTGTTTTTTGGAGACATAGTATATCGGCTCCTATGGTTTTGACTTCTCTATTGAAAAGGTGTAGCTTTACTGGGGTGTTGAGTCCTCTAACATTAAGGGAACAGATCTTCACGATGGTTTGCGGTGTGTAGGTGCTGTGAGCTTTTTTTGGTTATCTATGGTTGCGAGGGCCACCGCTCTCCCCAGCTTAGTCAATCCGAGCCGGTGAGCCCTCTGTGTTGTAGGGGACATACTTATGGGGTCCGCAGAGCAATAGACCGAAGCACTTCCTCTATACAGAGGAGTCCTACATGGCTGGAGGGGTACCGGGTCACCCACTACCCGTGCCCCCTTCCTGCAAGCAGTATTGAAAACATATAATATTTGAGCATTCTGTATAACAACTTGTACCATAAGGGTAACATGAAAGAAAAGTGTTTACAAAAACATTCGTTGCTGTCCTGGTGGCTTGGCACTGCATCATCGTGCCTTAGGGGTTAGAGGCATAGGGCCTCATGTCCTGAGAGAGCTGCTTCCCTCGATGGTTATCCATGTACCTCTTCTCTAAGCTTTCCAGCCCTTGTTCGGGCCCCTCCTGAGATTCTCCATACAGCTCCATTGCTTACTTGCCTGCCCCCCTTGGGAGACGTGTGTAGGGTGCCCCACGGGGTTGCCTGCCTTGTGTGTCATGGCTGAGGAGTGGGGTCCCCGTTAATGATGTAGTGCCCCCGGCTTCTCGCTCCCTCCCCCGGGTGCACTCGTCATTTGCTATTCACTGTTCCGGGGTGCGGGTGGCACTGATGGGTATCATCAGGTGGGGTTGTGGTAATTGCTAGGTCTAGTATTATCCTTATAAGCAGTGAGTGTTCCCTTCAATATTCCTGTTACTTTTTTCTCTTTTTAAAAAAAAAAAAAAAAAATTGGGGGAAATTGTTTTGTTTTTTTGTAAAAATTACTAGTCTTATAGCCTAGTCGTAACATTGGTGATAATCAGGTCTCTGGTGATGTGGGTTTTGGTGCAATGTGCCTGTACTACATGGTGTTAATGGTATGGTTTTGCCCCTGGATTATGTATCTAGGGTTTAGGCCTCCCCTCAGTCCCCTGGTGTGTGATTCCTGTACCACTCCGGGAACATATAATTCACATTGCTACATTACCCACACCCGGTGTTGGTCTCCCATTCTGCGTTGTTGTTTTGCAGTGTCCGCTCACCATACCCACAGTCCAATTAGTTAAGTCCCAAAGGCTTATTTCTTCTTTGCTTTTTTTCCACTCCGGTGATGCCCGTGGTCCATTGTGTTACGCTGCCGCCAGCGATGTTGGTGCCATGTTCCATGTGCGCAGCACCCGTTGTCCTTCCTTCGGTGACCCGATGATTGTGGTCTTCCCCTCTCTCAACACCAATAGTTTAGTGGAGTATCCCCACCTGTACGATATTCTGTTCTCTCGCAGCCTCGTTGTAATGTCTTTAAAGTCTCTCCTCCTTTATATAGTGTGTAGGCGGAAATGTCTGCGAAAATAGTCGTACCTCTGTAGGCCTCTGGCATCTCCTTCCTTTTTCTGTTGGCATTGAGGACTGCCTCATTAGCATGGAAGTAGTGCATCCTCATCAGGACATCCATTTTGGATGTCAGAATCCTGTCTAGGAGGAGCAAGTCTTGTGGCAGATCTGGGACCAGCTCTCTCATCAGGCCTATCACGTATGCAGTGAGGTCATCGTTATTCACCGTTTCTGCAATGTCCCTTATGCGGAGGTTATTGCGGCGTGCTCGGTCCTCCATGTCCACTATTTTTAGGTCCTGTTCGTCTATCCGTGAGGCAATTCCTTCTGCAGTGTTTCCAGACTATTGTGTGCCTCCGTCAGCTCTGTTAAGGGCTCTTCCGTTTGGGATGTGCGGGTGCCCAGGTCTTGTAAATCTTTTCTGAGCTCTTTCATAGCTATGTCCATTTTTGTTATTATTTTATCAGATATTTCTTCCAGGAGGCATTTGAGTGAGCTCTGTGTCAGTGAGGTTTCATCCGTTGCAGGCCGTGTCTCACGATCTTGTTCTATCCTGTTCTTCGTCACCGCCATCTTGGGCCTGGTCCTGTTGGTGTGCTGCTCGACCGTGTCCAGCTCTGAAGGCAAAGAAATTGTTATTTTTGTTCTTTTCTGTGGTTCTCTTACTTTTGGGTTGCAACATCTTGCAGTTAAATCGCTTTTTTTTTCTTCAATTTTCTCGGCTGTAATTACACCTTTGTAGACCTCGAGGTTCGGAGCTGCAGGTACATGTGGCTACTCCGTTCCGTGTCAGGACACGCTCCCTCTATCAGATGAATTTTATCCCTCAAAAAGAAACTGCTGCTGCTGCAAAAAAAAAAATGAGTGATGAGTTTAGAAATTCAGGGCTTGTTTCAATCTTGTAGCTTCTTTTTACAAACCAGCTGCCTGTCACTAGTGTTGCCGAGCATTGGCTGCTTACCAATTGCAGAATTTCACCAGTAGCAACAGGGATAGTCTGCCGCTACTTAAAGCCGGGCTCTAAGTAGAAGCTAACGGCTCCCTTTATTCTCTATGGGAGTTGCTAACTGTTATTTTCAAAATCTGTCACTACTCATTACTAGCTTTCACTAACACTGAAAATGTTACACCTGTCTCTTTCCTGGTGTGAAGAAGTTGACAGCTAACTCCGAATACATCTTTAAGAAAAATACATGTCTATATATCATTTGATGAAAACCCTAAAGCACCTATCACAGTATAATAAACCACATTAAAACAGCAATAAAATTATAAGAAAAAGTCAGACTTCTGATTTTAGTATATATATATTTTTTTATATAAGTGAATTAAATGGGACATTTCTCATAGAATAAATTAACCTTAAAAGTTGCATAGGTATGTATTTGACATAGCAAAATAATCACAGTTCTATATATTGTGCACACTGTCACTGTCTCTTGCTAAAGCCAATCACAGAGAAAACATGTTCAAGGGGTTATTGCTATGGAGACAACTTACATCACGTGTGTTTTGGGGTTTTACTAGCTATCAGATGTTGTTAACTGCTACACTAAGAATAACTATTTATAGACAAGGTTGGAAACAAGCTGTTGTTCTAAAATTTGGATGCATCAGGTCCAAAGGCACTTCTAGAAGACCAACCATATCAACCCATCTTACTAAAAAGAACTTACACATACTGCAACATACTGAAATTTTAGTCATCCAATCTCATACTCTTTATTTGTATATGTTTCACAGGGCTCTGAAATTGTGCATACATTATAAACAGAACAAAGACCTTCTGGGTTCATTAGTATTTTATCTTATGTGCTAGAACATGTATCATTTTATGTGTTTAATTAAATATATTTAATTATTTAGATATTTTTTTTTTACTTTTGTACTTTACTTGCAACAGTTGCTGTAGTTTGTAGAGGCATGGTAGAGCTTGGTAGTATTTTTATTTTTATTTGAAGCTTGTAAACGATTTAGATGACATTTGTTATGCCTTTCATTAAATCTTTACGTAGATAATTGGACATTATGGATACAACTTATCAAAGAACAGAAGAGATAAATTAATTTGTACTTTGTTGGTTAGTAAAAGGTATACTTATTGAAATATTAGAAATAACATGCATAATAGCTCTGAAGAATGTTGTGTTTTAAGTTGTTTTGCTCTCTGCTATACTTAAAATATTAAACTATTACACACACCCATTACCAGTCAAGACAAAATACCACAATCAAAATGCATTAAAATAAATATAACCTTCCAATATTGCCCGATATTTCCAAAATGAGACTCTTGAAAGTGATGGTGTGTGATCTACTGTGATGCAATAAAACTAATCAATAGATGAAAACATCCACACAAAAAATAACAATTTTAGCAGAATTCCTTCTATGTGAAATTTAAGAGTCACCTAGACCAGTGTTCATTTTATACTTTCATCAAGATTTCTTTTGTTTATATCTTACATGTTATCTGTCAATAATCAACTGCCCTATTTTGTTTTTTCAAGCCACTACTTTTATACACCCTCAATCCCACTTTAAAGATTGTCTATTCATTTCATTTGTCTTTGTAAAAAATACATTTTTGGGGAAATTAAAATACCATTTTCCTTGCTCTATTAGATCTAAAGACTTTTAAAACTGACGGGAAATGATTGTCTGTTGTGTAATTTACAAAAACCTTTACATTAACACTGTCATCTATCAGTGTTATCACTTGTCAATTATTTTTTTAAACCAGCAAGCAAATATTCAAACAAAAAACAAAACAAGAAAAGCTTTGAAAAGAATGTAATAGTTGTTTATAAACTTTTATATTGGTCAGATTGCATTGTTGGGCATGTCTCCCAGCTCAGTTTAAGACCAGTTCGCTTATGACAGAAACATGGCATCATTGTGGAGAGAGAGAGAACTGACACCAGAGCTGGATCTGCATGGTCACACTCATCAGACTCCCTCTTTTCTCCCACTGTCAGATGTTGAAAGATAAAGAGATCTTCCAACTGCACATGTGTAAATCTTTCAGGCATGCCCAATGCATTTTTTCCACCATTCCTAAGGGTCAGACACTGATTGGTTAGATCAGTATCACTCTTGGAGCCGGTGTGGAAAGCATAAGAAAGAAGAAGTAGAAAAATGAGACTGTGGTCTCAAAGGTATGCATGTCCCTTTGATTTTGTGTTTGACTGAAAAACCTGCTTAATTTATAATGGTGTTATTTTTGCATTTTCTAGCATCATCTAGATAAATGGAATCATTTAAGTGTCACTACTGTACCCCAATGCATTTACTTAATCATACTCTGTTGTTATAACCTAATTCAGGTTTTATATTACACTCATGGACAGTTGCATCTGTTTTCAGATACCATCATTAATAAAGTCCTTCTTCTATTACTGATATGTAGGTAGATGGGCCGAAGAGAGACAGACAGTGAGATTATCTCTCCTCAGCTCCTTTTAGGAGATGTTACTAAAGAGAGAGCTCCTTTGAACAGGGCTCTCCTGAGCATTGTGATCCTGACTCTCTGAACTATGCAGATTGAGACAAACGCTCCTTACCCTGGACGTTTGCCACGATTTCCTGGAAGAGGCTGCTAGCTAGCATCTTTCCATAGGACTATGGGCCACATACAAAGATCCTGTTCGGGAGTTAAATCTCCCCAGTCACCATTAGCAGCTTTCCCTGGATGCCCCTGGTTCGGCACTTTCCTTTCATTCGAATGGAACTGAGCACTAGCTTCCTGGCTACCTACACTGCATGGATCGGAGCGCTATTTGGAGAACGTGGGCACTCAGATCAGGGCTATTTGGGGATGTTATTTTTGTGGGGTTATTATATATTTTTATAATGTTTTGGGTCATTTTATGTTTTATATTTTTATTTTTGCCTTTCTGTTCCTGGGAGATAATTAGCTTACCGGTCTTTAACACAATTATCTCCCAGGCCCAGAGATCTTTGCATTGTATTGTATGGAGACCCCTGCTGGGGGTCTGTGTATAAAAGTGGGCCATCTGGCCATAATAAAACCAGTCTTTTTGTACCCTTCATCAAGTCTAGGCTGATGTTTGGGTAGTTCAGAGCTTTAATCACAGCTTCACTTGGGATTTGGGAGAACTATATCGGAAATACTCAGGCAAGTATAGGGGATCTGTTACACTGATAATGCCATATTACCTTCTGTATCATCTGTAGCAAAAATTTTGAAATACCGATATGTATAGATATTGTAGATGAGGGGGTAGAAAATGTCCACTCCCACCAATGGTCACCCACGGTGCATAAATGTTTTAAAGGGAGGTATGCCTCAGTCTCCCCCCCCCAGTTATCCACCATTGGCAGCATGGTTGGGTGCTATTACCATAATAGCACCCAACATGCCATGGACATGCCATGGACAGCCTTCCTTTTCAGCCCCATTTAAAATTAAATAAAAGTCCATAATACATAGTTACATAGCTGAAAATAGACTTGCGTCCATCAAGTTCAGCCTTCCTCACATTTGTTTTTTGCTGTTGATCCAAAAGAAGTCAAAAAAACCCAATTTGAAGCACTTCCAATTTTGCAACAAGCTAGGAAAAAAATTCCTTCGTGACCCCAGAATGGCAGTCAGATTTATCCTTGGATCAAGCAGTTAATACCCTACATTGAAAGATTATATCCTTGAATATTCTGTTTTTGCAAGTATGCATCTAGTTGCTGTTTGAACATCTGTATGGACTCTGATAAAACCACCTCTTCAGGCAGAGAATTACACATCCTTATTGTTCTTACAGTAAAAAAAACCTTTCCTTTGCCTTAGACAAAATCTTCTTTCTTCTAGTCTAAACGCATGACCTCGTGTCCTATGTAAAGTCCGGTTTGTGAATAGATTTCTACACAATGGTTTGTATTGGCCCCGAATATATTTGTATAATGTTATCATATAACAGGTTTGAATGTGTTAACCTTTCTTCATAGCTGATAAGTTCCATTTCTTTTATTAATTTTGTAGCCCGCCTCTGCACTTTTTCTAATGCCAGAATACCCTTCTTTAGAACAGGTGCCCAAAATTGCTCTGCATATTCAATATGTGGTCTTACCAGTGATTTATAGAGAGGCAAAATTATATTCTCATCCCGAGAATACGTGACGATACTTACAAATAAAAAAGGCTTGTGGTGCTAAAAATAAGTCAAAGTGAGCTCTTGGAGGGTTCCCCAAAGACCAATGATTCAAAGCAGGAAAAGCCTTTATAAAGGCCTTGCTGAGATTTGAATCTCAGTCAGAGCACTCTGACAGGTAAGTGATAGCTTTACTCTTGAGACTTGCCTGTCAAAATGCAATTCCAAAATAGATAATATAATAATTGCCTTCCCTTATTGACACTTTTGTTTTTTCTTGTCCAGAATCCAACTCCTTTTTCCAAATGACTGTTTACTGTTTTCTGGATTTTATAACAAATGGCAGGTTACTGTTTTCTGGATTTTATCACAGTGATAAGAATAAAGTCAAGCTGCTCAATGTGTAGCCCATCAGGGGGGGAGCCCATCAGGGTGTTCACGTTCCTGGAATTAGGTAGCTACCATAGAAACATAGAATGTGGCGGCAGATAAGAACAATTCGGGCTATCTAGTCTGCCCAATTTTCTAAGTACTTTCATTAGTCCCTGGCCTTATCTTATAGTTAGGATAGCTTTATGCCTATCCAACGCATGCTTAAACTCCTTTACTGTGTTAACCTCTACCACTTTAGCTGGAAGGCTATTCCATGCATCCACTACCCTCTCAGTAAAGTAATACTTCCTGATATTTTTAAACCTTTGCCCCTCTAATTTAAGACTATGTCCTCTTGTTGTGGTAGTTTTTATTCTTTTAAATATAGTCTCCTCATTGACTGTGTTGATTCCCTTTATGTATTTAAATGTTTCTATCATATCCACCCTGTCTTGTCTTTCCTCCAAGCTATACATGTTAAGTTCCTTTAACCTTTCCTTGTAATATAGATACCACTGTCCCATTCACTCTCACAAACTTATAGAATAGTGTAAAGGATTTTGTACAAACAGCAAATTCATCAGTACAGCAGGCCCTGTGAATATGACCTTACATTAACAGTAGCTTACAGGGGACATTCCTCAATAGTCAGGAGAAACACATATATATAGTGCCCAACATTTCAAGTGGACAAAGAGGGGCACTTTGATTTTAGGGGTTTGAGTGGGGTGTGTTGCCAGGGGTGGGGCTGTTCTGAGAAATTCTAAATTATTAACAACGTTTAATGCAACTAAAAGGGAACAATGTATCTTATTTATACAGATTGATTTCTAAACACATTTACTGTAGTTTAAAGACACATTGCTGAATGTTTTATTATAATGGAGCTTTGGTTTACACTCAGGCACACCAACAATATGGAGCTCCTAGAAAAGAGAGACATTTGGACCCAAAATAGGCTCTGTCCCTCCTGAATGTGGACACTTTGAGGGTATGTATGTCATATAGAGGGTAATAACTCAAAACATACAAGTTGGATGGCATAAGTGAATAACACATTTCTTGTGAGAAGACACATACCAGAATAGATGCAAGCTATGTTAAACTCACTATTGACATTTATAAGGAATGACTAACCACCAGAGACTATAAAGCAAATTTAGGTAGCACTAACAATGAGCTTTTTGGACACTTACTGTCAAGAAAGGTGTGACTATTCAGGTTTAGGTTTAAAATAGCCATTTAGGTGGCCATGTGTTAAATAGATGATTTACCCCCCATTATTTTCCAGAGGCACATGGGTCTCCACACACCTGGCCCTACCCTGCATCGTCTCCTTGGCTGAGATCATAAAATGTAATTATCTCAGCCAATCCATAGCTTTCTAATAGAAATCAATGCATCTCTATGAGGAACATTTAGTGTCTCCATGCAGAGTGTGAGCATGGAGACGCCGACATCCATGATGCACATTGTGCAGCACTGACTCAGGAAGCACCTCTAGTGGCCTTCTTTGAAAAGGAAGTGTTTACATTAAAAGGCCTATTAAGGCTGTAGTTATTCTGGTGACTATAGTGTCACTTTAAAAAAGGTTTTTGGAATAAAATGGAGCAGATGCTAAAACAGGGTCCTAAAAGTAATGCACACAGTATATACTTGTGCTGAAAGGAGAACTTTTATATTCTGCAAGTTACATCATCACAAAATCAACTATAATGTGCATTAATCTTCTTTTATTCTTTCTGTGTATATATGCACACAATATACACTGATCGGCCAGAACATAAAACCTCTGGCAGGCTAAGTGAATAACATTGATTATATTGTTGCAATGACTCCTGTGAAGGAGTGGGATATGCTAGTAGCAAGTGAACAGTCATTTCTTCAATTTTATGTGTTGGAAGTAGGATAAATGGGTAAGGGAAAAAAAAATCTGTGTGACTTTGACAAGGGTCAAATAGTAATGGCTAGGCGATGGTCCAAGAACTTAAAAAAACAGCAAGTCTTGTGGGTTGTTCCTAGTATGCATTGGTTAGTACCAACCAAAAGTTGTGCAAGGAAGGACAACCAGTAAACTGGCGTTAGGGCCATGGGTGTCCAAGACTCATTGATGCACATGTGAAGCAAGGACTAGTCTGGTCAGATCACAAAGAGAGCAACTGTAGCTCAAATATTTGGTAAACCTTAATGCTGGCCATGATAATAAAAAGGTGTCAGGACACACAGTGCATCATAGTTTGCTGCATATGGTCCTGCATAGCTGCAGAACACTCAGACTGCACTTTCAATTGGGATATGAGCATCAGAACTGGATCAGTGAAATAGAAGAAGGTTTGTGACAATTCCACCTGACACCAGTGAAATAAATATGATTTTTTTTTATAAAATACAGCTTAACTTACAGGTACACAGCGTCCCAGGGTTACCTCCCAGATGGTAACCAACTACAGCAGGAAAGTATATTATATATATACACACACACACACACACACAGAGAATTTAGGGATATTTCTGGTGAACCTATAAACACAAATGTAACAGTGTAATATTGTAAAATAAATAGTTTTGGTGATTCATAAGACAAGTCCAGAGAGGAATTCGAAGGAGGAATTGTAGCCCCCTATTGATATCGTGGGTGGCACCCATAAGGCGCCTTTATCATCTTTATTCTGTGAGTGCAACCAAGAATTTACATTTGTCACTTATTTTAAATTATTACACTATGCTACATTTATGTTTATGGGTTTACCAGTAAGATCCCTAAATTCGGTGTGTATATATACATTCCTGCAATAGAAGAAGGTTGCCTGGTTTGATGAATCACATTTTCCTTTAGGGTGGATGACCGGGTGTGCAGGGAACAGATGGCAGAAGGATGCACTATGGCAATAAGGCAGGCCATTGGAGGCAGTGTTATGCTCTGGAAAATGTTCTTCTGGGAAACCTTGGGACCTGACATCCATGTTAATGTTACTTTGACACATGCCACCTACCTAAGATTGTTGCAGACAATGTACACCTCTTAATGTCAATGAAAACCGTAACGGAGCTCCAGTACTCCAACGGAATAGCTCCACCAAGTCTGCTTCCTCGTAGATATCAGGGACCCTGGAGCCCTTCAGACCCAGTCCCCGAGGCTTGACTGGGATCACTAGGGGCCTTTTTCACCCTTGACCAGGCTACTGTGTATATAGCCCTGGCACACGTTCCATCAGCAGATTTCACCAAACACCAGACGGCACTTGGTGAAGGTTAAAACAGAAACTCCCTAGCACACATATTTTAAGCCCCCAACAGCCTCATTTACATATAATGGTGCATAGAGTACTATAGTATAAGGGCTCATGGAAGATTGAGGAGGGACAAAGCAGCTAGTTGTCCCACTGGTCTGGCAGTGTCCCACTGGTCTGGCAGTGTCCCTGGGACAATGCCATGCTGGGGAAACAATAGGACAGGAAAAAGAGGGAGAAGCACAGACAAGCAATACATTCAACATACCCTGAATCCATCAATAGTGATCAACTGACTGTTGATCACTAAAAGCCAGCATCTAGGACTCATCTGCCTTTACTGCATCCAGCAATATAACATCTAAAATGCTGATCCGGGACGCCGTGAGCACTAAAGGTCGGCACCTAGTATGCATTTTGTGAACCAGTCTACAGACACTCGTTAATGAGGTCTGCATTTGAATATTTTTTTTGATTGTTTTATATTGATTTTTAGCTAAGAGCAAAGATTCTAATAAAGCCAATTTTATTTTTTGCAATCTGGACTGCATTTCATGAATTTCTACCGATATTGAGATTAATCAACTAAATTGTTCTTTTTCTCTGTGTTTCCACATATCCTTATTTCTACTACGGAATACCATCATCCAAAGGAATATTTGATTTAAGGAATTTGCACAGACATTACTGGACTGTTTATTAGTCTGTTGCAGCTAATGTGTCTGTTATTTCTCATGTTAATTATAGTACATGATTGCTTGAATATTTTGTACAGACAATCTCTAAAGTAGTACTATATTTTAAGTTATTTAAGTCAGAGATTTAGGGTATTTGCAATATTATTGCGAACCATACTAATGTTTACAGCAGTTAATGATCCCTGAACACCAAGGAACAACAATAAGGTTTACCTTATTCAGAGCATGAAAGCTGGAAAGAGGAAGTGCAGCATTTGAATTCTTTTAATGGAGTAGTGTGCCCTAAATGCCCAAATAAGGTTAAACTTTATTTTAAAAGATGATAAAAATGCTAATAAACTAACTGCACTAGTTAGGCAGTATGTAAATATTTTATTATTAGTAGTAGTATTATTATAGTTCATATATAAAGCGCCAACAAATCACACAGGTCCATCTATGGGTACAATGGTACAAGTAAAATGACACCGTAAAATATAAATAAGACAACAAATATGATAAACAAATACAGGAGGAGATGAGTGCCTTCTTCTCATGGGAACTTACAATATAGATGGATGGGGGGGGGTTAGAAACAGGAGGTGGGTACTGCTATGGTAAGAATGATGCTGATACAAATTGAAATGAGTGCATTTCTTGGAGAAATGGAGTTCATTAGTTACTGAGTTGAATGTTATACTTCTCTGAAAAATAATGCCTTAAGTGTATAAAGGTGTTCATAATGTCTTGCAGTGTTTAAAGGAAGATAGACTATGGAAAATTTGGACTACTTGTATATATCTGTTAATACCTCTTCCTATGCAGTTTAGCATAGGAAGAGGTATTAACAAATATATACAAGTAGTCCTCACTTTGTGACTTACCTGTTTTACGACTGCTCAGACTAACGACCAGCTCTCTAGCATGGGGATTCAAGGGATTCCAGAGATTCCCTGCGCTAGTGAGCTAATGTATGTTCAAGGAATTTTCCCTGAACATAGATTCACAGTGTTTCCTGCGCTAGTGAGCTGGTTTATGTTCGGTGTGAATTCCTCTGAACATAGACCTGCTCTCTAGCACATACCCTCCGTGATACAAATGAATGTAGCTGAAGTTACCAGTCGGTGGCGGTACCCAATATGGAGATCATATAATCCATTTGGAAAAAATAAAGAATTGTGTAGATCCGTTAGATCAAATGGAGTAAGTAAAACACATATAGTCTAACATTTATTTGGACATATTTTAGAGTCTTTAAAAACAGAGATTCAGTTAATAATAAAACAGAGTAAACCACAAATGGGATGAGCAGCAGCTTACAAGATTAAGTGGTGAGTACCTGCTACTCACAACTAGGCTCAATCACTGAAGAGTCACCCGATAACTCCTAGGGTCATCCTAGCTCTCAAACTCCCATGTGGTATGATCGCTGCTTCAGCTCCTAAAGGGCCGTTTGTGTCTCCCGGCTTGTAAAGCTCCGCCCAACATGTTTACATCACGTCTGCGCATTTTGCCGTACAAGGGTGGCTTCTTCAGGACGTATGATGCAGAGTTTGCCATTTTCCTTGTGTGCTATTTAAAGGCAAACTGTTTGTCCGTAATTGGCCCATTATCGGAGTCTTTCATTTGCATATTGCGATCCAATCTTAGTCCATAGTATGGCAGTATTTAACAACCATGCATAGTCAGGTGTTATTTATAATATTTAGAACAAACATATTATACATAAAACACATTAAATCTACAATAGCAGCTGTGTCAAACGTCATATAGTAATGAGAGCATAATTTTCCACATTAAAAATTAACATTAAATACACACAATTATTCACAAATAATTTTATTCCTTTAAAAAAGGCTTATATAGCATTTCATAGTTGGAGAAAAAAAGTCAAAATAATAAAGATAAAAATAGAATGATATTGTTAGAATGTTGTTACAGTATACTGTTAAGATACACAAGGATAAACAGTAAACTAAACAGTGCATCGGCTGTGTTTGTGAATTTGGTAACCTTATCACCCATAATCTCTCTATAAGGTGGTGCATTCATTCCAAACTGTATAAATGTCAATTCAAGAAATAAGTGTAAAAACCACAATTAAAACCCACATAGTGGTTCTACATAGGTGTGGGACATTCAAAACTGAGGTGGTTAATTTCGCACAATGGATTATCTGGTAAAATGAGGGAGTCTATATGTTATTGTTAGAATGAGTATGCCTTAGGTTTTCAAAATTTACTTTAAAAAAGCAAAATAAATAACAGATTGGTAGAGAATGCTAAACAGGAAAACCCAATATAAATGTTATTTAAAACATTACTCATATATATAAGATATGATGTTAGAAAAGCAATAAAATATTAAGTTAATTGACTATGCCCCAGTTTATGTATACTAATAAAACTCTTATAGTGTTTGGTGTCAGGGAAAAGATGTATCAAACACAATTCATGCAAATTGAATATTAGCGCAATAATACATATTAGATAATGATAATGCACCAGATGAGGCACTAATAGCGAGCATTAAAAAGTATAAATAGGGTAATTTGATCAAATTGCAAGACACTAATTAAGACTGTTAATTCACCAAGTAAGAATTATGCAGATTGTATAATTTAGATCCAAAGAAATACATTTAATAATTTTTTGAGCTCAGCTATTTTTTGATTAATCAGAATAGATAGAATAATTTGTGAACATTTTCAATCATGATTCAAGATATAAAGTAGTGAAGTAACCAATACATTTTTTTAGAGAAATCTAAATTACCCTGAAATAATAATATTAGAAAGTTAAAATGAACCAATATAAAGAGAAGGGATCAAGAAGCGTCAAAAGAAAAAAAAAAAGTTCCAGGGTCTATTTATTTTTGTCTAATTTTATACAAGTTTCCAGGATGGTATAACTTTGCTCGTCACCAGAGTCACTATTACAGTCGTACAGAAAGTCAGTTTCAATTAACTGCTGTCAACTGCCCCCTCACCTTATGAATCAGGTACAAAACAATAAAAATATAATATTCTCATCGTTTCAGGTAGACTCCATTGATATAGGGGAGTTACACCCTTGATTAGGTCTTTATTTTGCATATTTGTAACTGTTCACTGATGCAGGTCTGTTTAATAAGTTACATGTCATAATATGTTATTTATTTTCATTATAAATTTGGTGACGGGACCCAGTACCTATTCAGATTATATTACAAGTTCCTCTTCCTAAACCTACATTCACAAAACTAACTCTTGCTCGCTCAGCTAACAACTCGGTTCAATCCTAGTAATTATATATTAGAATACCATATGATGACACATGTCCCACTGGCATTTTGTTGCCACCATACACAACTCAGTTGGTGGACACAACTCTAGCATAGTGTACAAATAATCCAATATAACACTCTATGGGAGCATGGCTATAAAATTGCTAGAGTATTATAAGTACTGAGTGGAATATTTTAAGGTTTAACCACAGCATAGCTTCTAAAAATTTCACCCACTCTAGACAACATTATACACTTTGCAACTCACACAATAGTAATACACAATCTAAAACCATAACTTTAATATATAGGATCATGATTACAGCCAGGTAATTGATAATCCAATAACATCACATACACTACCAAAAAGATTCATATTATTGACAACTTATCACAAATAATGCTGTGAGATTTTATGGGAAATAGAGTGTGTACCCCCACACAGGGCCTCCACCAGAGGGGTAAAGTCAGTATGACTGTAAAGGGCCTCGGCCACCAAAATGTTTATAGACCCTACATATATGTCTTACATATTTAATGTGTACATATAGACTAGTGTCTAGAATTGTGAAGAAGGGGTTCAGGAGACTCCAGTTTCCCCCTCTGGCAGATCCTCTCAAACTCTCACAAATAACCCACAACAGGGCATTGTTGTGGGTTATCATATCAACACTTCAAAACAGCATGCATGCCAGGCTCACAAGAGAAGAAGACTTGTTTGGGAAACTGGAGTCTTCTGGGCTCCCTCTTCACTATCCTAGACAGCAAGCTCCACTGTGCCACTAGACCATCAGTGAATCTAGTGTTCCCGCCATAGGTAAGATGATTAAACATAACTGCTCACCCCCACAATATACAGCCCCAGGACTTTAGTTGTGTAAGGGACCCCAACATTTCTGATGGCAGCCCTGCCCACACAGAGATTTTGATTAATAGGAGGTATTAAATAAAATGCACCTTCCTGGGAATTCTGCATGAGCCATCAAATGAACAGGTTCATTTTAGGAATAATATATCTAATGTAGGTACTTAATAATGTCACTCACAACTATCCAGTCTTCAATCATTGGGTTTGTAGCGGAGATACAATATTCCACAGATTATCTCTTCTTAAGATCCCAGTGAGGCTCGGGAACAAGTAATTATAAATCCACAAAGCAAGGTTTCCAGCAGGTAAAATAATCCAACAGTATCCCAACAGCAATCCCAATAACTGGACGACACACAGCATCAGGAGCAGAACTGAAAACCTTTATTTCACAGTGGCCTTATAAAGCATGCTCCCATGCAAGGGAGGGATTTCCATCAATTACTACAGTATCCAATCCTGTTCTGGTAACCTCCCACACATTCCCTCCCCTCAGCCTGCATCATAATCTCCTTATCCAGGACACCAATTCCCCCCTGTTTCTGGATGTACCCCTAAACCTAGGGGTACCACTTTAAATTATACATCCCCTGGTAGCCCTGATATGGGTGAACAACATATCCAAAAATCACCCAGATCAGAGCAGGGGTTCAGGAAATTCATGGAGGAAATAAAATGACCGACCGCGCTAGAAGGAATAGCCGAATGGGGCTCCATGCGATGGGGCCCTGCGGTTGGTCCTGGAACAAGGGAATAAATCATACGAAAGCCTCTAGTTAAAGAGACTGGGGAGGGTTCGCCTGAAACGAGGGGCCGTTCGGTAGTTTGGAACCAAACAGACCGCGCTTGTGGAGGTCTCAGAGGTGTTTGCCTAGTCGAGTGTCCGATTTGAGTTCCAGACACTCGACGGCAAAACACCGCTGTTCGGGAGTTTTAAAATGGCCGCCGCCACGTGTTCGTTTCCCAAATGGCGGCCACCCCCATATTTTTTTTTTTACACAAAAACTGCACTTTTACTGTGGGATTTCATTATCGTGTTTTACGGTTTTACACACTCATAATTGTGTTCAGCGAAGTCTCCAGAGTATAACAATACCCCCCATGTACAGGTTTTATGGTGTTTTGGAAAGTTACAGGGTCAATATAGGTCTTGCCCCATTCAGTTTGCCTGATTGGTTTGCTGGGTATGTGTTGCCTTTTGAGACCATATGGTAGCCCAGGAATGTGAAATAACCCCATCATGGCATACCATTTTCAAATGTAGCCCAGGGTATTCCAAATGGGGTATTTCCAGTCTTTTGTAGTAGCCACTTAGTCATAAATGCTGGCCAAATTTAGCATTTTTTATTTGTTTATAATAAAAACATTTTTTATTTTATTTACATACATACATACATACATATATATATATATATATATATATATATATACACACACATATACATATATACACACATACACACGTCCCTACATTTAAACACATTGACCTGCTCCATATATATGCACCTGTATCCACACAAACTACATACAAATATGGCCCTGCATATACACCCCCACATAAAACTATCAATACAAATATGCCCCTGCATACACACAAATTGAAGTTGTGTACATACTTGAATAAATAAAATGTAATTTAAAAACAAATAAAAATACTGTGCACAAGCATTTGAGGTGGCTCATAACGTTTCACATCTGGCTGGCAACTCAACCCCTTCTAATCTGCATTCACACACCAACATTCCCCTGCACTCCTCTATCCTGCTTCAGTTACTAATTTATACACACACACAAAAAAAAATAATAATAAATATATATATATATATATATATATATATATATATATATATATATATACACATACATATACATATACACACTCACACACAAGGCTCAATGACATGGGGCTGGCATAGATTTTTTCCAGGGCTGCCGTGTATCCCCAGTCCAGCCCTGGCAGTAAAGACTACAGTACACATCAGCCCCAATATATAGTAAAAACCAAAGACAAACAAGTTACCTGCACTCTCTCCTTAATCCTTATGTATTTTTAAACAAATTGAGTTTTTTTTAGTTACCTCCAATGGCCATGAGAGGATAAGCCTACCTGCCAATGTCAAGGCAAACCCCCACAGGTGGGTCCTAACTAACCTTGCTTCCTTGAGCTTCTGGCAAAGATCTCTCATGAGACAGAAAGGGGTATTTTTTATACACACCCCTCTATATTATTAACCCTTAACCCATGTGTTCCTTATTAAGGGTTAATAATATATAGGGTTAATAATATATTAAGGGTTTCACATTGAAATTTTATTTTAGACCTTGTAGTTTGTGACTTGTAACTTTCAAAATAAACTGAAATCCTACACATTATGTACTTTGTAAATCAAATTACTTTTCCTAAGCTGGACATATTATACACACATTATTATTGCCAACACTTGGGGAAAAAAGCATTTTTTTGTCCCCCCCCCCCCTTATTTTGCATTTTTTTTGTAATAAATGAGAATTTATATATGTATATGTCACATCAAATTAAAGCCCTTTTTGTTGTCTAAAAAAATGGTATATAATATGTGTTGATACAATAAATTAATGAGATAAAAAATTGCAGTTGAACACAAACAACAAAAAATGCAAAAATTGCTTGTGTCCTTAAGGGTATGTCCAGTTTCTGAAGCTGTGTCCTTAAGGGGTTAATGGAAGTGAATTAGAGATAACAAAACACGAAAAGGACTTGGGAATTGTTATAAACAAAAAACTATGCAACAATGTGCAGAGTCAATCAGCAGTGGCTAAGGCCAGTAAGGTCTTGTCATGCATGAAAAAGGGCATTCATACTCAGCATGAGAATATCATTTTGCCTCTTTATATATCACCGGTTAGACCAGATCTGGAATATGCTTTGCAATTTTGTGCACCTGTTCTAAAGAAGGTTATTGTGGCACTAGAAAAAGTGCAGAGGCGGGCTACAAAATTAATAAAAGGAATGGAAGAAAGGTTAACAAATATAAACCTCTTTAGTTTAGAAAAAACATTGCCTGACAGAGGATATGATAATATTATACAAATATATCCGGGGCCAATACAAACCGGACTTTACATAGGACACGAGGTCATGCTTTTAGACTGGAAGAAAGAAGATTTTGTCTAATGCAAAGAAAAGTTTTTTTACTGTAAGAACAATAAGGATGTGGAATTCCCTGCCTGAAGAAGTGGTTTTATCAGAGTCCATACAGATGTTCAAACAGCAACTAGATGCATTCTTGCAAAAACAGAATATTCAAGGATATAATTTTTCAAATGTAGGGTAATAGCTTCTTTCATCCAAGAATTAATCTGACTGCCATTCTGGGGTCAAGAAGGAATTTGTTTCCTAGTTTGTTGCAATATTGGAAGTGCTTCAAACTTTTTTTTTTGTCTTCTTTTGGATCAACAGAAAAAAAAAGGTATCAAGGCATCTCTGCAATGCCATTAGAGCTGCTGGAAGCGACCATGATCGCTTCCAGCACTCTAATTCCCCCTACGGAGTGTTTTTTTTGTCGGACGTACCTGATACTTCCATGATCACTAAGGGGTTAAAGAACAGTGCACAAAAAAAAAAAATACAGTTTTAAATCTTACAAGGCTATTTAACCCCTTAAGGACCGAGGACGGTTCAGGACTGTCATCAGCATTTTTGCGTTGCCGACCGATGACGGTCCTGAACCGTCCTAACAGTCTTAGTTACTTACCTGATCGCCGTCGTTCCCCCGGCGGCGATCAGCATGGCTCCGGTTGTGGGGAGACTGTCTGCAGCCCAGACAGTCTCCCCACGGCAGATTAGGACCCCTGTGGCCATGTGATCGCTTAACACAGCGATCACATGGTCACAATAGGTGTCCATGTGTCTGCCTGCAGGGGGACTGTCTGTGCTGACAGGCAGTCTCCCTGCTAGTGTAAAATCAAAAAATAAAATAAAGTTAATGTTAATTAAAAAATTAAATAAATAATTATATATGTGTATATATGATATATAGACATATATTATATCTTTATAATATATGTCTATATATCATATATATATATATATATATATATATATATATATATATATATATATATATATATTATATAATGTCATACTAAGTGTATTTTTATATTAATATGTACTTATATTAATATAAAAATACACTTATAATTAAATTACTCACGTATATATATATATATATATATATATATAATATATATAATAACTATATATATTGTATATATATATATTATTATAAAATATAAATAATAAGTAATTTAAATAAAAATTTTTTTAAATAATAATAAAAAATTTAAAAAAAATTATATAGCTATATGAAATTTTATTCTAACTGTATTTTAAAATTATATATATATATATTTATATCAAAATACACTTAGAATGAATTTGTATATATATCTATGTATATAAAAATAAATAAAAATAAGAAATATACATACGTCCATATACAAAATTACATAAATAATTATATAAATATACACGTAGACTTCAAATATATAAATATGCATATATATTTAAATTCTACGTGCGTATTTATGTAATATTTTTACATAATTCAGTAATTTTATTGATTGCAATTTGAGGGACCTGCCTGCCAACCCAGGCCGAAATTCCTGAGAATTTAATTTGCTAGCACTGTATTTTACCCTGTAACGTTCTACGACACCCTAAAACCTGTACATGGGGGGTACTGTTTTACTCGGGAGACTTCGCTGAACACAAATATTAGTGATTCAAAACAGTAAAACATATCACAGCGATGATATTGTCAGTGAAAGTTACTTTTGCATTTTTCACACACAAACAGCACTTTTACTGATGATATAATTGTTGTGATACGTTTTCCAGTTTTTAAACACTAATATTTGTGTTCAGCGATGTCTCCCGAGTAAAACAGTACCCCCCATGTACAGGTTTTATAGCATTTTTGAAAGTTACAAGGTCAAATATATGGGTCAAATATTTTTACATTGAAAATGGCCAGGTTGGTTACGTTGCCTTTGAGAGCGTATGGTAGCCCAGGAATGAGAATTACCCCCATGATGGCATACCATTTGCAAAAGAAGACAACCCAAGGTATTGCAAATGGGGTATGTCCAGTCTTTTTTAGTAACCACTTGGTCACAAACACTGGCCAAAATTAGCGTTCAATTTAGTTTTTTTACTTTTTTCACACACAAACAAATATGAATGCTTACTTTGGCCAGTGTTTTCGACTAAGTGGCTACTAAAAAAGACTGGACATACCCCATATTGAATACCCTGGGTTGTCTACTTTAAAAAAAATATGTACATGTGGGGTGTTATTCAGAGATTTATGACAGATAATAGTGTTACAATGTCACTATTGATAAATTTTAAAAATGTATGTTTTGAAACCGCAATATCCTACTTGTACCTATAGCCCTATAACATGCAAAAAAAAGCAAAAAAGCACGTAAACACTAGGTATTTTTAAACTCAGGACAAAATTTTGAATCTATTTAGCAGTTTTTTTCATTCGCTTTTGTAGATGAGTAAAAGATTTTTCAAGTAAAAGTCAAAAAACATGTATTTTTTTCAATTTTTCATCATATTTTTTTATTTTTTTTAAATTAAAATACATGAGATTATATAAATAATGGTATGTAAAGAAAGCCCCTTTTGTCCTGAAAAAAACAATATATAATTTGTATGGGAACAGTAAATGAGAAAGCGGAAAATTACAGCCAAACACAAACACCACAAAAGTGTAAAAATATGCCTGGTCGCAAATGTACAACATCGCAAAAACAGTCCAGTCCTTAAGGGGTTAAAATTACATATCTTAGCAAACACATACTAACATACCGTGGGTCCTACACTAATTTTATCATGGGAGATGAACATACTAACTGGAATACTTACTGCTTAAACCACTTCCAGAAACTCTCCTCAAAATAATGCTTTCCTGTGGACACCGCCAAAGGGACACCTACAGTGAATGAGTGTGTTGCTTAACTCAAAGAGAATCTTGTTTGGATTCCAAAATATACACAGAAAGAAGGGAATTGGGGGGCACTCCCTGTCGAGTTACTGTCGAGTAATCCTTAGACCTTGCTGGATAAACAATTAACTAGATTTCTTGTTGTATTTTTAAGTATTTCTTTTCTATTTACTTTTCTTTTTGTTACACTCTTTATACCTATGTCACACACTTTCCCAACATCTTATATTTCCCAATGAATCACCCACACAAATAATTTGTACATCTTACCATAGCTCTCCACCATAGACCAATCCAAAATCTTTATAAGAAAAAAACAAAAACATGACTGGCTACATTGGTAAAATGACTGGCTACATTGGTAAAAAAGTTTTAAGAAAAAGAAATAAACATAAATGTAGATAGTTAAAATGTAATATACATTTTGTAATAAGATCAAAGATAGCACATGATGTCAATTATGTAAAGAATCAGAATAATATTGCGTCTAGTTATGGCACCCCATTTATGAGTGACAACTTTTAAACATTATCAGTTATATATAATTCAGTTTAGATTTGTTTCTAAAAATTTGTATTTACGTATGATCGTAACAAGTGAAATAATGAGAATTGTACCGATACTATTTTTTTTTGGTGGTAATAGAAATGTTTGATAAAGTGTAAACAATAGTCTTTTTACAGTGGACAGCAGTGTCTGGAAGCTTGCAGATCAGCTTAAATCATGTATGTCTCTTGCCTTCTGTGTGAGCTATATAGGAGTTAGATGCAGCAATATTTGAATTCTTAGAGAATCCTAGAGAACTAGGTCTCTTCCATCTGCATCAATATGACATGGCTTATTAGGATCCCTACATAAATCCAGAAAGAACCCCAATTGGTCATAAGGACCACATGATTTAAAACAGGCAAAAGTGTTGTATAATGTTTAGTAATACCCACTAAAACTACTGTGTTTATTCTTGTGTGTTATATAATAAATTTGGGTTAGAGATATCATAGATAGTACAGGTAGCTAATACTGTAATGCATTTGTTGGGTGTAACTTGATCAGCCACTAAAAACTGAACAATGTTTCTAGAGGTTTGGCACAGGTTGAAACATTTTATGAATTTATAATGAATGCACAACAAGTGTATTGATGATTACTCTTTGTATGGATCAATTATTTTGTCAACAACTTGTGAATGTTTGACCATTTGACCATACGGGGCACTTTGTCTTTCTATCGCCTTATGAAAATAGTGATGAATCACATTACACACATGAACATCTCCCAAGAACATAACATTTCAAAACTTTTGTACATCATGTCTCACCATATGGTGTTTTTAACTTAGCTAAGGGCTTCAGGAGTATAGAAAATTACGTGTCACGGACTCAAAGTTGTCAAAAGTCCTGTTTACATCAAACCCCAAATGTTGCCTCAGGTAGAAGCTATAATCAAATTAGAACATACTGGGTACTTCCTTACAGGGAAATTCTAGCAAGGCCCAACAGGATAGGTAGAGAACTAAATTAGTCCTAAGTGACGGAAATATATGGAAATTGGAGAAAATAAGTAGAATCAATTAAAATGTCAAAATCAAATGTTAAGACTCATCCTGCCAGCTACCTTATTATAAAATAGCCAACAGCTGGACATTTAGCCTTTAAATGTCATCTTACACACCACAGTTGCCTCTTCCAATTCTGCTTATAATGTGAAATTATGACCAATGTCTGATAAGTTAATGTCATCACTTGAAAACATTCCATTATCTTCTTCTATTATTGAATGCTATATAACATTGTTCCAAATCAAATCTTATACTATCAAGAAGTAGATTATGTTCACCTTTTCAGTATAAATGGTGTAATAATATGTTCTCTAATATTTATCAATCTTATAATGTGAGACATATTTCTAGGTTTGATAATGACCTAGATTTAACCCAGTAGTGACCAGACCGCTTTTCAATTTTCTTACCGTTTGGGACCAGGGCTGTTTTTACATTTCTGCAGTGTTTGTGTTTAGCTGTAACTTTCCTCTTACTCATTTACTGTACCCACACATATTATAAACAGTTGTTCTTGCCATTTTATGCTCTTTCTAAAGATACCATTATTTTTATCATATCTTATAATTTACTATACATTTTTTTTATAAAATATGATTAAAAAATGTAAACAAACACACTTTTTCTAACTTTGACCCTCAAAATCTGTTAAGCATCTACTACCGCCAAAAACACCCATGCTAAATAGTTTCTAAATTTTGTCCTGAGTTTAGAAATACCCAATGGTAACATGTTCTTAGCTTTTTTTGTAAAGTTATAGGGCTATAAGTACAAGTAGCAATTTGCTATTTCCAAACCATCTTTTTTCAAAATGAACGCAAGTTACATCGTAACACTGATAGCTGTCAGGAATCCCTGAATAACCCTTCACATGTATATATTTTTTAAAAGAAGACAACCTAAGGTATTAAACTTGGGGTATTCTGACTCTTTTCATGCAACCATTTTACCACCAATTTATGCCAAATTTAAAAAAAATAAAAATAATTTGTTATTTTTTTGACACACATAGCAATTTAAGAATGCATGTACTTTGAGATACTGACAAAGAACACTCCAATATCTCCTGAGTACAGTGATTCCCCCCATTTATAGGTGTGTTCTCTGGGGGCTAAACTTGGAATTTTCACAGCTGGTCCTCATGCACCCATGTCCTATTTGGGACATTTGTTATGCTGGTCAATGTAATTTACCCCCATCAAACCTTATATTTTGAAAAGTAGACAACCCAGGGCATGTCCAGTCTTTTTTAGTAGCCACTTTGTCGCAAACACTGACCAAAGTTAGCATTTATATTTGTTTGTGTGTTAAAAATGCAACAAACCATTATGAACGCTAACTTTGGCCAGTGTTTGTGACCAAGTGTCTGCTAAAAAAGACTGAACATACCCCATTTGCAATACCTTGGGTTATCTTCTTTTGCAAATGGTATGCCATCATGGGGGTAATTCTCATTCCTGGGCTACCATATGCAAAAGGCAAAAAAAAAAAAAAACAATCTGGCAATTTAAAAAAATAAAATAAAATGGCCTTATATTTGACCCTGTAACTTTCCAAAACACCATAAAACCTGTACATGGGGGTTCTTGTTATGCTCGGGTGACTGAACACAAAACAGTAAACCATATAACAACAATGACAATCAGTGAAAGTGCCGTTTGTGTGTGAAGAATGAAAAAAAACATCACATTCACTGACAAGATCATCGCTGTGATATGTTTTACTGTTTTGAAACACTAATATTTTTGTTCAACAAAGTCTACTGAGTAAAACAGTACACCCCTGTGTACAGGTTTTAGGGTGTTTTGGAAAGTTACTGGGTTAAATATAGTGCTAGCAAATTAAATTCTCTGGACTTTAGGCCTGGGTTGTCAGGCAGGTTCCCCAAATTGCAATCAATGAAATAAACTTAATGTAAAAATATTACATGAATATGCACGTAGAATTTAAATATATATACATATTTATATATTTGAAGTCTACTTGTATATTTATGAATTTATGTAATTATGTATATTTCGTATAATTTTTATATATATATACACACACACATATATATATATATATATATATATATATATATATATGAAAATGTATTCATACTTACCGTAATTTTCTTTTCCTGGCTATTATTCATGGCAGCATATACATATGGGTTAGCTCCTCCCCTTACAGCCGATAGGAGAGGAAAACCACCAAGGTTTTAAAAGGAGGCTCCATCCCTAAGGTCCTCAGTCAGTTCACAAGCTATACAGTACATACATAGAGACATTAATGGGTGGGAAGTATATGCTGCCATAAAGAATAGCCAGGAAAAGAAAATTACGGTAAGTATGAATACATTTTCCACTTTCCTGGCTAATCATGGCAGCATATACACATGGGGAATACCCAAGCTTACAAAGGGAGGGACAGAATAGCCAATCAAATAATCAGAATAATTCAACATAGATAGAAGAATGAGTTAAGTACTTGAATACCAAATTGTGCATCATAGACTGTTTTAACGAACAGTGTTAAATGCCAGACAAACGTGTCTGAAGAGGTTCAAATGCTAGCTTACAAAAAGTGTCAGCAGAAACCATTGCCATGGAAACCCATGATGCTGCAACAGCATGAGAGGAGAGTGCCCTGATACCCTCCAGCACAGGTAGAGAACGGACGTGACGTCCAAATTGTGCCTCATTAAGTGCTTCAATGTCCAATATGTAATGCAGGACAAACTAGTTCAAAGAGGTCCAAATGCCAACTTTACAAAGTTTCAACGGAGACAATTGCCATGGAAGCCCACGAGACTCTGTAACTGCACTAGTGGAGAATGCCCCCAAATCCTTTGGTATAGGTAGAGAATGTCATTGAAAGGCTCTCACTTTAGGCAGGATCTCTGGTGCTACATGCAAGACAACCATATCCTGTTGAAATTCAGTGAATGGGGGTACACAGGATCAAGCCTGGAGTTCACACATTCACCCTGCTGAGGTACCAGCCACAGCAACGTCTGTGCTAACATCATGGAAGCTCCTGCTAGAGGTTCAAATGATGGTTTAGTCAGAGTCCGTGAGACCAGTGGTACGTCACATATTGGTTTCAACATCCTCAGTGGAGGCTTGAGTTCAATTGTTGCTTACATGAAGCAAAGCACCAATGGCATCAACGCTCAATGGGTACCCTTCAGTACTGGTAGAGAATGACATAGATAAGCATTCACCATAGGCAGGATCTTCAGGTGCCAAATGCAAGACGACCATATATGTTGAAAAGCCTGGAGTTCACCCATTTTCCTTGTTGGGGTACTGTAACGGAGTCTTACCTGATAGGGAGTCCAGCTCGCAGAGTTATATGCTCACCCTTGCAAAGTAGACACAGACCAGGGTGACCAGGTAAGACGCCACCTGGCCTGTGAGTCTGTACACGGGGGCTTTCCAGGAAAGGTGCTCCAAGACTCAGTACAGCAGGGATAAGCAGAAGCGTGGTCAAGGGAAGCCAAAATCAGGGAAGCCAGAGGTCAGAGTAGTCCAGGAGGAAAGCCAAGGTCAGAAGCCGGAAAGACAAGAATCACTGGAACGCAGGTACGGAGTAACAGGAACCAAACAAGAGAACCAGAGTCAATGAACTGACACCCCTCCCAGGGTGAGGCAGGCTTTTATATCCTGTTAATTAGGATCAGATTCAGCTGGAGAGTTACTGACAGATCAGAGCCTTTGGTGAAGTCCAGCCCCCTGGTGCTGCAGGCAATACAAGAATAAACAGGGAGTTATCCAAAGTCCTGAAATGGCTCAGAGGAAGAACAGCAGGATATGGTCCAGAAGAACCACAGTTCAAATCCCCTATCGGGCGCTTCCAGAGCGACCACGTCTGGCAGACTGGATGTCACGGCGTGGACCGTGACAGTACCCCCCCGTCAAGAACGCCCTCCGGGCGTGAACAGGCTCTTCCTGGAAATGGTACTCTTCAGTATCAGTATCACTAAGATAGTCTTTGTAATCAAAGTCTACAGACTGGGACTTTATGGTACCAGTTTCGGGTGCTAATGGGAAGAGGTCAAGGTTATTCATGGATTTGGTGCAGGCGGTAAGTACCTTGATCCCAGGAGTCAGTTTCTCTGAGCTTTTTTTTCTTAGGTGAGTCACCAGGAGCAGAGCTCACAGCTTTCAAAGCTTTTTCGAAGACTTCTAGATCTTGTTTGCACACAACTGTGCCATTTGAGGTATAGGTGCAGTCAGGAGGCAGAACTGTTTTGGCAAGGCAGGAAGTGGTGATGGTGCTTGCTTGAACAGAAGTGTTATCAGGAAGAGGTCCAAATGTTTCTAGAGCAGGAGGTGAAGTTTCCACAGAGGTACTGGTAACATTAACGGTATTAGTTTGGGTACCCTTTTGTGTCACAGGACGGGGACAGGGCTGGCAGTGTCCAGGCTGTCTTGCTGGGATGACAGGGTAAGTCCATATGGCACCAGACAGAAGGGGTCTTGTCCTAAGTGGACGAGTCGGGCAGAGCGATATGAAATGCCCTCTTTTCCCACAGTATAGACATAGACCATGGGCTCTCCTGCGGTCTTTTTCCTTCGGGGGCAATCTAGTTCTGGTGAAGCCAATCTCCATGGGTTCCTCCATGTCGACTGGAGTTTCACTGCTAGCTCGAGTGTAAACAGGGTTACAAGGCGGGTCCCTGAAAGTGGGTTCATGCTGCAACAAAATGGGATTTTTGTATCCATAAAATAATTCCTCTTCTCTAGGCAACCGGGTTCTGCGAGGACCAGAAATAGGCTTGGAAGTTGCTTTTCTTGCTGTAAAACACTGAGAATCCATTGCGGACATAAACAACTCCCAGGAGTCCAAGACAGTACTTCTCTCCTGTAGCTTCTGGTGTGCCCACGCCTTAATCCGCCCGATACATAGGTTAATAGCGGAGCGTACTTTGATAAAGTCGGTGGCGTAGGTTCTTGATTTCAGGGCAAATAGTAGCTCACAATCCGTCTTGAACATCGGAAAAGTAGAACGGGAACCGTCGAACCTGTCAGGCATAAAGACATACGGTTCTGGGCATACATGTTCCGGGACTGCAAGCGTTGCTCCTTTCAATGCCAATGAATGTCTCTGCAATTCTGTAACATTCTGGGACAGGTTGGAGACTTGCTCGGCCAGGGAGGTGAGTAACTTGTATAACTCTGCAGACTCCATAGTCAGTTCATCTGTAACGGAGTCTTACCTGATAGGGAGTCCAGCTCGCAGAGTTATACGCTCACCCTTGCAAAGTAGACACAGACCAGGGTGACCAGGTAAGACGCCACCTGGCCTGTGAGTCTGTGCACGGGGGCTTTCCAGGAAAGGTGCTCCAAGACTCAGTACAGCAGGGATAAGCAGAAGCGTGGTCAAGGGAAGCCAAAATCAGGGAAGCCAGAGGTCAGAGTAGTCCAGGAGGAAAGCCAAGGTCAGAAGCCGGAAAGACAAGAATCACTGGAACGCAGGTACGGAGTAACAGGAACCAAACAAGAGAACCAGAGTCAATGAACTGACACCCCTCCCAGGGTGAGGCAGGCTTTTATATCCTGTTAATTAGGATCAGATTCAGCTGGAGAGTTACTGACAGATCAGAGCCTTTGGTGAAGTCCAGCCCCCTGGTGCTGCAGGCAATACAAGAATAAACAGGGAGTTATCCAAAGTCCTGAAATGGCTCAGAGGAAGAACAGCAGGATATGGTCCAGAAGAACCACAGTTCAAATCCCCTATCGGGCGCTTCCAGAGCGACCACGTCTGGCAGACTGGATGTCACGCCGTGGACCGTGACAGGTACCAGCCACCAGCACTTTCTATGCTACCACCATGGAAGCTCCTTCTAGAGGTTCGAATAATGGTTTAGTCAGGGCCCGTGAGACCAGTGGCATGTCACATATTGGCTTCACCACCCTCAGTGGAGGCATGATTTCAATCAATGCCTATATGAAACAAAGTGCAGCTAAGTGCTCCTCTAGAGTGTTATAACACAGAACCTTTCAAGGCCTGAACGAGGAGTAATTCCAACAGACAAAAGCATGTCAAGCTTTGTAAAGCCTGTATAAGATTGTAAAAAGATCTCAATGACTGTCTCAGGGATGCCTATACTAATATGGACTCCTGCATCAACACCAGAACTTGAGGATCCTGGTGTGTCAAGGGACCTTGTAAGAGATCTGGACGTACTGGAATTTCCCTTGGAGGTTCCAGAATCATCTTATTTATCATAGGAATTCTTCCACTGTCACCTCTTGCATTACCTTTTTAGGAAAATCGAAAACAGGAAAATTCTAAATTTGAGTCAGTGATTCCTGAACCTGAGCATTCTGGTCCAATACTTCTTGACCTGGTAGTTCCAAGAAATGGCCATCAGATCTAGGTAGGGTATCAGACAAATCTGCGTCAACCATGAGGATACGTCGGGACATGGTTGTCAATCCACCTTTTCCACAGTTATTTGGCTCAAGCAAACAGCCATTGTATTCTTAGCCCCTGGTTGTTCTTCTGTGCCCTGATCATTATGTGCTGGAATTCCATCAATACATAACTGTGAGACCCACCTTGATAGATATAGGATACAGTTGCATTGATAGTTGAGAAAATGTGGACCCACTCGTTCTTCAGCAAGCCTCTGAAGTGAAGAAGAGCCTTGAAAATGACTCAGTTCTATACAAATGAATGGAAATATTGTGCAACATGGTTCAAACACTGTGCAACCAATCTTATAAAAACTGGAATTCAAGCTAATAATTGACCAATGAGGTTCTGTTCACTGGAAACTCAGATCTAATCCCTCTTTTCAGCTACCAGGTAAGGTGTAACTCCACTGATGGGAACATAGTCAGTGGCTGGCTCCAATAATCTCTCTCTTGTTAAACCAAGATAGGAAGCATCTGTGAGGAATCCAGAGATGCCATTGCGCCCATTTGACAAGTCTGCTGGTGGAAGCCAGGATTCCTAGTAGTTGCATCTATTTTCTTGCTGTTACCAAGCAGAAATGAAGAAACTGGGAGAGAAAACCTTCACAATCTGTGGAACTGTTTCTGAGATAGGGAAAAGCAGAGCATAGACTTTTCCACTTGGGAATGTCAACCACTGAGCTGGTGTGAAACTGCTTTTCTTGATATTCATCAAGCAGTCAAACTTTAAGAGTTATGAAAGAACTATATACCTCTGTGTGCCGGCCTTCTGAGGGTCTAAGGCTATCAGAAGTAGATCCTCCAGATAATGGAACCAGGTGGAGTTCTGGACTCTCAATAACACTATAAGCGCATATAAAGATTTTTGGGGCCGTATTGAGGCCAAATGGTAGGGCACTAACTTGGAAGTTCTCTTCTGAGCTAATGCCGAAGATCTCTGCAGATTGGACTGAAAGTAAGCATCCTTGAGATATATAGAGGTAAGGAAATTATCCTTCCAGATTGCTTGAGATATGGATCTGATTGACTCCATCCCGAAGACTCTGACATTCAGCCTCTTGTTGGCCCCTCTTAGGTCCAGTGTAGGCTTCCATGTGCTTTTCCTCTTAGCACCAGAAGAGAGGCAAAACTTGTCCCTGGAACTGCTCTTGTTCGGGGACCTAAAATTTTTTTTTTTTAAATCACCTCTTCGTCCAGAAGGCTTTTTCCTTCAGTGCTTTACCTTTTGATTCATTGGTCGTAATACTCCTGTTGGTATAGAGACTCCTCCGCCTGAAGAAAAAACTCCAGTCTATATCAATCTGGACTATGGATACCACTCAAGCCTCCATAGTATGACGAGCCCAGTTATGTGTGATCAGAAAAATGAGGCTCCTAGTACTGGAGGAGACATGTTCATTGCTGAAGAGCAAAACGACTGCTTAATAGCTCCATTAGAACCTTGAAAGGTAGGTTTACCAACTGCCACGAGTTACCTCTGGAGTATTCCCTGCAGGGTTAGTATCTCAGAAATACTGGTCACTGGAGGTTCTCCGGTTAGACCATGAGGAGCTGGGATCCTTGGAACTTCCGTCCTGAGGTACAAATATCTTGCAGCCCTCATTCGCCTTTTCAATGGAATTATCCAAAGTTTTCCCAAACAGCACCACCCCTTCAAATAGAATGGTGTAGAGGGTAGACTTGGAGGATGCGTCATCATCCCAGAAACAGAACCATAATGCTTTCTTAGCTGCTATAGATAAAGCCATTTGATCCAGAGAATATCCTAGTTACATCTATGGAAGTTTCTGTGAAGAAGTCAGTTGTAACCTGAAGACTTCAGACTGCCTCTTCAATCTTGGCTTTTAATATCTCTCTCCATAGTAGCCTTTAGATCTTTAATCACATATTTCATGTTTGTAGAAACAGCAGCGGAAGTCACAGCTGGCTGGCCTCCTGCAATGGTAGCCGTAACATTTTGGACAGGTCTGCGTCCACTTATGATCCATAAGTTTGCAACTTAAGTGGTGTAGTTCTGGGGTTGGAAATAACTTCCTCCACAGGGTAAAGCCTGGCCTCTTTTATTAACCCTATGGCCTTTGGAACTTACTTTGTAAGCCATGCCTGCATGTCACGTGGCTGCACAGTGATAGGTCATGCTGAAGCGACAACCTTCTGGAGGCAGTCAGTGCATAACCGATTCCTTCCACTGTTTTCTCCTCATAACCAGATCCTGGTGAAGAATCAGACATCTGACAAATAATAAGAACTAAATATTACCTGTGGTAAAGTATTAAGTAAAAAGGTGCACTGTTAAATTTTATAAGAAACCAGTGAAACCGCTTTAAAACAGGCTGAAGACAGCACTTATCCATGTCTGGAGACCCAGTAAATACTTACCAAATAAGTGTGGTATGTTTACTGTAATTTTCCCTTCATTTTAGGCACTTTCTGGCAATTGCCCTTATCCAAGATGGCTGCCACAACTTGTCCCACAATGCAAGTCATCGGTATTAGGTCCATTAAGGCACAAACGTGGGCCTATGCCGAGTGTGTTTGCTGTTTAGAGACCAGGGAGGGACTCTGTCTGAAGCCTACATGGCCCCTAAACACCCAGGGAACCGGGAATAAATCACTGGGACCAAGGGGAAACAAAATAGATAACAAAAGTGCCTGCAAGCAAGTTTAAAAGGCAACCAGGTGCAAAAAGTCAAAGTTTGAAGGCACCACAGTCTAAAGGCTTCAAGGTATTAAAGGTAACACAGTTTTTCAAATGTATCAGTCTTTCAAATGTATCAGTTTTTCAAATGTATCACAGTCTTCAAAAGCACAGAAGTCTTCAAAAGCACTGCAGTCTTCCAATGACTTGCGGTATTACCTGCAATAGTATTAAATGCAAATTTAAATGAAACACACAGCTTAAATGCAACACAGCTTAAATGCTTCCTAGTAAAAGCAGAACCGCATAATGTACCACAATTTTAAAAATAAGGTACAGCTGTATAATGCACTAGTTTAAAGATATCAAAGCTTAAATGCACCACAGCATAAAAGCACAACTGCATAATGTACTACAGTAATGCAGTCAAATAAAGTAATGAAGATAAAAAAAACATACCGTAAGTAAAGGGAGCAAATTGCTCACGTCCTAAGGGCTGTAGGACAGGAAAAAGACTGAAGACCTTAGGGGAGCGATCATCCGATCTTCTCTGGCAGCCCGGCAGTAAGAGGGGATATTGCATGATGCCTCGACATCTATACAAAACTCAAGGAAAGGTACAATACAGAGATACCAATACAATAAACAAAACTTAGTACATAGCAGAGATACGGTAGGGATTGTGGGACAAATGGCATAATATGTCTGACAAGACCCATAGAAAACACCAAGTCAAGTACAATACACAGATACATCTATAATACAAAGAACCCAGAACATTAAGGATATTCCAATACAACACAGAGAGCTGTGCATAATACAGAGGTACTCATGCCATACACAGAGCCTGGTACAATGCAGAGATACCCATACAATGCAAAGAACCCAATACAATAAGGAGATATCAATACAGTATTTGGAGTTGAGCATGATACAGAGATATCCATACACTACATAGAACTGAGCACAACACAAAGTTACTTATAATATACACAACTGTAATAAATTACTCAGAGCTTTAATACAGAAATAGCCACACGGTACAATGTCTCATGCTACAGCTCTCTTTAACTCTAGCTCATGACTGTAGTCCTAGCCCTACTTTTCTGATCTTCTTCAATACTGATCCAGCTATGACAGATTTTACTTTCTAGTAAATGCTGCTGTTGAAACAGATCAGCTTCTCGAGTCCTGACTACTATTAGCTTTCAGCACACGCAGAGTTATTCACTAAATATCAGATTTTGTTAAGATATATATATAATCTGGTGAAAATGACATAATTCCAACCACAATGGCAGTTCTCATATTTACTAAAGTCAAATCTAGTCAGAATTTGGTCTCCATGAGCGAATCTGCAGCAATTGCTTGGATGCATTCAGTGTCTGTATTAAAATTAGTACTTTTGGATCTGAATTCTATGCAATGTAAATAAAATTCAGGACAAAATGTATCCAGCAGGAGGCATGTTTAAAAATTATTGTTCACTTTCCTTCATTCAAGCGAAAAAGATATTTAGTACTTTATTTATCAAATCGTTAAATAACCATTGATGGTTGGTGGTTGGCAAGAGTTTGCTAACCAGCTGTCATTAAAAAGGAGAAAAAAAAATCAATAAAAAGCCTAAGGGGGTTATAAACACTGCCATATTACTGAAAAAATGGTTTTAAATCTCCATGACCCAGCTCCCCTACTTGCCGCATGGCATATCTACTAAACATTTAAAAACTACAAAGCCCCATCCCTAATGTCCTCCCCCAGAACTCACTTGTTGGGGGACCTATTACTTAGATTCAACGGGGAAGATTTAGTGTACCCTGAGGCTCCTTTCCATTGGATGCTATTGTCTGCTTCAACCAAATAATGGCACTCCACTCGTGGTCCCCAATCACCTTGCCACCGCCCATTTTATTGGTCATTTACCATGTCCCTCCACTATTGTTTGGGGTTGATAGGTAAAAAAAATAAAAATACTAAAACTGGAAGCCTATCGGATCCATTATTTGGACACAGTTGCTCCTAAGGGCTTAATAAGAATATCATCTACTCTATGTTCCTCTGTAATACTTAGGAATAAAAGTTTGTTGGAACTCAGTTGCAGATTTAGAAATAAAGAAATTCTGTCACTTAAAGAATATTTACAGTAAGTGTTTTATTGCTTAGGTCTTGATATAACAAGATAACCTTTGGTATCAATTTAATCTTTAGTATGCAGATCCTTATTTGAATACTTAAATAATGTCCAATAGAATTATATGCAGAGTATAAAAAAGATGTATTTATGCCGGAGTTGTGCAGGATATATTCAGGTTACAATTTAAATACAGGAATATATTGAAGCACAGTGAACTTTTGTATTGACTGGATGCACCCTTTGGGAGGATTAAACTGAATGACGTAAACAATACAGCAATTCCCAGTATAACAGAAGAACTTGTTTTTTTGTGGAGGTTGGTGATTAGAGAGAGTCCTTTCCATGTTTAAGAAGTCTGTAGTTCAGCAATGTAATTTTGGAGTAAAAAGGTGAGAGTAGTCAAAGTCTATTCCATGTCTAGGGATTATAGAATTCAGCAAGGTTGGAGGTTCGGAGGTTCAGAGGTTCGGTACACAGCTTGGTAAAACAGGGAGCTTAGATGGCAATTGGTAACAAAATGAAACAAATTGATTGAGCACTTGAGATTACATGCAGCTTCCTTTTAACACAGGTATGGGTGACATCAGAAGCATCGACGGGGCCTGATCGGTGAACTAGGAAATGCTGCAAAGTGTATCTGCCGATAAGTAATCATGACGTCCTCTGAGGAATATGTTTTGTGATTTTTGTTTTTCAAATGTTTTCATATTTTTAATATAGTTTTAATATATATAGTTATAGTTTTAATATATATGTTTTATACTTGTATCTTATTCAATTTCTTTTGGTTTCTTTAAGCTGAAAATTGTAAATTTATAGTTTATTTAGCATATCTTGCCAGGTTTTTGTTTATATTTATGCGTGAATAATATATTATTTTTCTTTGTATATTATTGCTAAATATCCTATGCCTCAGATCTAGCCTACATGATACGATTATATTTGTTACCAGCAGAGTACATGTTGGTGAATGGTAATATCTGATGTGTATTAAAAATATTTAAAATATTTTTTGTGGCATGCTTGGTCCCTTGTGACTGTACACACTGAACCTCTGACTGGCAGTTCGCTTTATCTTTCCCATTGCTGTCACTGTGTGTTATCACCATATTCACATTTTAGTTACACACATCACTGTTATTCCTTTGATGTTTTCATATACTTCATGCACTGTATGTTCACTTTGAGCAGTGGGACTATGCTGGGAGCTATTGTTTATATTGGGCTTATGGATATGCACAAGCAGTGCAGTTATTTTTTGAAAGTCCTTTGAGTGCACGGTTTGCTTTATTTTTACATATCCATTGCGGGTAGCACCTAGGCAGAATTGATATATGCATATATAAATACACAATGCTGCTCCGACCCACTTATCCTCACTAATGCACAAATATGTCCCGTCTAGGCCCCAACGCCCTGCCGGAGACCTACGTCTCACCTCTGTTCATGCTCCTACCTCTGTTTCTCACCTTAAAGACTTCTATAGGGCTGCACTGTTCCTATGGAATACCCTTCCCCTCTATGTTAGACTTTCACCCAGACTCCACTCCATCAAAATAATCTTTGAAAATATACGTCTTTAGAAAAGCATATCAATTAAACTGTGAGCAACTTTCTCTCCCCGCACCCTGATTCCTCTCCTGCAACTGTCCTCAAAACAACACTAAGCCCTCAGTGAATACTATCCTAGCAATGTACTTTTATACCCTGCCCTTTCCTATGTTTTTTATTTTTTTTAAGTTCTATTGGTCATCTAAGAAGTTACACAACAGTATGAAAACATCCATTGGGTGCATTCAGATAATTTCCTTAGATTGCAATAGTTGTCTACATACATTAGTATAAAGATACATAATGGCTCTGCGGGTAGTACAGAATAAAACAGTGAGTTACATAGCATATCTCTGCATATATGTAGGAGCGCATCTGTAGACACACAAAGTGAGAGTTTGTCTATGTCTCTAACCCATATTAGCTACAATTGTTGTAGCTCATCAGATAGGGAAGCTCCGTGTGATAGGTCCGGCATGGAGAATGTAGAGATCATGGAGCACTTCCCTAGGACTAGTGGATATATGGTAAGAGTATTGTTGCTCCATCATAGTGAATACTTGCAATTTAAGGATTATATGACCAACCCTCATCGAAACTATACAATTGTAAGATAGGATGGTTCCTGTGAGCCCTAAGTATGTGAACTTAGTGGATGACATAACTAAAGTTTGGGATTATAGACATTTTGAACATATTAAACTCAGAAACGGGCCCAAAAAGTGCCCGGTGCTGCCTGGGGGGTGAGAGTTCGTCAAGGAATATACCTTTTTGCTTACAAATAAAATGTGCATTGACATAGACATAAGAGGGATAATGCATGCCTTCTCAGACTGTTATGATTGAGTGAGTACTTCCGTCTATAGCAGTTTGTCAGTGTGGGTGAGTGAGTTTGCCACTAGGTCCTGGAGGAGCCTGCTTGCCAGCCTCCTACCCACAGACTATGGGCCCTGCAGGGAAACCTGTAAAAGACTGCCAAACTTGGCCGACTGTTAGCACTGATTTCCCTGGAACTGTTTTGGCATAGGACCATGTGCATGGTTGGTCAAACCTATGACTTCTAGGAAATTCCTTAACTCCTGAACCGATCTGGGTGATTTTTGGATATGTTGTTCATGGGGTTTTATGTGTTTTTAATGTACTTTTGGGGGTTTCATAAAATTGTATGTTTTTCTGTGCTTGGAGATAATTGGGTTAGATTAGTACAGTTCCTGATTCAATTATCTCCCAAGCACAGAGGAGAGATTCTATTCTTTGTGTATGGGAGTGTCTCACTGTATGACTCTGTTTTTATTGGTTTATTCACTTTCTGTCCATGTGCCCAACAAGGTCCACCTGGGTGTCACCCTTGTTGGGAAACTTGCATAAAAGGCCAGTGTGCCTCCGTTAAAATCCTATTCCAGTTTATACTCCAAAACTGTGTGTCGCCCTGTTATTGGAGGGAAAGAAGATTTACTTCTGTGTCTGCTGTTCTGCTGTTCCAGCTTGCAGGAGATCCAACGGGGAAATTCCTTGTAAGGACTAAAGCTAATTCCCCATTCGACTCCAGGAAGGAGCGGCTCCAGGGCCCCAGTCAAGCCACGGCGACTGTGGGCAGAAGTGCTGCGGTTTGTCCCCTGTTCCAGCTAGGAAGCGGTCCTTTGTGGAGGTACCTAGCCGGGGTACAGGGAGCTCCATTACATTGGTGGCAAGCGGTGGGATGGCTTCCTAGCCTTGGGAAAACCAGCACTACTTCAAAGATGGAAGTCATGTACCGTACATTGAGCAGTTGTGTTAGAGTGGATTGTTTATTTGCCAAATCTTTATAGGTTAGTAAAGAGCCATCCTTTTTATGGGATGTCTCTAATAGCCTAATTTCCTTAGTTAGTGTTTCTATTTTGGCCTCCCGGATCTTATGCGTTTGGATGAAAGAGCTATGAACAATCTCCTAATTAAACATTTGTGTACTTCCCATGAAATGAGAGGAGCTCCTGATGGGGTGCTATTTTCCGCAAAGTAGTGTTTGAGAGCAAGTTTAATCTTGAATATTATGTTAGGGTCAATCAATAGCAAGTCATTTAATTTATATTGGAAGGTTTTGATCGGAACAGATGGTATTTAAATGGCAAGAGACAGGGGCGCATGGTCCGACCATGTGATTGGGCCGTAGGAGCATGATTGTACAAGATGAAGAAACCTATGTGGGAGGAGGAATAAATCTATCCTGAAATAGGTGTCAGTGGCAGGGGAATAGAATGAGTAGTCTCTCATATTTGGATGGGCAACTGTCAAAAAGTTGGGATCGGTCCAGTATATGATGTATTCTTTGTCGTGTGGATATCTGATAGGTATGTGTACTTGAGGTGGTATCAAGTGTAGAGTGTAGGGAGATATTTAGTTCACCCCCCATATTTAAGATGCCTTCCACGAAATGATAGATAGACTGTATGCAGCATCTCAAGGATTGACATTGCCGTCGGTTAGGTAAGTACATATATACAAAGGTCACCATATTATGGCCTATGAGTCCCTTAACCATCACTAACCTACCATTGTCGAAACTTTCATGTTTTACATATGTGAACGGGACCTGTGTAGAGATTAAAAAGGCCACTCCCCATGTTTTGGCCTCCGTGAAGTTACTGAAATATGCAATGGGGAGATGAATTTTTTCGGAAATGGGTTTCTTGTAAAAAGGCAACATATGCTTTGAGTTTATGGAATTCTGTAAGGGTTAGATAGCATTTTTCAGGAGAATTTAAGCCTCTGACATTCAGAGAGACCAGTCGGAGAGCAGTCATTGTAGATTTAACAGTAAGTGCATCTTCCCCATCTCAGGTCCCCAGGCAGCAGCTAAGAAACAAAAATACAATAAACTATGTACATACAGTTGCAAGAAAAAGTATGTGAACCCTTTGGAATGATATGGATTTCTGCACAAATTGGTCATAAAATGTGATCTGATCATCATCTAAGTCACAACAATAGACAATCACAGTCTGCTTAAACTAATAACACACAAAGAATGAAATGTTGCCATGTTTTTATTGAACACACCATGTAAACATTCACAGTGCAGGTGGAAAAAGTATGTGAACCCCTAGACTAATGACATCTCCAAGAGCTAATTGGAGTGAGATGTCAGCCAACTGGAGTCCAATCAATGAGATGAGATTGGAGGTGTTGGTTACAGCTGCCCTGCCCTATAAAAAAACACACACCAGTTCTGGGTTTGCTTTTCACAAGAAGCATTGCCTGATGTGAATGATGCCTCACACAAAAGAGCTCTGAGAAGACCTACGATTAAGAATTGTTGACTTGCATAAAGCTTGAAAGGGTTATAAAAGTATCTCCAAAAGTTCATCTATAAATGGAGAAAGTTCAGCACTGCTGCTACTCTCCCTAGGAGTGGCCGTCCTGTAAAGATGACTGCAAGAGCACAGCGCAGACTGCTCAATGAGGTGAAGAAGAATCCTAGCGTGTCAGCTAAAGACTTGCAAAAGTCACTGGCAAATGCTAACATCCCTGTTAGCGAATCTACAATACGTAAAACACTAAACAAGAATGGATTTCATGGGAGGATACCACAGAGGAAGCCACTGCTGTCCACACAAAACATTGCTGCACGTTTACAGTTTGCACAAGAGCACCTGGATGTTCCACAGCAGTACTGGCAAAATATTCTGTGTACAGATGAAACCAAAGTTGAGTTGTCTGGAAGAAACACACAACATTATGTGTTGCGAAAAAAAGGTACAGCACACCAACATCAAAACCTCATCCCAACTGTGAAGTATGGTGGTGGGGGCATCATGGTTTGGGGCTGCTTTGCTGCATCAGGGCCTGGACGGATTGCTATCATTGAAGGAAAAATTAATTCCCAAGTTTATCAAGACATTTTGCAGGAGAACTTAAGGCCATCTGTCTACCAGCTGAAGCTCAACAGAAGATGGGTGTTGCAACAGGACAATGACCCAAAGCATAGAAGTAAATCAACAACAGAATGGCTTAAATAGAAGAAAATGCGCCTTCTGAAGTGGCCCAGTCAGAGTCCTGACCTCAACCTGATTGAGATGCTGCGGCATGACCTCAAGAAAGCGATTCACACCAGACATCCCAAGAATATTGCTGAATTGAAACAGTTCTGTAAAGAGGAATGGTCAAGAATTACTCCTGACCATTGTGCACGTCTGATCTGCAACTACAGGAAACGTTTGGTTGAAGTTATTGCTGCTAAAGGAGGTTCAACCAGTTATTAAATCCAAGGGTTCCCATACTTCTTCCACCTGCACTATGAATGTTTACATGGTGTGTTCAATAAAAACATGGCAACATTTCATTCTTTGTGTGTTATTAGTTTAAGCAGACTGTGATTGTCTATTGTTGTGACTTAGATGATGATCAGATCACATTTTATGACCAATTTGTGCAGAAATCCATATCATTCCAAAGGGTTCACATACTTTTTCTTGCAACTGTAAAAACATAAAGAAAACACTGTTGAGTAGTTTCATTAAATATGACACATGTAATTCCGGGCTAGGTTATGCATGTCGGGTGAGCTACAACAGCTCTTAAACAATTCTTATCATTAACTAAGAGTGTTCAAGTGGAAACACAATTGTTTCTAATTTGGGGGGTGTAGGAAGAGGACTTGTATTCGGAGCTCGGGGGTACGGATTATATCATTGTGGTCAGAGGATCTCAACCTAGGCATCAGATTTAGATTCGTAGTGGGCTATGGATGATGGATGGTAGTCCAGTGTGTCTGGGTTTAGGCTCATTAATGGACTCGTGAGAATTGGGCACAATGATTGGTTTCCAGATCAGGTTGAATGAGAATGGGTCTGTTCAACCTTGGTTGAATAATGAGGTTACTATAAATGGAGTAAAAAAATAACATAGATATGGGGTGTCATAACATCCTCTATTTTGGAATAGGAGCGTAGAAGAGGGATGGGAAGAGGGAAGCAGGATCCGCTATTGGCTGGGGGTCAGAATTTGTAATGATTTTAAATTTAAAACAAATGTAGATATGGATTTCAGCGCTAAGTAGATAATCCCCTTAAAAGTGAAAAAGGTGCATACATATGCAAAAATGAAAAAATCATACAAAAAAAGTGTCCAGAATGTATAGTACCGTAACAAAGTCCTGCAATGAAAAAGTCCAAATAACGTTGTGATATGTAGGAATTCAAAAGCATGTAGAAATACCTTGGAAAAAAAGAAACAGAAAAAGATACATAGCGTGATACTGTATCAAAAGTTTATTACCCAGCATAAAAATGAGAAAAATCCCCCCCAACTTCAAAACTCTTACATTAGATAAAACATGATACTCATCATAGTAGATTTTGCCGAAAAAGTTCTTTCATAGCCACTCGTATTCTTTCCTTAGAGACAGCTGCTCTCTGGTGCACTCAGGAGGGCTGCCCGTGATGTAGTCTATGGAGTAACGCTGGCTGAAAGTCCGGCTTCTATCGAGTACTTCTAAAATCTGCCACTGGTAGATCTGGCAGATAGACAATTGTAGCACCCTATCAACGCGTTTCGCCCTATCGAGGGCTTTTTCAAGATAGGTGCTCGGAGCATTGTTCGGCAGTTTTATACCTTGCCGGGTAAAACAAATTCAAATCTCTTAAGGGTATACACCCTTCTTAAAACACATGTTAAAAAGAGCAACAATTCATATGAACAAGGGCAAGTTGCTTCCCCATAATACTTCTAAAATCAATGTATAAAACACAATATTGACCAGATTCAATTTATGCTTAAATTTTAATTGCTAATTCCATACACAAATCCTAAACATAAAGTAATCACTGCGATAGTGATTGCTGTAGACATGCAAATACATCAGACTCATGGATGTCAATGTTTTAACTCATATAACATCAATGTTTTAACTCATATAACATCATAGGTATTACTTAACCAGTGATGTGAAAATAATAATTGAATCTTAACAAATAACCACAGAGTATATGAATTTATCAAAAGTATATCTATCCAATAAGAAACCTAATAGCAAGTAGTGCCCCCAGGACTGTAAAAAGGACAAAGTGCTAATTTTTAGGGACTTGTAGCATACAAAACCATGTCTAGTACATAAAATAGTAGGTTCATAAAAATATCATGATTAGTATTGCTGTATTCTATAAACTCCTAACATATAAAATCGAAACTTATATACTTGGTAAAATATATGTATATAAAATATATATGAATTATATTTATATCAGTGCATGTAGTAATAAAGCAATATAGATCTAGGGTTCCCAACTTCTTGGGAATATAAGTTCCCACCTTGATCAAAACTCTAGAGAAATAAAACAATAGGCTGAATATTATATACATGATTTAATGTTAGTTCTAATCCTATGTTATAATATGTTGGCTAATTCCAGCTCTGCATTCAGACCCGAGGGAATCAGGGTCCTAAGTGTATAGATCCAAAACATCTCTCGATATGTTAGGGTTTTGCTCAACTCCCCTCCTCTCCATGGTATTTCTACCCTTTCTATACCGCAATATGAGAGAAGTGTTGAGCAAAACCCTAACATATCGAGAGACTTTCAGCCAGCGTTACTCCATAGACTACATCACGGGCAGCCCTCCTGAGTGCACCAGAGAGCAGCTGTCTCTAAGGAAAGAATACGAGTGGCTATGAAAGAACTTTTTCGGCAAAATCTACTATGATGAGTATCATGTTTTATCTAATGTAAGAGTTTTGAAGTTGGGGGGGATTTTTCTCATTTTTATGCTGGGTAATAAACTTTTGATACAGTATCACGCTATGTATCTTTTTCTGTTTCTTTTTTTCCAAGGTATTTCTACATGCTTTTGAATTCCTACATATCACAACGTTATTTGGACTTTTTCATTGCAGGACTTTGTTACGGTACTATACATTCTGGACACTTTTTTTGTATGATTTTTTCATTTTTGCATATGTATGCACCTTTTTCACTTTTAAGGGGATTATCTACTTAGCGCTGAAATCCATATCTACATTTGTTCTTTGGAATTGGGAAAATTATTTTTGTTTTAGCAGCTATTACTGTTTGAGTACATTGGGTACTATTTTTATTGTCTTATTTAGACCACATATAGACTATTACGTAAGTCTTTTATTTGTAATACATGCGCTCTCTTTCTGACTGTTTATATTAAATTTAAAACAGTTGGCACCACAACAATAGCAGTGCAACAAACATTTCACCCTGGCATTGCTCAAAAGGGGTGAGCCAGCAGTACGGTCCCTGGGGACTAGCATGTAGGTGCTCTGTCTCAGAGTGTTATGTGGTGGGGTTACCCTCATTCCTTCACAAATATTATTACATATATTACATATAGCATATAGCAGAATAAACAAAACTGATATAAATATAAGTATAAAACAAACTGAGATTTTTGTGTGCTTTAATCAAGAGGTATATGCTTATCAACTCTAACCGTATACCAATTTGGAGTTTTTTCAGTAAAATAAAGCTGCTACAACACTAAATGTGCAATTCTCCCAAAACCACACAAACATTTATTGCATATACAGAAAATAGTGGAGTGTTATCTCAATGAGGCTTGGATCACAACGCATACCCGCAAGAAGGGGTAATACAATCATCATCAACTGGAGTAGGTTAACGCTAATAAAGGAGGTATAAAAGAGAAGAAACCAGACATAGGAGTCATATTATAACCCGACTGAGGAAGCCATAGGATGGTGAAATGGGTATCTGGACTATTAAAGACTTCACCTTCATATTTGGTTTTTAATAAGCTTGATTTATTGCACTTTTTTATTTTTTAATTATTGAAATAAATATAAATTTTTAAAAATCAACTTGGACTCCAGCAGTTTTAAAGAAGAGTGTGTGGTCCTTAACCACACTAGGAACCTTTACTGAGCCAGCATACAGGCTCCACACTTGTGAGTCTAATTGCTGTTTATTCACCATATGGAAGTATAAGGGGATCTGCACTATTACTGTGTTTCTTTTATCCTGAGTAAAACAAGGAAAGGAACGAGCACCATAACTACAAGATCCTGAAGGGGGAGTGGTTGCCCATAATGGATCAATAAGCTATACATACCAGAGCTAGGTTACATAGCTCTGGAAATTGTGAGTGTGCAATTGGCTTTTTCATATATCTTGCAATTGTTTTTAATCTTTTTACACTATTGTAGTTTGTTTCTCTATTTATTTATTTATATAGTATATACATACTTTTGAATTATTTTCATTCAGTCAAACTTTGCCTTATGGGTTACATGTACAATTTCTATACATATAGATACATTGTGATAATACCTTTTACAGTGACTAGCAAACTATTATATATCTTTTAAGCAGATGACAGCCACCCATGAATGTTTTTCTATCCATTTGGTTTTAGACATTTATCATCATAGTTAATACCACCAGTGAAAAAGATTTACCATCCAAAATAATAAAGTTGAGGTGACAGTCTGTGGATAGAAAACTTTACGAAGAATAAAAGTAGCTGGGTGTGTAAAGGGAAAAAGGGTGTTGGGGAAGAGGTAAAAGAGGGAAGTTGTCATGGGATTGGTGTGGAGGGGGAAGTAGTTCGTATAATAAAAATAAAACAAAAAAAAGTATCTTCCTTAATAAAAAATCCTATATAATTCACTTGTTTTTATCATAACTAAACCCCTATATCATATTTTTTTCCAATATATTCTACTGAATCAAATAAACAAACTCTTTCTAGCCCAATATGTCAATTCCAGCTGCAATTCCTATTGCATCATTGATACCATTGATCACTTACTTCAAGCTGGAGCTTGTAATAAGATGCAAAGAACAATTCTCAGACTTTTCTTACATGTTAGTTGGATCCAGTGTATGCTGTTTTTCTCTATTTGTTTTCAAGTAAGCTGCTTAGGTTTTTAGAATTATACATTTTAAATAAATTGACTTTTTATCCATATTGAATGTGCATCACTTTGTATTTAGATTTTTGAATGAGGCAAATTGACTAGAATAAGTGACTTTCAGGAATTAACATAATAAAGGGTATTCTTAACAAGTGAGTGCTTCTGTGTTCTATGCTGTTTCCTTATGATAACTGACGGTGGAGGGACTGGTCTGCAATACAAAGGTAGTACCACCTACAAACTGGTACAAAGTGTCTGTGTCCGAGAGTTGGTCTTTTTAGCTTCTACATAGTGAGTATGATCATTCTAGTTCAGATTCCACTAAAAACATAGGACTATATATAGAACTATATATATCTATTTAAATATGACTAAATATATATATATATACATTATTTCTTTTTTTTTTTTTAATGTACTCCGAGAACGCACATTTGAAAGAGTAAGAACAATCTGGGTAATTAATATATGCATGTTACTAACATAAGGTACAAATAAGAGCATTCAACTTTTCTCATTTTCTTCTGTGCATACCACGTGTTTGGGGATTTATTTTTAAGGTTTAAGACAAATATTTTGCCTATACTACAGTTGATATTTTCTAATCTTTACTTGACCAAATTGTATCATTGTATCCACCCAATTGGCAAAGGCAAGTGTTGCAATTTGTAGTAAAATGATTTCAGTACTGGAATTCACTAGGCACATGAATTGAATGTTTTTTTTTTTTCTAATTTAATTGAAAAAAAATAATTAGAAGTGGACCATTAAGACATGAGTTAATGACACAAGACATGAAATGAACCCGCTGACAAACAAAATTACTTGCTTGCTTGACATTGTTTTCTTTTGTCACACTAAAGAAATTCTTACAGTACAAAAGATCCCCATTGGAATTAGTGTAATAGGCAAATTCTTTCCTTTTATTACTCTCTGAAATACACTACCTAGTGTTAAAACTTGTACAAACCACCTAAGTACTGCAACTGGTTCATGACACATATCTAATTAATCTACCCTATGCATTCATGAGATGGGATGAAGGAAATAAAATGGAGTCAGTAACAAGAAAGAGTATAAATGAGTAATGGTGAAAATGTGAGAAATAAAAAGAAAATTATTAAAAATTAATAAAAGAATAAAAAAAAGAGAGCATGGCAATGAGAAGTAAGGTAGGAACTTATTCTACTAGCGTTATTCATTAAATTTCAAATTTTGACAAATTAATTTTGAATGGCAAACTTGAGATAAAAGTAGATAATTGGAAAATCTCTTCAACTCAGGTCCAATCACAGCTTGGCTATTTTGCTATTCAGTAAATAATTGTGGAAACTTGAGAGTTTAGTGACTAACCATGCCAAATAGGAAAAAACAAAAATAATCATTTTGATTTTTTTTTAAATTCCCACAGGTAAAACACTTAGTCTGTTTATAAAGTCTGTAAATGTGTGACAAATTCCCCCCAAAAAATAAAAAAATTACATGAAGGTTTTTTTTTTTTTTAGCTATTTATTAATTTTATTGTTAGTTTCATGGTGTCAGGTGCAAATATAATCCTATCCTAGACCAGTATCCATGTGCATTATTGAAATATTTCTGTGTAGGTAAGTAAATCCACACCATATTATATGTTGTACAAGTGCCAGATAACTGTAATACACTTACACATGGGTTTTTCAGGGATGGAAAAGAGTATATATCTGTGCCCAAGAGAAAAATTTTACAGAAGAATTGGGATGAAATAGATTTGTGCTTCAGTTTCAAACGAATTGCAATTCATCCAAATTGTGATCGTCAGGTTGTCCAAATTCCATAACTCATGTGACCAAATCACATAAAAAATTATATGAGCAATGAACAAACCGTTTCATGAATCTGAGTTTCATCTGTAGCGTCAATAACAAAGATAATTGATAGGATAAAAAATGATTGATGGTTGATTTTATTCACAGCTTACAGAACTTACAGAGGACAAACTGGAGAACCGGTAAAAATCTACATATTTATCAATTTAATATTTTATATATTTAATAAATACATTGTAGCAGACCACCACTATCCCAACTGGATAACTCCGCATGTTTCCTCTCTCAGCTGAAATCAGGAACGGATGGTGTTTATAGCCCCTTTCCCCAGACTTCAGACAACACATGATGCTGGAAAAAATAACTGGTTTTGTTGCACGCAATGCAGTCTTGTATGTACAGACCCCCAGCATGGGGTCTCCATTCACTATACAGAAGAACCCCCCCCCCCCCAGGCATCTCTGTGTCTAGGAGATAATTGTGTCAATGCTCTCTAAACTAATTATCTCAAAACAGTGTGATAACACTCCTGAACCCTGACATGTTAAACATCCCCAAAACGTGCTCTGTCCATGGAGGTTTAGGGAAACACCACCCTGTTGAAGTTTGGATAGTCTGCTCCGTAAAACAGTGTTTACAGTTATATGTCGATGTTTTAACAGGGTCTCTGGTGTGTCGAGGTAAGGGGGCTCTCCTGGCTCCCAGGTAGCAAACTCTAGCTCCCCTCCAAACAGCTCACTCATTGAACCTTGTAGTAACCAGGCTAGAGGAATGTTTGCCGGAGTTCTATGAGATCTATGGACACGTTAATAAGTCTGTGAGACTCTGGCTCAGTGTATTGGTTGTAGATGGGGTAAAAGGCGCTTACTGGGAAACATTGGTGGAGAGGGGGACCAAGGGAGCCAGGAAACTGTTATAGTTTTTATTGAGCCTTAAACAGTAAGGTTATTTATATATAAATATAGGATTTTTTGTGCTCCATTTCCTCCTCTATTGCTTGCTTTTTCTTACTTGATATATGAACCAAATAGTGGAAAAATGCACGTATCAGTGTACTGCAAAAAATATACATAATATTTGTATTTTGCAGTACACTGATTAGCTTTTTCTGAATCATTTCATGGATGAAACTCAGCTAAAATGCCATAAGAATGAATTTTAGACCAAAACTAACGATTTTCTTAATATTAATTTGTATACGTTTCTTCAAATTATAAGAGGTATGTGTTACATTTATCATAAAATACAGTTAAAGGAACTTTGCACACACACACAAAAATACAGCTTTACATTTAACCCCTTAAGGACACAGCTTCAGAAATAAAAGGGTATCGTGATGGACAATTTTTGGCTTGTGTCCTTAAGGGGTTAACAAGGTTACTTAAAATCACCTATCTTAGCAAATAAATATGGGGATTCAGTTCTACCATATGGTCATATTGTGTAGTTCACCACTACATCATGGTACCCCAATATCGGTGGGTCAACCACTAATTTAACGTGGCAGATTTACATCCTAACTTGCAATATTTACTTGCAGTTTAAACTGCTTCAAGAGGCTCATCAATTTAAGATTTCCTGTGGTCACCTCCAAGGGGGCACCCATAGTGGATGGGTTGGGTGCTCAACCCATTAGCTTAAATTGAGGAGACTCTTGAACCAGTTTATACTGCAAGTAAGTGTTGCAAGTTAGCATGTAAATCTGCCATGTTAAAATTAGTGGAGGACCCAACGATATTGGGGTACTGTGACGTAGTGGTTGGCTTAACACAGTACAGCCAGATGGTGGAACTGAAACCCCATATTTATTTGCTAAGATACGTGATTTTAAGTAACCTTGTTAAATGTAAAGCTGTATTTTTGTTTTTGTGTGCGCTGTTACTTTAACTGTATTTTGTATATGTTTTGGTCTTTACGGCAGCACCACTGCTTGGATATGCATGTTCTGGGTGTGCCCCCATTTTATTTTTACATTTATTATAATACATATATATTAATGACTGGTCAGATTACATACTGGTAAAAGGGCCGAAAAAGTCAAATAAAGTGCTTCACACTAGTATATAAAGCGAAAATATTACATATTGTGTTAAACTTAATAGAATGTTTCCACAGTAATGGCAGGTTAAATTTTCTGTCATGACAGCCCAGCATTGATAACGAGACACATTAGTTATCTAAATGTTTTCTGTAAAATCTCATCTACCTTTCACTGTCTGAAGAACATTTGTCCCTGTTCCTCGTGTCAAGGCAACCTATTGTCAGCATCACTTGAAGACTGTGATTTCAATGTTCCTGTCCTTTTAGATGCACTCAGTTTGCAATAAATTAATATAGGAAATGTATTTTTATTTGTCTTACAAAAAGTTTTCAAGAAGCACTTTATAAAATGGGATTTTGATATGCTAAATGATTGACAATGGCTCTTATGAATTTGTTCTATATTTTTTTAGAAGTTCAATTACAATTTTTACTTACTTAAAAAAAAATAAAAAAAAATAAAAAAATATATATATATATATTAAACTACTGCTTCAGATGCCAGCATTAAGTATTTAGTGTAACTAAAGATCAAGAACCTATGTATATGTACTCTCTACATTGAACTAACCTTGCCACTTTGATGGAACCTACCGTGATCTGTTACTTCCTGGTTTGGTTAGCTCATTTGAGCTAAAGTTATGAGGCAGGCAATTACTCAGAGACCCAGACCTTTATAACTGGTTAATGAATCATTATATAGATTTGCAATTTTTAGGCACAAGAGGCCACATAGACAAATAAACCCTAGTTTGATATAAAAGCACTGCCAAAAAAGGTGAAAGACGATGGGTAATTCAGGCATTGTGACAGTAAACTCCCATTATCTCCTGGTATGAGTATGTAAACCCAAACAGTTTTTTCAAATCTTTTTCTGTTTTATTCTTCCTTTGAGGATGTGAGCTTGAGCCCTTAACAAAGTTTTCAACTACAAAAGGTGAAGCCATTAGGCTTGCATGACCTTGAGCTTAGATGATTTACCAGAAACACTGCAGTCATGGTAAAAAGTAAGAACATCCTCTTTGAATTCTATGGTTTTACATATCAGAACATAAGTCATCTGTTTTTTTAGTAGGTCTTCAAATTAAATTAATACAACCTCGGATGAACAGCAGTACATGACATATTACACTATGCTATGATTTATTTAACAATAATAAAGCCAAAAAAGGAGAAGCCATTTGTGGAAAACAACTGATTCCATAGGAACCAAGAGGCTAAGTAGCAGACAGGTGCTGCTAATCAAATTCCCTTGATTGAATGATCATCAGCTAAAAGACAAAGTTTTAGCAGTTTGCTGGTATGTGTTAACAAAATGTCAAGGAGGAAAGACATCAGCAATGATCTTAGAGAAATACTTAATCTCTTATTCCTGTATTTTCATCTTATTTTATTGTATTCCCCTTTTTTCCAAATTGATCATTTTTAGCTCTTAAAAAAATCTTCAATGCACTTTAATGTATGTATGAATAACCCTTTAAAGATGTATATTATAACACTTAATGTGTTTTTTTATTAAGGGATTGCATATGACATATAACTCATAGTTTTCTATTTTTAATTATTTTTTTCTCTTTCCTTGCTATCCCCTGAGTGCTTTAAATTGGCCAATTTGTTCATAATTACAATTCTACAATCACAATTTTAATTGGACAACGATCCTGAAGTGCTATTCAGGTGATGTCACTCACCACCCTCTTTTTCCCCTCTCATACCCATTCCCAAAATGGAGTTTTAAATGCAACTAGGAGGAGTTTAGGCTGACACACAGGGTCAGATCCATGATGTCATCCCCCTTTATTAGCATGCAATCTTCTTATGATAATTCCCCTTTTGAGTATTTTTGCATATTTAAGCCTATTTAAACAAATATTTTACATTAGCTTTTATTTATTTTACTTATGCGAATTTTAGTCTGGCGGCAGGGGGCTGGTTCTGGCGAATGGGTCAGCCCGTCGTGTCATTTCCGTCGACCATCGATTGGATGGGGAGCATCTTGCAGGTGCATTTCTGCATCATCCCCCTTCACACTTATTCCCTTAACAAGGGTTCCGTTCAGGTTAGTATGCCCGGGGGGGGATCTCCAACTTGACGTGCAGTTTCCCATCTGTGACGTCGTTGGAGACCACCCCCCCGGTCGATACTTACATAGGAACAACCTAAACCAATGAGTTGTGTGGTACGGCCAATCACAGTGCGTCACTCATTTTCTTCAGGGAGCGACATCCCTGATTATCCACTTGTGTAAAAGAGGACTTCCTAATGGCGGTGGAGGGCGGAGGTGGCAGACGGCACCCTCCATGTCGTCACTTCCGCCAACCACTGTTCTAATTGGATGCCTTTAAAAATGGCACCATTGAACCATCAATGACATTTTCCCAATAAAGTTCCTTTTTTAGATTGAAAGGACATTGAGCCAATGGGAGCCTCTCCACAACAGGTGGCTCGACCATATGTAATGAAAAGAAGAGTTTTGACTTTATGATTGGACAACCATATACCATGTGACCCCAAAAGGGAGGACCCATATGAACTTTTAAACATTTATAAAACAGAAGATTCCTGAGGCTACTCTACAGCTACTGTGGAAGCTCATAAAAGAGTGAAACACGTTTAGCTGGATTTTGGACTTTTATACCTGGACTTTTCTTACTTTATTAATTTGTTTTGTTATAGACCAAGTATTGTTTTTATTTTTACTTTATTTTATACCAATAAACTACTTTTTATATCTATTTATATTAGTCCCAAAAGTCCTTTCTAGCCTCCAGGAACCTTATGTGGGGAATGCTACCCCAAACACATTAGCATACTGCCAATCAACTTCAGAGCCGGAAATCAAAGGCTCTGCTTAAGGTGAGCACAACAATTATCACCAAATTTTATCCATCTTCCATACAGTACTATACATCTCTGGTTTATTTCTCTTTTTGCTCTATATCCCTGTAGGAATACTGTTTGGGACAAAGTGGTGTGTTGCTGCCTCAAAAGCAAAAAGGAGTTACTTACGGATCCAATACCATATAGGCTCCAGCCCATGTGAATGGTTCTAACCTTTTGTTACTATCACTCACCCTTATTCTGTAAACCATCTGCACTATATTTTCTTTTTGCTGTTTTGTTTTGTATGGACATTCAGATATATACTTTCAAGATTGTCACTGTACTGGAGGGGTGAGTGTACCCCCTTATCGCTTATACCTATCATAGCACTCCACCTGTTGTTATAAAGTCTATACCTCTTTTTTCTGGAATATTTGTACTTTACTGTGGATAAGGGTATTCCACTTTTTGTGTTGAGCTGCTTCTTCTGTTTGGGCACTTTAGAGTATCACTCACTATCTCTGCAAAGAGATAGTTATTTTTTGTGAAATACTTGTTGCTGCCCATCAAACTGGGAAGGGTTATAAGTCCATTTACAAAAATTTAAAGTCCATCATTTTACAGTGAGAAAGATTATTCACAAGTGGAAAACATTCAAGACCGCTGTCATTCTTCACAGGGGTGGTAGTATTAGCAAATTCACCCCATGCAATGCTCAGATAAATTTTAAAAACCAAGAGTTACATCTCAGATTTTACATGTCTCAGCATGTTATATGTTAAAGTTTGAACAAACTTGATTTGTTTGGAAGGGTTGCCAGGAGAAAGACTCTTCTCTCTAAAAAGAACAGGGCAGGAACCACAAGACTTCTGAAACAATGTCCTTTGGACTGACAAAACCAAAGTTGACATTTTTGGCCAAAATTTACAGCACCAAGTTTAGTGAAAACCAAACACAACATATAAGCACCAACACCTCATACCAACTGTTAAGCACGGTGGTGGAGGCATGATGATTTGCACTTGTTTTGCAGCCACAGGACCTGGGAGCCTTGAGTTGACCATGAACTCATCTGTACACCAAAGTATTCTACAGTCATATGTGAGGCCATCTGTCTGATAGCTAAAGCTTTCACCAAAATCGAGTCATGCAACAGGACAATGATCCCAAGCACACCAGCAAATATATAACAGAATGTCTGAAAAAGAAACTATTCAAGATGTTGCAATGGCCAAGCCAAAGTCTAGACCTCAACCCAATTGTAATGATGTGACAAGACTTTAAAAGAGCTGTGCATAACAGATGCCATCAAATCTCAATGAACTGAAGCAACGTTGTAAAGATGAGTGGGCCAAAATTCCTCCACAACGATGTGAGAGACTGATAAAGTCATAGAGAAATCAATTGCAAGTTATTGCTGCCAAAGGTGATTCTACAAGCAATTGAATCATACGGTGTATTTTGTTTTTCACACATGAGTTCTCCATTTTGGTTTTATTTTTGTTAATAATTCATGACACAGTGTAATATGTCATCTGAGGTTGTATTTACATATTTTTAAGACCTGCTAAGGAGCAGATGATTGTTATTATGTCCTGATATGTATAATAATAGAATTTAAACAGGGTGTACTTTATTTTTTCCAATGACTGTACATATAACTACAGACCACACATAGACATAGAAAAGTGACAGGATGAAAGCTGAATCTTTGATGTGGATGTTGATGATGGAGCAATCAGGAATAGATTGCACGGACAACTGTGAAGATGTGAATGGACACAGGCCAGCCCAGATGGAAGAAAATACAACTGAAAATGCTGGCACATGTTCTAAACATGAAGAATGTATACAGTGAAATAATAAAGGAAGTCTTAAAAGAAACAAAGTATAACACTAGAAGGTTGTATAATGACACGAGATTGGATCTAGAGAAACAGTGATATTATATTGTGTCTGACAGTTGTTGAGAGACTTAAAAGATTTTTCTGTTCTCTATATCTCACACTTGTTATTTCTATTCTTTGCTACAATTGGCTTGCACCTTTTTTCTTTAACCCATATGAGCTTTTTAAAGGTCAGAACAAATGTATTGCCTTTAACTGGGCTGAGAGTTTGTAATATAAAATCAAAGATCTGTAGTCCTGGCAAAAGTAACGCACAATAGAGGACAGGATTGTATTGTATAGTAAAACCATATATTCATATTAACATTCTGCTTCATATTTCCATTTTTCTATGCATGACTATAAGCACATAACTATGTATTTTCAAAAAAACAAAACAAAAATAAAACAGAACTTAGAGTATTATAAAAACCTCAAACTCCTTTTATTGGGACAAGTTCAATGTGTGTGTGTGTGTGTGTTTTTCTAGAATAGGTTCTAATTCTATTGGATTCTTTCCAGAGCAGCACAAAATTTTCAACGTTACATTATTTACCTTAGAGTATAAGCGAAGGGAATATTTTTCATCAAGATTAGTCCCATTAAGCTCACAAATCATTCTTAGACAATACTTTAGTAAATGACGTTACTTTTTTGGATTAGCAGAAGTATAATAAATTTTATAGATACTGTGAAACTATAACTAAAAATGTGAATATTACATTTGCAGCTGGGTGTGGAATGTCTGCCAGCTATTATCGTGAGTCCAACAAATTAAATGTATATGTATTACTGTGGAGATTCCAAGTGACGCAAGGTCCACTGATTTACATGGCCTCATTCTTGCAGCTGTGTTGTAGAACAGGTGCACGTGAAACTGTCTTCTACCATTACTGTAGAAAACAATCTCACACATAGATTTTGACATCCGATTACATTTGTAGAGTTAGATAAAAACTCATGGGGAAGCGTGTAGTAATAAATCTTTTTTTTTTTTTTTAAATAGATGTTATCTAATTTCATGCAAAAAAAATGCATGGAAAGTGTTTCTTAATATTTCTGAGTGTTTCTTTTTTGTCATGGCATCAAAGTTTAGGAATGTGCATGGGGAAAATTTTCGGGACTTCGGCAATTCGACACTTCGGCAACTTCGGCACTTCAGCAGTTCAACACTTTGGCAACTTCGGCACTTCGACACTTCAGAACTTCGGAATTTCGGAACTTCGGCATTTTGGGACTTCGGCACTTCGGGACTTCTTTTGCAGCCTTTTAGTAGATAACTCCCTAATTCCCACAGTATTAAGGAGTTATCTACCAAAAGGCTGAAAGACCTAAATTGGTCTTTCAGCCAAATGTACTAATACTAAGTAAAAATGACTTTGTATTAGTAAATTTTGCCTCTACTTGCTATACCGCGAGTAGGGGCATGTCTCCCCCTACCCCCTCCTGACTAAAGGGGGGACCTATTGCCCCCCCGGCCTCCACCCCTGAGTGGCGGGTGTTGGCTCTAAAATAAAATGATAGAGGGACCTATTGTCCTCCCCTCGGCCCCCACCCCTGAGCGGTGGGTGGGGGCCCTAAATCATAATAAGGGGGGACCTATTGTCCTCCTCCCTGGCCCCCACCCTTGACAGGTGGGTGGGGGCCCTAAATTATAATAAGGGGGACCTAATGTCCTCCCCCCTGGCCCCCCACCCTTGAGCGGTGGATGGGGGCCCTAAATACTAATAAGGAGGGGACCTAATGTTCTCCCCCTGGCCCCCACCCCTGAGCAGTGGGTGGGGGTCCTAAATTAGAATAAGGAGGGTCATAATGTCCTCCCCCTAGCTACCACCCCTGAGCGGTGGGTGGGGGCCCTAAATACTAATAAGGGGGGGACCTAATGCCCTCCCCTATGGACCCCACCCCTAAACGGTGAGTGGGGGCCCTAAATACTAATAAGTGGGGGACCTAATGTCCTCCCCCTGGCCCCCACCACTGAGCATCAGGTGGGGGCACTAAATAAAAAAATAACCCCCCCAGGTGACTAGGGGTCCCTAAAAAACTAACCCCTACCTACCCTCTCACCCTAAAAATAATGAGGCGGGACCTATTGTAAAATGATGGGGGGACCTATTGTCCTCCCCCCAGCCCCCACCCCTGAGAGGCGGGTGGGGGCCCTAAATCAGAATAAGGGGGGGACCTATTGTACTCTCCCCTGGCCCCCACCCCTGAGCGGTGGGTGGGGGCCCTAAATTATAATAAGAGGGGACCTAATGTCCTCACCCCTGCCCCCCCCACTCCTGAGCGGTGGGTGGGGGCCCTAAATTATAATAAGGGGGACCTAATGTCCTCCCCCCTGGCCCCCACCCCTGAGCAGTGGGTGGGGGCCCTAAATTAGAATAAGGGGGGGACCTAATGTCCTCCCCCTGGTCCCCACTCCTGAGTGGTGGGTGGGGGCCCTAAATACTAATAAGGGGGGACCTAATGTCCTACCCCCTGGCCCCCACCCCTGAGCGGTGGGTGGGGGCCCTAAATTAGAATAAGGGGGGACATAATGTCCTCCCCTAAGCCACCACCCCTGAGCGGTGGGTGGGGGCCCTAAATACTAATAAGGGGAGGACCTAATGTCCTCCCCCCTGGCCCCCACCCCTGAGCGGTGGGTGGGGGCCCTAAATACTAATATGGGGAGGACCTAATGTCCTCCCCTATGGCCCCCAACCCTGAGCGGTGGGTGTGGCCCTAAATACTAATAAGCGGGAGACCTAAAGTCCTCCCCCCTGGCCCCCACCACTGAGCGGTGGGTGGGGGCCCTAAATACTAATAAGGGGGGGAGCTAATGTCCTCCCCCTGGCCACCACCCCTGAGCGGCAGGTGGTGGCCCTAATTAAAAAAATAACCCCCCCTCCCCCAGGTGACTAGGGGTCCCCAAACCCCTAGTCACCCCCCTCCCCCAAAAAACTAACCCCTACCTACCCCCTCACCCTAAAAATAATGAGGGGGGACCTTTAACTAAGTACCTGTTAAAAAAAAAAGGCCAAATAAAAAGCCATAATAACCGACGCACTTTAAAAAAAACAAAACAAAAAAAAAAAGAGCGCAAAAAATAATAATCCATCTTCACCAGGGGCTCCGCACAGACTGAGATCTGCAGGGCGGGGCAAGGCTTATAAAGCCTTGCCCCGCCCTGCAGTTAGGCTCAGAGCACTGACAGGTAAGTCTCTAAATTTTTTTTCTGGACTGGAATTGAGCCTCATTAGGGTGGGCCATATCCGTGTTGCAACCAATCCTGGATTTGACCGAAAAGGTTTCCTTGCTTATGTTACATTCAAAGTGCAAATATTGTTCCAGACTCATTGTGGAGCATGACCTGCATATTTGGCATCCTTTCAACTCTTTATGTGTATGGTTAATATTTTTGTTCGTTATGGAGATGCCCTTTTTGGGGTAACTAGGTGCCACAAGGTTTTTTAAGTTTTGATTTTTTTTTTATAAATGATGTGTGGCCGGTTTGGTAAACTGCCTATAACTGGATCCTGGAGTAATATTGGCCAGAATTTATTAATGCATTTCTTTATCTTCCAGTGGTTATTGTTATATTTTGTTAGAAAGGAGTGTCTAAACATTTCATCTAGTGCACTTTTTGGTCAAACAATTAGTAATTAATTTCTGTCTTTTTGTGCAATTATCCTGATCTCTTTTTCAATAGTATACTTATTATACCTTTTTTTAACCAATTTGTTTTTCACATGTCTTTGCCTGAATTTTAAAGTCTTGTATGTTGGAACAGTTGCGTCGTACTTTAGTTAGTTGACTCCTTGCAATACTTCTCAACCACGTTTTGTGGTGGCAACTCTTCCTGTGGACATAACATCAGTTTTTTTTTTAAATAGCATTTTGATTTTACCAAAGTTGATGGTATATTTTAAAAAGTTGATTGTATGTTTATCCCATTCTGGCATAAACTTTAAATAAAATGGATTTTGGTTGAGGTATTGTACAAACACATCAAATGACTCGCAAGATACATTCCAGAAGACAATGACATCATAGGACTAGATTCACATTCCAGTCATACCTGCACCATACAAAAAGGTCTTCCCACCTTCTCATGTATATGTTGGCATAACTGGGGGGGAATCTGGTTCCCATGGCGTTACCTGTAATTTGAAGGTAAAATTCTGGTGGCGAGCCTGAAGCTAAAGAGGGGTCATATCTATCTCACCAGGGGCAGGGGGGGCAAGAAGGCACCTTAGGCTTGGGCATAATTAATATAAATAAGTGGGAAAACTACCTGTAATGGCTAATTTGTGGCAAAAACTTCGACCACTACATTTGCGGCAAAAATGGTACAATTCGCAGTAAAACAGCCGAACAGTATTATTTTTCGCTGCCGAAACTCCTGAATGGCACAAATTTGCAGGAAAAACAGCCAAAAGGCAACACTGTTTGTAGCGAAAACTGCTGAACAGCAGCACGAAAACAGTCGCAAAAAGGGCAACAAACGCTAAGGGGCTAGGGGAGAGGGTCCCATGCAAGGGGAAACAGAAATATAAGTAGACATAGGGGAGACATCACCCAAAACATCCCCTAGAAGACAGGAGCAAGGCTAGAAGAGGGGGAACATACAATAGGAGCAGACACCCCCCCCCCAGGGGATAGTCTGGAACCCTGGGCTCAAAGGTAAATACTATAAAACAAAAAACCATAAACAATATTTAACAGTAGAAATCATAATAAAGGTTTAAATAACAGGTTGAATACAATATGAAATCATCAAAGCAGTTAAAAGGTAATAAACAGATAATGCTGAGAAAAGTGTTGTACTTAACTGGCTGTGGAGCAGCAAAAAAAGAGGAAGGTTTGGAGGTGGTGCTTACTGTTTTACTGGGACCTGGGATGGGGATTGGCTGGTGTCTCCCTGTATATGTTCTATTTTTTTTCTATTTGTGTTCTTTGCTGCTATTGGTAGACAGTAAAGAAAGATTTAAGCAATATGAGCCTCCGTGTCTTGACATACAATTGTAAATCAAATATATAGCTTAATGCTAAATGGAAGCTAGTAACATCCATACAGCCTAACAGTGATCAGATGTTAAGTAGCAGGGCTATTTGTTGTGGAATGTCCCAGTAAGTCTCTGCATGAGGGTGATGCTTTGTGGGACGGTAGATCAGCCACTTCCCCTGACAGGTGTCCTCACAAGGCCTTGCCATCTCTGTCAGGTATGTAAGAGTCGGTACAGCTGTTAAACGGACTGGACCATTCAGGACCATATTGGAATCTGTCAAGACCCTGTTTGTGTTGATTATGGGTATTGATCCAAAATTAAAGAAAAAGGTCACTGTGAAATTGACCACTCTTATACCCCTTCCACTCTGACAAGAACAGATGCAATTGACAGAAACTGACAATAGGGGACTGTTTTTCTCCCTACACTGAAAAATAGTCAATCAAGCTTCAGATTGGGGCAGCTTTGGTTGTCAATTTCTTATGCCACTCACTTTTTCCCTTTAAAAAAAGAAGTGATTCTCCTTTAGTGGGGAAAAGGCAGTGCCCTATCAGTTCCCCCAACTATGTTTGTGAAGGTATGATGCACTGCAAGACTCAATCAGGAGGGCCAAAGTCATAATGAAAGGCATTTAAAAAAAGGGAAGAGCAGAAGTAATTTTTAATGAGGTGGATAATCAAAGGGATGACCACCAGTGCCACCACCATATTTCAAAATACTTTTTGCTACGAACGGAAAACAAAGACCTGTGCCACTCATAGGCTTGTTGGGAATTCAATGAATGAATTTCAAATTGATGGTCTAAGGTGTAAGTTTTAAGCAGAACTGGAAGAATAGGTAACTTGGAGAATTTTCCTATAATGGCTATTTTGACCTTAAATTTTAATTCCCTTAAATTCCTAGCAATTCTTACATAATGAATAAACCTGCCAGTGCAAAACACTGCAGCCACACACTTTGTGTATTACTGAGGGACAAAGCTTGTAATTTTCAAAGCAAAAACGGTGGCACGGAAACACACTGCAAATCAAATCAGTCTTACTAGAAATATTTTTATTTTTTTTTACAAAATCTGTAAAACAATTCCAAGTTAGTAAATCAAAGTGGGTGTAGTGGCACTGGCACTGGCTCTATATTGGCTCTAATAACTAATATATTGGCTCTCTAATAATAGAGTTATTTTCCTAAACCCTGCACTATAGTAGGTCATATATTATAAATATATGCATGACTATTAATCCTCAGAGGAATTGATAATCTTAGGAGCCAGGTTAGAAAGAACTGGTGCAGGGTTTCAGAAATAGGGATGTCACCAATCTGGTTAATAACATAATTGGCATAAAGCAACTGCTTGTTAAAGGAACACTATAGAGTTAGGAATACAAATCTATCCCTCTCCCTCGCACTAAATAGGTCCCCACCCGCAAGCAAAAAAATGAAATAAAAAACAATACGCATTTACTTGACTGTTACCAGCGCCAAGGCTCTGTGGTTCTGCTCCTATATGTATATTTGGTTACTTATAATCCATTTACCTCTGCTCAATGATAATGCCTTTGTTGACCTCTATAACTGGTTCTTGACATTGCTGGACAACTGTAGGTAGTACAAACAGGATCACACCACATTGACAAGCAGAGATCTTACTGATCCCCTCCTGATAAAAAGGTTTCCTCTCAACAATAGTTTTTTAGAGTGATCCTCTGATCTCTACATGCCAGTCCATTTGTTTCTCTTAGTCCTTTCAGTAAGCCTGCTGCAAGTCTAACAGTATAATGGACTGCTAATAAATTGGTAGCCCAGACATCTTCAAACATCATGATGAATCATTGAATGGGGTTATTCACTAAAGCAATAATAGTTCTGGATCAAGGTGCATTCAAAGTGAATTCAAATTTTATAGAAAAATAGCAAAAATGGATGCATACTTGACTTGGAAAACATTTACCATTCAGCTACTTTGACCTCTAATTTTAAATTCACTTTGACTTCGCTTTGAATTCCTTACCATTTTTACTTTAGTGAATAAATCCTGAATACATACTTAGATTTTTCATCATGGCATGTAATGCAAATGGTTAATTTTTAGCAAGTCTCCTACAAACTAATTATTATTTGTAATTTGTAATCCAGAACAGTCAAAAGCAGTAGCTATAGTATTCACCCAAGCCTAAGAAACAAAATGGTCTATGGTGCGCAGCCAAGTCTCACATTAACAATCTTGGAAAACAGATGAAAATAGCACTGCAATAATTTATAGCTTTTTCTAAAGCATCATTGTATGAGTCCATTTCATTTGATTCTAATGGTCTTTAATGAACATTCAATTTATTCGGTGCCTTGTAATTTACTAAGAATGTATTCTTAAGCAATATTCTAACAAAATGACATATGTGAATATTGAAGTTAACTGATGTTGCTATGAATAATACATAAAGAAAATACATTTTATAAACATATAGTTAAATGTGCTGTAGTCGTTTAATACTTGACCGGAAGAACATTTTTGTTATGAGGCATAATATGTGCAGGTCTATTATTCTACTTGCCAAAATAGATTTAAAAAAAAACCATTAGAAAATACAGCATTTGTTTTTCTCTTCCTCTGTTTACTCTTGCAAAACATAGAATAAAAATAGTTCTCATCTCTTGCTCCAGTAGAATGACTTATTATAAATTGTTATTTTTCTCACTGTTTAAACCCCCCTAAAAAAAACAACAACATTGTTCTCAAGTGTAGCATTAGTTTAAGGCTCACTCCAAGCCCATCTTTAGATGTTCACTTTTGGAAAATATGTACAAACCTGTAGCATCTTCTACCAATTTAAGATGTGCCTGTGTAGGTGATGGTGTAGTGAATTTCCAGTAGTCCATAAAGTAAATTCAAGCATAGACCCTGCACAATTAAACACACAATAAAACTGTTGAGCTAAGACATTTACTTGTTAAATATAATAATATACATTTGTTAGCATTTTGGCTATTACGATCTAGAAATTAAATTTAAGTCACTACAAAGTGTCACCGTTCTGTGCATACAATGAATATTCTTATATCCTAGTAATACGGATGATGTAACTGTATTATTGTATTCTTAATTTATTCCGGTGTGAGCAGCAGTGAAGCCTTATCAGTAGGTTAACTTGGGGCAATGTGATAAAAAGAACGCTCCACCCTAAGACCAAATAGGTAATGGGTGAAACAAAATTAGTACTTAACTCAGTACGACAAGACAGCTTCCCAAGAGGCCTTCCTCAACAACGTCTCTAATTAGAATAAAAGAGATACACTTATTTTCCCATATTTTTGGGATTACCACCCTTCCCATCAGAAAAATAATCCTTGTGTTTTTAATCTACTACAAATTAGTTTTTACCCACAAAAACACTGGTGGGGCACTGCCCCAAGTTAGATATATACAGAACTGGAATACAGCTGGGTTCTAAAATGCAAAAGATGAACAGTACATAGTGATGTATAGTAACAGGTATGGATATGGCAACTATTGATTGCACTCACAGGATAGAAGTTAAAGAAGCTCCTTGAAGCCCAAAGGGTTGCAGCAATCCGCTCTCCTCCTTGGACTGTAATAGCTTGCTCTGCAGACACAGGAACTTTAAAGGACGGAGACAGGAATGTAATCTTTTTATTAGGCAAAAAGAGCCTGGTATATAAAGATGATAAAATCAAATGAACATAGGTAAAATATCTAACGTGTTTCGTCCATTCAAGATGGACTTCCTCAGAGAAATAAATGAACAACAATAAGTAAAATATATTGTGAATAATTCCAACCCCCTTCATTCTATTTAAATAGTACCAGTCCTTGATGTTGATTGGAGAATCCTCTGGAGGTTAATTAGATCAGGTACCAATCCAATCAGTTATTGAGGAGCTAAACTCTCCTCATATGTCCTCGTTGATCTTTCCAGCCGTTCTTAATCGCCGGTGTAATTTCCCGCCGATTCGCCAAGTCTATTAGGCTTGTGTTCCACAGTGCAAAGTTTGCATTCCACGGGGCATTTCCGGTTCCGGTTGCTTCAAAAACGTACTGAATGCCGCTTGCATCCATCTCCACAGGACCATACGTTCCAAATCTGCTGGAGCTACCAAAAGGCAGTTCAGCCTATGGAACAGTGGAATCTTAGAATATAAAGACATAAAAAACAGTTGTGGCAGATATTTAATATAAATGTACCCAAAATGACATATTAGATATAAAAATAGAAAATCAATTTCCTACCATTATAAACAGCCCCATATGGGTAATCATGGCAAAACTTGTATATTGGGAAAATATATATTTTTATAATATTTATAAATTGAAAAATATAAAAATAAAAAGAAATGGGTAAGTAAAATGTAAACAAAGACCGACAACCAAATAAGTAATCCGGTGTATACCTAAAAGGATATATAATAAATGTTATCAAACAGAAGTAATAATTGTTGTAAAAGTAAAAAAAAAATGAAAAAAATGAAATAAGTTGTAAAAAATAGAAAAAATTAAAATGAAAAAAAAAATATATATATAAAATATATAAAAAATATAAAAATATGTGGGGGAGCAAATGCTTAATGTAAAAAGTTAAATGCATAAATATATGTGTTTAAATATTAATATGCGAACATACACACATGTGTATATATGTTGAAATGTGGCCTGATTGAAATAGGTGGTGAAAAATGTGTAAGTCCCTTACAATGATTTTGGCTCTCCAAACATAGAAACCAAGTCTAGAATGAGAGAATGTGATCATGTACAGAAAGACCCCATATATAAAGATTGAGTGGTAGTAAAGACATGGACAAAAAATGAAAAACACAGAAAAAAGGGCAAATGTAGATATATAACATCCACCTTGAAATATCAGGACATGAAACAGACCAAATCCACATCTATGTTCAATCCCCTAGGTTCTAAAGTGTCTAGTTGATAGATCCAGTATGTTTCACGCTGAAATAATTTTAATTCTCTGTCACCTCCCCTCCAGTGGGAAGACACCTGTTCGATACCTATTACCCGAAAGTTCCTCCAATTAAACAGGGGACAGGAATTACAGTGGATCACAACAGAATGGGTAGTAATACCTTTTTTAATATTATTGATGTGTTCCATGAACCGTACTTTAAGATGTCTTTTAGTTTTCCCCACATATTGTTTGCCACATGGACATTGCAACAAATAAATGACAAAATCTGTGTGGCAACTAGTACTGGATTTGACTGAAAAGTCAAGATTGTCCCAGACTCATTCTGGAGCATGCCCTGCACATTCCTTTCAACCCTTTATGTGTATGGTTGATATTTTGGATTGTTATGGAGGTGCCCTTTTTAGGGTAACTAGGTGCCACAAGGTTTTTTAAGTTTTGATTTTTCTTATAAATGATGGGTGACCGGTTTGGTAAAAAAAAAAACTGCCTATAACTGGATCCTGGAGTAATATAGGCCAAAATTTGTTAAGGCATTTCTTTATCACTCCGAGATCCACTTACAGCAGCCCCCTGTCTGAACGGAGGTCAAAAGGTCAAATCCCTGATCAAAGGAATCATTGTCATCATCAGAGTCACTCAAGGACTCAGAACCAGCCTCCTTACTAGACCCGATTTCTGAGTCTGAGTCGCTCTCGGGTTGTGCTCTTGCACATTTCCACCACCGTGCCCATTCTGCCTTGTTGCATAAAGGATCTTTTGCGTGATTGAAACACACTGTCTTGGGTGACCTCAGGTTCATCAGTCATAGGGGTTCTGGAGGCAGAGGGAGTTAAATGCCTCGATTTGGCAATAACCTTCTTGAGTGCAAACTAGAGTGCGCCTGGCGAGTAGTTGAACCTGAACTTCCTGCATCCAACGGCCATGAGAGTAAAGCCTGGGAGATGGTTTGAGAGAGGGCAGAGGACATTGAGCCCATAGCTGCCATAATGGCATCAGTAACTGAGCGCTGTAGCGCCAGGGATTGAGCCTCATTAGGGTGGGCCATATCCGTGTTGCAACCAATCCTGGATTTGACCGAAAAGGTTTCCTTGCTCATGTTACACTTAAAGTGCAAAGATTGTCCCAGACTCATTCTGGAGCATGCCCTGCACATTTGGCATCCTTTCAACTCTTTATGTGTACGGTTAATATTTTTGTTCCTTATGGAGATGCCCTTTTTGGGGTAATTAGGTGCCACAAGGTTTTTAAATTTTAGATTTTTCTTATAAATGATGGTTGGCCGGTTTGGTAAAAAAAACTGCCTATAACTGGATCCTGGAGTAATATAGGCCAGAATTTGTTAAGGCATTTCTTTATCTTCCAGTGGTAATTTTTATATTGGGGACTCAAACATTTCATCTGGGGCACTTTTTGGTCAAACAATTAGTAATTAATTTAGGTATTTTTGTGCAATTATCCTAATCTCTTTTTCAATAGTATTCTTATTATACCCTTTTTTAACCAAATTTTTTTCACATGTCCTGCCTGAATTTTAAAATCTTGTATTTTGTTACAGTTGCATCGTACTTTAGATAGTTGACTCCTTGCATTTCTTCTCAACCACGGTTTATGGTGGCAACTCTTCCTGTCAACATAACATCAGTTTTTTTGAAATAGCATTTTGATTTCATCCTATATCCTTCACAGAACAGGTTTAGATCTAAAAAGTTGATGGTATGTTTATCCCATTCTCGTGTAAACTTTAAATTAAATGGATTTAGGTTGAGGTATTGTACAAACACATCAAATATCTTGCGAGATCCATTCCAGATGACAATGATGTCATCGATGGATCTCCACCATAGGACCAGATTCACATTTCAGTCATGCCCGCACCACACAAAAAGGTCTTCCCACCTTCTCATGTATATGTTGGCATAATGGGGGGCGAATCTGGTACACATGGCAATACCTGAAATTTGAAGGTAAAATTTACCCTCATAGAAAATATAGTTATGCTCCAATATGAACTGAATAGTTGATAAAATAAAACTCCTAAATTCTGGATGGTCATCTAAATCTTGGCTGATAAAAAAATTGACTGCCTCAATGCCTAAGTGGTGATGTATAACTATATATAATGATGTGACATCCAATGTGGCACAGCTGTATTCGTCTTTCCATTCGATCTAGTTTTATAAAACGGCTTTAGTGTCCTTAACATAAGAAAGGGCACTTTGGGCATGTCTTTGGGGACTTGAATCGATGAATGTCCTGGGGGGAAAAGATAATTTTTGTGACGTTTTGGCGAAAAGTCAAAAGGGGGAATGACGGGGTGACTGTTAAATAAAAATATGTAATTTTTTTCTGAAATGACCTTTGCTTTTTAATGCTATATGTAACAAATCTTTTAGTTTAAAATTAAAGGACCACTATAGTGCCAGGAAAACATACTCGTTTTCCTGGCACTATAGTGCCCTGAGGGTGCCCCCACCCTCAGGGACCCCCTCCCGCCTGTCTCTGGAAATGGGAAAAGGGGTTAAACTTACCTTTTTCCAGCTCTCCTCCTCCGTTCCTCCTCCTGGGCTGAATGCGCATTCAGCCGGTCACATAGGAAATCATTCATAATGCTTTCCTATGGACGCTTGTGTGCTCTCACTGTGAAAATCACAGTGAGAAGCACGCAAGCGCCTCTAGTGGCTGTCAATGAGACAGCCACTAGAGGATTAGGGGGAAGGCTTAACCCATTCATAAACATAGCAGTTTCTCTGAAACTGCTATGTTTATGAAAAAATGGGTTAACCCTAGCTGGACCTGGCAACCAGACCACTTCATTAAGCTGAAGTGGTCTGGGTGCCTAGAGTGGTCCTTTAAATAATCTTGTATGATCATTTTGAAGTTCAATATACACCCTGTTCCAAATTATTATGCAAATTCTATTTAAGTGTCACAAAGATTAAATATTTTGTTTTTAAGTTAAACTCATGGATGGCATTGTGTCTCAGGCTCTTTTGATCACTGAAAACAATCTCGGACACCTGTGATAATTAGATTGCCAGGTGAGCCCAATTTAAGGAAAAACTACTAAAGGAGGGTGTTCCTCATTATTAAGCAGAGCACCATTTTCATGCAATATGGGGAAGAAAAGGGATCTCTCTGCTGCCGAAAAGAGTGAAATAGTTTAATGCCTTGGACGAGGTATGAAAACGTTAGATATTTCACGAAAACTTAAGTGTGATCATCGCACTATTAAGAGATTTGTGGCTGATTCAGAGCACAGACGGGTTCGTGCAGGTAAAGGCACATTGAGGAAGATTTCTGCAAGATCCATGCATCGGATCAAGAAAGCAGCTGCTTAAATACCATTACATAGCAGCAAACAGATATTTGAAGCTGCTGGTGCCTCTGGAGTCCCACGGACATGAAGGCGTAGAGTCCTCCAGAGTCTTGCAACTGTGCATAAACCTTCTATTCGGCCACCACTAACCAATGCTCACAAGCAGAAACGGCTGCATTGGGCAGAAAAATACATGAAGACTAATTTTCAAATAGTCTTGTTCACTGATGAGTGCCGTGCAACCCTACATGGTCCAGATGGATGGAGTAGTGGATGGTTGGTGGCCTGCTACCCTGTTCCAACAAGGCTGTAACGTCAGCAAAGCGGTGGTGGAGTCATGTTTTGAGCTGGAATCATGGGAAGAGAGCTGGTTGGCCCCTTTAGGGTCTCCGAAGGTGTTAAGATGACCTCTGCAATGTATGTGGAGTTTCTGACTGACTACTTTCTTCCCTGGTACAGAAGGAAGAACTATGCTTTCCATAATAAAATCATCTTCATGCATGACAATGCACCATCTCATGCTGCAAAGAATACCTCTGCATCAATGGCTGCTGTGGGGATAAAATGAGATAAAGTCATGGTGTAGCCTCCATCCTCCCCTGACCTCAATCCTATTGAGAACCTTTGGAGCATGCTCAAGCAAAAGATCTATGAAGGTGGGAGGCAGTTTACATCCAAACAGCAGCTCTGGGAGGCTATTCTGAAATCTTGCAAACACATTCAAGCAGAAACTGTCCAAAAACTCACAAGTTCAATGGATGCAAGACTTGTAAAGCTGCTATCAAATAAGGGGTCCTATGTTAAAATGTAACGTGACCCGTTAAAATGTTTAAAAAGTTAAAATGTTGTTATAAGTTTGATTGAAATAGCTTTTGATTTCAGTAAATATGCTGCAAACACAACAAATGACAATTTTCAGTGCATTTTAAGTTTTTTATGTTTTAAGAAAAAACTGTTATCATTAGGAGGTTTGTTCAATAACATTTGAATTGTACTCTTAATAGTTGATAACATGAGAATTATGCTGACTGTAATTTACATAAATTATTTAGGTAAATTAGAAAAATATAATTTGCATAATAATTTGGAACAGGGTGTAAGTATCTTCTTTTCCAAGGATAAAGATTCCTGATATGCATAGCATATTTTACTTATTGCTGTTCATTTATATATCTGAGGAAGTCCATCTTGAATGGATGAAACACGTTAGATATTTTACCTACGTTCATTTGATTTTATTGATTTTATTATCTTTATATACCAGGCTCTTTTTGCCTAATCTAAAGATTACATTTTTAATTTGATTCCTGACTCTGTCCTTTGAAGTTCCTGTGTCTGCAGAGCAATCTATTACAGTCCAAGGAGGAGAGCGGATTACTGCAACCCTTTGGGCTTCAAGGCACTTCTTGAACTTGAACTTCTATCCTGTAAGTGCAATCAATAGTTTCCATATACATACCTGCTACTAGACATCATTATGTACTTTTCATCTTTTGTATTTTAGAACCCAGCTGTATAAAAGTTCTGTATATATCTAACTTGGGGCAGTGCCCCACCAGTGTTTTTACGGGTAAAAACTAATTTGTAGTAGATTAGAAACACAAAGATTTTTTTTCTGATGGGAAGGATGGTGATCCAAAAAAATATGGGAAAATAAGTGTATCTCTTTAATTCTGTAATAGCTTCCAGTTCCTCTCGTTCCTTGTCAGTAGTTGTTTAGAGATGCTTACTTGAGGGTATCTAGGTATGCTAAAAAGGAGGTTGATTTTAAATCTTCCCTGTTTCAACAGGTTTCGTACATGCTTAGTGTTCTTTAAGAATGAATTTCTGCTATTTCCCTTGAGATGCGATACTATGTCAAATGTAAGTGTATTATTTTTAATAAGTGTATTATTTTTACCTCTCCCCCAGTAGCCCAAGTGACTGCCTAATGACTGATAAAGCAAGATAATTTTCTCAAATTAATAATTAATATATAAAATATCTATAAAGCCAGGGAAGCACTGGGGTGACAAGGGAAGAGGGACATTCCTGACACACAGCACTGTACTGCCTGTCAGGGCATGACAACCATGACGTTTGTAACCGGCTGGCGGTCCTGGGTCCCACATTCCCTATCTGTAGCATTGGAAATGCTGCCGGTGTAGCAGCACTGGAGCCCACACGCTGATGGGGCCCAGTCACGCTATTAAAGGACCACAGTGCTGAGCTTCTAATGCTATCAAAAGACAGTCAATACTGGGATGAAGTGACGGCTGGTCACTTCCTCTGGCTTACTCCACGCGGGATGGAGAAGACAGAGTGGAGGCCATGAGGAGGGGAGAGCTAGCCAATTCCCATCAGCCCTAGCCATCCTCCTGCACCCAAAAGGTAAGAAACAGAAGGGTGGCTGAAAAATTAACTGCATGTGTGTCAGTATGTGTTTATGTCAGTATGCATGTATGTGTATGTGTGTGTGTGTGTGTGTGTGTCTGTATGTATGTCAATATAAATGTGTGTGTATCTGCCTGTGTGTCAGTATGTACTTCTGTGTGTCTGTATGTGTGTGTATGTTTGTGTTTCAGTATGTATGTTAGTGTGCCTGTGTGTCAGTATGTATGTATCTGTGTGTCTGTGTATCAGTGTGTGTGTATCTTTGTTTATGTGTGTGTAACAGTGTGCCATTTTGTGTCAGTGGGTGCATTTGTGTATCAGTGTGTCCTTTTGTGTCAGTGGGAGCATTTCCGTATCAGTGTGTAAATCTGTGTTTGTGTCTGTGTGTGGATATTTGTGTGTGTAACTATATGTCATTGTGTGTGTTTGTGTGTCCGCAGTATCAGTGTGAGTGAGTGTAACTGTGTGTGTGTATATGTCTGTCAGTGTGTGTATCTGAGTGTCTGTGTATTTGCATGTGTGTCAGTGTGTGCGTCTTTGTGTATCTGTGTGTATCAGTGTGTGCAGAAGTGTATAAACTACACACAAATGCATGCCTGTATTTAATCACTAACATTTACACACATACTCCATACAAACACATGCTTACATTCAAAAGCAGATTGTGTATACATATAAATATATATGTATAGATAGATATTTCTATACACAATATACACACACTGCATCCACTACAAATGCACTAACACACACTGCATCCAATACACAAACACACCCTGTATCCACTTTACACACACTGCATCCTTGTGGGCAGACATAAAGGCAGGCTCTGTGTGACTACGTGTGGATTTCAGTATTGCAGCTTAATGTAATTCATCACAGTGATCCTGGCTGTGTGGAATGATTATGAGTATCTCCTTATTGTGCCCAGCTCTGCGTGTTTTTTCTCTCCATTTTACTCAGCACTACCTGTTGTATGGATATCTCTGTAATCTACCCAACTCTGTGTATTATATAGGTATCTTTTTTTTAAGCCCAACTCCATGTATTATTGCTCATTATTTTTCTTCTCAGCTTTGTTTGTGGTTATTTCTGTATTATACTCAGCTCTATGTAGTTTATTGATATCATTATTATCATTATTGTATGAGCATCTCTATATTATGCTCAGCTCTCTGTATTGTATGAATATCTCTGTGTTTTATAGGGAGGAGTAAAACTCACCAGCCGCCAATGACGGGCAGTATCAGAATTAAAAACTTAATCTAAATTCTAGAAAATTGAGTTGTATATACTGGGTAGTTCTAAGATTGGACTAACTATTTGTGCCCCATGCTAAAACTAACTAGCCATCCCTTGATTATACAACTAAGGGCATGAAATGCCTCACATTGAAAAAAACAAAAACATTAATAGCAACAACAAAAAAAAGAAGAAAACAAAGAAGAAAATCCCCTTGCTTGTGTCTCAGTTTTTATGAATGAGTGATTTATATTTTGAGTTTATATATTTAGCTTAGTTGTATCATTGTATATATTAATAGGTGCACAGAAACAAATGTGTTTGGTATAATATACTTTTTACTTGAATTTTTCCATATGACATTATTGATAAATGTAAAATATTTCTGTAACAAATATTTTATATTTTTATTTTCTTTATAGATTATAAAATTTTATAATTGTAATTTTCAATATTATTTTACTACTGAGTAAGTTTAAGCTACAATGCATAATATTGATTGAAGAATATTTTAATTTAAGAATTAAAAAATATGATAACAAAATACTACTACTAATAATAATAATAATAAGAAAGTTAAACTATATCAAATAACTAATTAAAGGGTCAGGCAAAAAAACTGTATTCCTGAGTCTATGCATAATCCCATAGATTCTTAGGAAAAGAGTTCTTATTATTTAGATTATTAATGGATTATATATTTAGCAAAAATCTAATGAAACTCGTTGTAATACATAACATAAGAATGCATAATTAAATTTACAAAGTTGGAAAAATAATAGTAATTAAAAAGCAAGCGGAAGGCAATGAGAAGATGCAGGTTACTCATGCATGGGTAGAATAATTGTAGATTGACTTGAATGGACAAGTAAACAATTGTATTAAATGAGTCAAGTGAGCATAACACAGTATACCTATAGTGTGATTCCAATGCTCAGCTGAAACATTTCAGGACATGGGTTTTATTCATTGATCCAAGAAATACAGAGACTAAATGAAAGGGATTTTAGGCAAAAATCGCTGAGCAAGAATACAAAGTTGTATTTTTTTTGTAAATTTTACTATTTGGAGTTTAACTTTTCTATTCCCATTTGTCAATTATCCACAATTCTCAAATGTATTAAGAAACATAGTGAAAGGGTAGTAAAACTAAATTACAAAATTCAGGCTAAACTTGCCAAGCAAATTGCATAATCTTTCAAGTGATTTTTAAAAATGATTTGTCAAAATTTCACAACTAGATTAAATATCAGTAATTTGAGATCATTTCTTAACACAGTATTTTTTCTTAATTTTTTTTTGAGCCTGGTGAATAAAGCAATATAATAAGAACTACAATCGAAATGACAAAAATCTGTGATTCAATGTTTAGATGATATGCACTACCTTAACCCCTTCCCGACTGAGAACGGTTCAGGACCGTCATCGGCATTTTTGGCTTGCCGACCGATGACGGTCCTGAACCGTCCTAACGGTCTGAGCTACTTACCTGATCGCCGTCGTTCCCCCGGCGGCGATCAGCATGGCTCCGGTTGTGGGGAGACTGCCTGCAGCCCAGACAGTCTCCCCACACTGAATTAGGACCCCTGTGGCCATGTGATCGCTTAACAGAGCGATCACATGGTCACAATAGGTGTCCATGTGTCTGCCTGCAGGGGGACTGCCTGTGCTGACAGGCAGTCTCCCTGCTAGTGTAAAATCAGAAAAAAAAATAAAGTTAGTGTTAATAAAAAAAATAATAATAATTATATATATAATGCCATACTAAGTGTATTTTTATATTAATATGTACTTATATTAATATAAAAATACACTTATAATTAAATTACACACGTATATATATAATATATATAATAACTATATATATTATATATATATTATTATTATAAAATATAAATAATAAGTAATTTAAATTAAATAATTTTTTTTTAAATAATAATAAAAATTAAAAAAAAAATTATATATCTATATGAAATTTTATTCTCACTGTATTTTAAAATTAATATATATATATTTATATCAAAATACACTTAGAATGAATTTGTATATATATCTATGTATATATAAATAAATAAAAATAATACGAAATATACATATGTCCATATACAAAATTACATAAATAATTATATAAATATACACGTAGACTTAAACTATATAAATATGCTAGCACTGTATTTTACCCTGTAACGTTCTACGACACCCTAAAACCTGTACATGGGGGGGTACTGTTTTACTCGGGAGACTTCGCTGAACACAAATATTAGTGATTCTAAACAGTAAAACATATCACAGCGATGATATTGTCAGTGAAAGTTACTTTTTTTGCATTTTTCACACACAAACAGCACTTTTACTGATGATATAATTGTTGTGATACGTTTTCCAGTTTTTAAACACTAATATTTGTGTTCAGCGATGTCTCCCGAGTAAAACAGTACCCCCCATGTACAGGTTTTATAGCATTTTTGAAAGTTACAAAGTCAAATATATGGGTCAAATATTTTTACATTGAAAATGGCCAGGTTGGTTACGTTGCCTTTGAGAGCGTATGGTAGCCCAGGAATGAGAATTACCCCCATGATGGCATACCATTTGCAAAAGAAGACAACCCAAGGTATTGCAAATGGGGTATGTCCAGTCTTTTTTAGTAACCACTTGGTCACAAACACTGGCCAAAATTAGCGTTCAATTTAGTTTTTTTACTTTTTTCACACACAAACAAATATGAATGCTTACTTTGGCCAGTGTTTTCGACTAAGTGGCTACTAAAAAAGACTGGACATACCCCATATTGAATACCCTGGGTTGTCTACTTTAAAAAAAATATGTACATGTGGGGTGTTATTCAGAGATTTATGACAGATAATAGTGTTACAATGTCACTATTGATAAATTTTAAAAATGTATGTTTTGAAACCGCAATATCCTACTTGTACCTATAGCCCTATAACATGCAAAAAAAAGCAAAAAAGCACATAAACACTAGGTATTTTTAAACGCAGGACAAAATTTTGAATCTATTTAGCAGTTTTTTTCATTCGCTTTTGTAGATGAGTAAAAGATTTTTCAAGTAAAAGTCAAAAAACATGTATTTTTTCAATTTTTCATCATATTTTTTAATTTTTTTAAAATTAAAATACATGAGATTATATAAATAATGGTATGTAAAGAAAGCCCCTTTTGTCCTGAAAAAAACAATATATAATTTGTATGGGAACAGTAAATGAGAAAGCGGAAAATTACAGCCAAACACCACAAAAGTGTAAAAATATGCCTGGTCGCAAATGTAAAACATCGCAAAAACAGTCCAGTCCTTAAGGGGTTAAAAATGTAAAGTATAAACGCAGTACTAGAATAATTTAAAAAAAATATCCCTTAACTATGATAGAGGTTGATAAATCCAAAAAGATGCAATAAACCCAACAATAGTGCCTATTGTATAATAACACTCAGTAAGGTGAATGGAATCAAACTCATATTTACTAGAGTCTTTTAGGATACAGGCTATAAATTCTGAAACCTTTGTGCCTTTAAGTTGGCAAACACACAATGTCCAGTATATTTCTCCCAATAGCACATATGAAAGTGAGAAAAAGCAAAGAACAAAAAAACCATCTAAGTGTAGTATTACATATATTTTCAAATAGTATAAAAAAAAAAATCCTTTGTAATTCAGTGCTCGCCTTTTTGAAGTCTATAATTAAATGGCTCCGAGTTTGCAGACTTTGTGTCAGTTGTGGAGTGACACTGCCCCCCATGAACCAGGATACATGGATGTGGATATGAGGATAGTTAAGAATCCAAGAATGCATGTAAAATAAACAATTAAAAAATGAAATAAATGCAGATTAGATAGAGTAAGACCAAATGGGGTCCTCCTTTTCCTCCCAAGATGCATTTCACCTGAAGATGCAGAAACCATTTTTTTAAATGTAGGCTGTATGAGTCACAGCCAGGAGAAGAGTGGCAAGGAAGCACAAGTGATACATATTATTTCTTCAAGGAGACTGAACCCATACCGTGGTACTGCATGGATTCTAGGAACCTGTTAGGTTATGCAATGTTTACTGTAAAGTAGACCTGAAATGTAATTTAACTTGCAAATCTTAAACATATAACATCCATAATCTTCTAAAAAGAGCAGTTTGTTTAATCCCATCTATTAAATGACTACTTATTTACAAAGTGAATAATTTAATAAAACATAATACACGTCAACATCCCAGAGATAAAAATAAAAAGCACCATAATCATATCAGTGATTTGAAGTGGTTATGTTAGTTAGAGTCTGTAAGCTCACAGTTTTGATATGAAATGCTACAATACAGAGTTTATCCCGTTTGTTGATGATGTTTAAGTTTACCTCTGGCAGTGCCAAGTTCACCCCTCATCCTGTCCTTTCTGAAATCCCTCCCCCGACAGTGAGTGCCAGAGGCAGAGGATCTGGCTGACATAAGAACTTGTCCATGGCACTGGAAAGGAGGTAACAAAAAATGTTTGTCTGGTAAAAAAGGGCTATATCTCTCTATGAGAGGCATTTTAAACCGAAACAACTGCACATACAGATTCCAAGAACAATGACCACAGCAAAGTACTGAAGCCATGGTGCTTGGATTAACCTTCTTATTAATTATCTTTTGTTTTAAGAGCTGTATTATATATCCAAGTATACTTGTTTTGTTTCCATCTATAAAAATGTTAGTTACCAAAATAACACTCTTTAGTTAAAATGTCATGTTACCAAAGTTCATCTTAAAATAAAAAATAGGGGGGCGGGGCGAAGCCAGCAAGCAGAGCAGACGCCTGAAAACTGAGCTCCTGTGTGAACTACCGATAATCTACGATATCCCACAAAAATCGTGCTACATATTAAACCGGGAGTCACTGCCTGCACATAGGAGAAACCTGGTGACACGTTTGACACTTTTCCCGAGAATATCGGTGACCGGGAACCCAAGATGGCTAGCTGGGGCTGGCAAGCGACGAAGGCGGGGAGAGACAGCCGCTCTCTTAGCCAACAAATCGGAGACCAGACCCGCGGGCACCCTGTACCCTCCCCTGGACCGGAGGGGGTTATCCCGGTAAAATGGCTGTCGCCACGTGCGCTCACACCAAGGAAAAGACCCGACCTCTCAACCAGGCTGGAGGCTATACTGTCCGCGTTCTGGGAGAAATTGGTGGCCAAGGAGCAACAAGCAGAGGCACTCAGAAGGGCCACAGACTCACCCACAGCTCGGCCGACAAACACCCACCGCAAACGCACACTCCCTCCCATAGCCAGAGCCAGAAACTGGCGCCAACATGGACGGGGCTCCCGGCAGGCCCGCAAACCCAAACGACTGACTTCACCACAAATGGGGCACCACCGGAACAGCCGCCCTGAACACTCCAACCCACAACCCTGGCAAGCAAAGGGGACCCTCCGGGCTCTTCACTCAACCCAGCGACGAGAATCGGCAGCACCAAAGAGACTCCAGCGACGCACTCCAGTCCTCCTCTGATTACCCCACGCAGACTCTACCCCTTCCTCAGCCATGCTGCTGAACTTTCCGGCAACACAGGCGACCGTACGGCTGCACACTCCAACAGGCACCATAATGGACGTCCCTTGCCACAGAGACAGCAAATTCCGGGGTCACAAAAGAAAGAACGAGGACGACAAAGCCCGAGCTGTACCAACAAGGGGTATCGGATAAATCACCCATTACACTGCCACACACGGGTATTTATAGCACAGACTGCCCAGAACTCTCTTACAAGCTAAATACCCAATCTCAGTCACCTAAGACTTGCTCCAAATAAACTTTACTCCCATGCCAGCACTAACCTGCTAGTATAACGTTATTTATGTTGAACCTTGCTCCTAGCGATCCAATACTCAGTTAATTCCAAACACAGTAGGGCAAGCTAGGCCCAGAGAGAATAGAAATATGTCTATACAACATAGGCAAGTTTTAGTAAAGTTATATGCTATTTAATGTGCCAGTTTGTTTACACATAGCTCAACTTTGATATACACTATCTCAACCAGCTACTGCTATTATGCGATTCGTTCAAATATACTATGACTATAACAGCACAGCAGAATAGAATTGACAACTAATCGTTGGTACATTTCATTGTAATCTAGATCATCTCAATTCATCAAATTATCTTTCTGTTTAGTTAAGCATATTTAAAATAAAAAAATAAAGAAATAACTCACACTAACTGTGTTGGACATCATAAAAAAGTAACATAAGACAAAGTAGCCCCTAATGTCAAATGTTGACAAAGGTTGACAAAAGGCAGAGCTTCCATCATTATGGTTTGTCAATTCTCCCAATCATTGCTAGCAACACCTGTGAGAATGAGGCTATTTGCTGCAGATAGCGAGACTCAGTCTATGGAGGATCCAGAGGTCTTGTTCTGTTTAGAAATCAGTGTAGTTCAGCACTGACATGGCTGGCAATAAAGGATGTCAACAAAGATGATGGTGGGCACATGGAGAAAGCTTGCAACACATATACCTACTGCAACCCTGGGCCTCCACACTCTGAGTAATGATGTCACTAGAGATTTGTTTATCCAAAGTGCAATTAATCTGAATTTGAACTGATAAGGTGATCAGTCGAATTACAGAATTTCAACTTGAAATGAACCCCAAAACACCAACCAATGTTTATTTTGATTTGTGATTCTGAATTCTGCCCTTGATGCCAAAAAGAGATGAATCAAAGCAAGGATATAGTCAATATATGTTGATTATTTTCACAGATCAAGTAAGAAGTAAGCAATAAAGGGGAAAAAAAGGGCCAGCGGTAAACAAACAAAAAAAATGTATTCATATATTTATATATCATATCATTAATAATTTTATAATAGTAATATACAAATATAAATATTTTTACTGCTCATCCTGTTTTCCCCTTTATTGGTCCCTTTTTCTCACTCAAGATGTGAGCTAAATGGAAGAAACATGTTCCTATCAGTGTACGTCAAAATGTATTCATAATATATTATAAACGTATTTTGCAGTACACTGATTGGCCTATTTTTGCATGGTTATGGTTTAACTGATAAGTTTCCTAGCTGCCATATGGCTGAAATTTGGGTGTTCCGAAAAGTTTCAATTTTCTTGAAAAATTGTTTGCCAGAACCAAATTTTCCCATGCCATTCCCCATGAGTCTAGTTGTGACCTTAGACCCCACAAGGTGACAGAGGTGCATTTATAAATATGTATATATATATATATATATATATATATATATATGTAGTTTTTTTAATATATATTTTTGCAAACCTTGCATAACCCATAATTAATCAATAATGCTTTGTTTCTTTAGTTGCCCAATCTAAACTAATTTACATAGCTTTTAAGAGTTCAGATTATATAAATATAGAGCAATGTATTTAAGTCCTAAATTGTGAGTTGATTTTCTAAAGTTGATAATCAATTCCTTATTCCCCTTATTTATTTTATGATGATTTGATCTTATAGTATTGTCTTGTTCTGAATAAATGCAAGTTTCTTTATTGTGAATGGTTATTGGTGATAATCATCCATGTATCTGTTTATCAATACTTCGATAAAATAAATAATGCAGGTTTATCTTCTGACAACAGCTCCAAAACTTGCAAACTCTGATTCTACATTTCTATAATCATAACATTTTCATGGAAGATATTTATAAGGCAAGAGTCTCGGACTAGGGCATTGCCCTCATTACCCTCTCTGCATCTTCATAGGTAATGCCAATAATTGAATAGGGCTTGACTGGACTGGGTTATTCACAAACTCCAAATTTTAAGCCAACGAAGTTGAATTGCTAACATCGTCCAAGTCAACTATGATTCTGTTTTAGCATAAAACTTGGAAATTTAGTTTGAATTCTCAACAATTCACACTTGAATAACTCTGCTTGTTTAAAAGGGATTAAAATGTAGATTTCAGCATAATTTAAAAGCATATTACCATAGTATTGTGTCCAATATTAATTATAATAGGAAGCCCATATTAATCTGTATAGTAAGCAGTGGCAAATGAAATAACTAAACTCACTTTTATACTAAATTGACATTTTGGGGGATAATTAACAGTTAATTATTATTTGTTTTCTTAAATAAATAAAAAAAAATCTATAAAATAGTATTCTGAATATATTGTAACTTTGCTTATATCAAGTGGTAACAGTATAACTGCTAATTTAATTTCTTACAAGATAGATTGAGATATTTTGATTTATTTCTCTGGTGAAAACACTATTAAATTAACTTCCTTGTACATAAAATACATGATCACCATATCAATCTTAATTCTAACAAATATACAGGTGACAAATGAACACTGTGGTGGAATAAAACAAAACATATTATTTGTAATTTATTTGCATATACAGTTAAAGCAGCATTGTTTTCTAATAATATCATAAACCTTTTTTGTATTAATGATAACGCTTTCATGGATTTAGGTTTTACAATAGTTAAAACAAACATTATTGGTATGACAATGGTAAGTAACGTTTAAAGATGGATTTGACAATCAGTTAAAATAAACTTTATCTTTTCTTTTTATTGATGTTAGTAATCGTATTAGTGACATCAGTAAGCAAGACGTGCCAATTGAAGCACTGTTAGTCATTGTGCTCTGAGATGATGACCCTGACTGAAAGAGGTGTATCGTATTGACTAAAGGCATGTGACGTTGCTGGATAATGTAAGTAAGAAATAATAGTATATATGTATTCTGTATTTTAATTAGAGAGTATTTTAACAGCAGTATGTGGATATTAATATGAAGGGCTGAGGAGGACTTACACAAAAGAGGCAAGCCCAAAAACAGTCCTAATACCCTGATGGAGGTTTTAATATAAAGCAAAGAATTGCCTGAAATTGTAAAACCCAAAGAAATGTCTTGATAATACAAGGGGATTTAGTTAGAGGAGAGAACTAGATTGGCTTCTGTATGACTGACTAATACAGCTCGGACGTGTCAGGAGGCGTTTTAAGTAGTTAAATATTACATTTTATAGTATTCCTGCCTTTGTATTTATGTAACTAGGGATATGGTTTAATAAATAAATTCATAAAGAGTATGTCTTCGAGTAAAAATATTATCTACCCTCCTTCAGTAAGTTTGTTTTGATTAACTAATGTCTAGGGCAGAAACCACTTACTCTAGTAGTAGGCTAAAGCCACGTAAACTTATATAATTTTAATTGTTTGGAAATCTCTGTAAAGCACTGTTTTAAACTGTTGCTTTAACTTATAATAATTTATCAACGAAGCATTTGATGTTTCAAAGAGATCTAATACTATTTTAAACAGAAAAGTTTTAGTACTTAAGGGGTTAATGAAAGCTAAGGATAAATAGTTCAACAACAGTTGAAGAGCTATCTAGTCTTTATCTATGAATATTATTCCCTATTATTTCCCCTACAGCCCCATTATTTGATAGGGATTATTTATTTTAAAGTGCATTCAAATGCCAATTATAAAAAAGCAGTAAGCTATAGTCTGATGTCTCTAGATCTAATGAACACTTTAACCTTAGTAAGAAATACATTTTACCCCATTTATGTTCACAAAATGTTATTATTTTCTTCTAGTATTTGATATCATTACACATATATGATTTTTCAGCTCATATTTTTTTCTTATCAGCTATATGGCAGCCTTTAAATATGAACTGCGGGAAAATTTCAATTTGTTTGCTTATGCTCTTTTAAGAGCAATTTTCCCATCTCTGCATCTGATCTCACAAACAGCCCTCTTGTAATTGTTTATGCTCTGGATAAATAGAGCTACTTTCTACATTGTATTTTAAAGTAGAAGCTGGGCTAGGAGATAGGTAGAGTTACTGTAAATAACCAAAAAAATTCTCATCTACAATCTAATGAGATTCAGACCAAGTTTTCATCTTTATATATGACAACGGACACAAATTTATTTTAAACACAGTTAGGAGGAGACATACTGAGGAAGAAGGTGCTAAAGAAAAACAGATGAGATTATGGAATGGCATCAATAAAATCTCATTTAAAGAATACATATCACCTTTTAGATTTTTGTCCTATTCCATTTATATTTATTAATGTTATATGTCTTATTTTCCTTTTAAGATCCAAAATAGAATTGGAATATTACATAGTTACATAGCTGAAAAGAGACTTGTGTGCATCAAGTTCAGCCTTCCTCACATTTGTTTTTGCTGTTGATCCAAAAGAAGGAAAAAAACCTAGTCTGAAGCGCTTCCAATTTTGCCACAAACTAGGAAAAAATTAGTTCTTGACCCCAAAATAGCAGTCAGATGTCTCCTTGGATATAGCAGCTATTACCCCACTAATTAGAATTTATATCCCTGTATGTTATGTTTTTGCAAGTATTTATCCAATTGCTGTTTAAACATATGTATGGACTCTGATAAACCCACCTCTTCAGGCAGAGAATTCCATATCCTTATTGCTCTTGCTGTAACAAAAACCCCTTTTCTTTGCCTTAGATGAAATCTCCTTTTTTCCAGCCTAAATATGTGACCTCGTTATCATATCCCCTCTGAGGCGCAGTTTTTCCAAACTAAAGAGATTTACATTTTTTAACCTTTCCTCGTAACTAAAATGCTTCATTCCTTTTATAAATTTTGAAGCTCGTCTCTGCACTTTTTTTAGTGTAATGATAACGTTCTTTAGAACAGGTGCCCAATATTGCACAGCATATTCAAGGTGTGGTCTTACCAGCGATTTATAAAGAGGCAAAATAATATGTATATACATGCATACAGGGTGGGCCAAAAATCAGAATAGGATTTGACAGGTAAATATCTTTGTTATTAGCTCAATATTTTTGTTGCACATACATATTATAACTGAGCCTTGGGAAATTCATCATGGGTAATTTCACAAAGGAACTACAAATTAACCAGAGAAAAGAATGAATTTATTCATCAACTCATGACAAAGCTTATTTTCATTTGAATGGCTTCAGCAATAAGACAAATTGTAATTTCTAAGGTACAGAAAATTCACAGATAATTCAACAGCGCCATTGCACCTTTCCAAATGCACTGTCTGGTGTGGGGTGTCCTTGCAGGAAGTTAAAGTGCTAGATCCTCAAACATTAATGAATGTTATGAACTATACGATCAAAAGAGCCCAACTTAGCTGCAAGGTGATAAATGGAGCTTGTTTAGAAGATATCATCTACTACACCTAGTCAAACAAATATCCATACATTAAGCATTCATATTATGTAATATCATTAAAATTGGTTCATTAATAAAAAAAAGTTATTAACTCCTCAAACCCTTCTGTGAGTTTCGGTCCATTATATATATATATATATATATATATATATAGAAAGAGTCCAATATGCTTGCACTCCTGGTAAAAACTGTAGTTATTGCCTGGTGCTGATCCATCAAAATTAGTAGAAATCCAAATAAACGGAAAGCACTCCAGGGTCTTAATAGTGTAGTTAAAATGTAACTTTTAATTTATCTAAAAATGATAAAATGACATCAATGTTTCGGCTCACATCTGGAGCCTTCTTCAGGATGGTGTCATGTTTCTTATCCTGAAGAAGGCTCCAGATGTGAACCGAAACGTTGATGTAATTTTATAATTTTTTGATGAATTAAAATTTACATTTTAACTACACTATAAAGACCCTGGAGTGCTTTCTGTTTATTTGGATTTATATATATATATATATATATATATATATATATATATATATATATGTATATAAATAATGTATATATACAAATTCAGAATACAAACTTAAAATAATTTTATTTAGTACATGATACATTTTACTTTTGTTAACACCTGTAATCCGTCTACTCTAAAAGCTCCCAGTCAAGGTCCTAGCAGACAATTTGTTAAAGCAAGAAATAGTTTTATGGAGAAAAAGAATGCCCTGAACATAAAGACTTTAAAGGCTACTAATTTGAAAATAATCGTGTACTTTCTGTAATCAGAACTTTTCTTCTCTCTTGCTCCTTAGTTGGCTGTTGGAGTTCAGTCAGGGACTTCTTGAAATATTGCTGTACAATGTGGGAGAAAGGTGGGGGCTGATATATATATATATATATATATATATATATATATAATTCCTCTGCAGGGAAGCAGAGGGAGAGAAATATGGCAGAAGTGGCAATCAATGTGCATGCTGTGAAAGGGAATGCTTATTTTGTATAAACCTTTCAGTAATGAGTTTGGCTCATATGGTCAAAACCACTAATACTGTAAACCAATCTTCCTGATTGCTAGAAATCTGATGACTGATTCTTTTTTTAAATCTTGTTTTAAAACACATTTTCATAGTTTTAACATCTTGACTGTGGGTATCTGTGAGCATATCTGTGTGTAATAGTGAGTGTTTATGGTATGCAAAATATAATGTAAGTAAAAATTATTTAATCACTGTAATCATAGGAGTCATTTATATTACAATACTAGCATGATGGATAGTTTTATCTTAGTTTTATGCCTGCTAGCATATTTCATAAAAAAAAATATTAGTTTTTGTTTCTTTTTGCCAAGTGGTTGGTTGGATGAGGATATCACCTCAATTTCAGTACTCTTTGAGAACTCTTTGTACAAAAATAACCTATAAAAAAGATTAATGTTATCATTGAAGACTCTTGATTATCTTTAAATTTGTATTTTATTAGTTAGACTGCATAGTCACTATTTTGCTTCAAACCATGTCAGTGCGGAGACCTTATTAATATTCATGCAATCACCTTGTTTTTCTCTACAGAATGACACATTTAACCTTCTGAGACAAAGATGTTTTGAAAGACACTCTTTTCTTTGTGGCATTGCTGAATCTCACACAATTCATTTGTTTCACACATCTACACATGGAAATATTATTTTTTTAAATGTCTGTATTCTTCTCTATAATTGTTGTATATATGGCTTCTGAATTCATGAAATGGTATGAGTGATCTTTCTGAATGAGACATTCAATAGTTCACAAACACATCACTTCTGTTTTATGCCATTATTATGTTGAGGGTCTAACACGCAATAGGGAGAACAAAGTAACCACCTTCTAGTAATGCTTTAACGTTTCAACATACATGTGCACCAACATACTTCAAAGATTTCCTCTTCTTAATGATAGACTAGATCACATAATAGCCTGTGTTTAATAAGTATTTAAATCACGCATATTCATAGCTTGTATGTTTCAATTAGTTGTTTAATCAAGTATGCTTTAAAGTGGTCCCATTTGAGTCATTTTAAAAGTGATATTTGCATTCCAATGCTAACATAGTAGAAAGCATAATTTAACTAGTTTTTTTTTTATATATATAATCTTTATTTTCATTTTATAATAAAAATTCATTCAAATACAGATACAGCTTTCAACTGTAGTTTTAAACACTGTAAAAAAAATTGCTTAACAGTAAAATAGTACATATAGATAACAATAAAGCCGTGCTTCAAATATACATCTACCAGTTTTCTGCTGTATCAACAACCATGTAAACATTCCATACACTCAATACTCTTTCTATGCCGCATTTCACTGCTACCTACTATTGGCTATCTATAAGGGGGCAGGGGGGATTAAGTTTTATAGTTAGTATATCTAACCCAAGGGACCCAAACTTCATTATACTTATCTCTAGATATCTTGTTTGAGGCTATCCCAGCTTCCATGCTACGTTGGTATTCTATCTGCGTACAAATATCGTGCCAATTTAACGCACCCATTTTCCTCCAGTTTCTAGCCATAACTATTTTTATAGCCAAACAAATATGGATCGTAAGGATTTTTAGTTTTATATTACTTTTTGGTAGGTCTAAATGAAACAAAAACATTTGAGGCGTAATCACAGTCTGAGTTCCGAACATAAAACCCATCAGTTCCGCTAAGATTAATTTCATAGGTTTCAACTCCTCACAGTCCCACCAGATGTGGGAGAATGAGCCTAACTCCCTACCACATCTCCAACAATCTGGTAGAAGTGTGGGTTGAAATCTATGAAGACGGGTAGGGACCAAATACCAACGGTATACTAATTTAAAGTATACTTCCTGTATATTCACCCCGTGTATATGTCTTTTTACTGCTTGTAGACCCGATAACCAATCCTCGACCGAAGATGAAAAATGAAGTTCTTGCTCCCATTTACTCATTGCTGGCACTTTATCTATTTGCCTTTGGCTTCTTAAAAATTGATTGAATCTAGATACAATCTTTTTTTTATAATGGTATTCTATGAACTGATCTATTGGAGAAGTTTCCGAAAGAACTTTTCCCATAGTAAAAGATTTTATTCTTAAATAGTTAAATATTTCCTTCGAAGGAAGGTTATATTCAGACTGAAGTATGGGGAATGGCAGTATTTTATTATTATTTACAAGATCCGCTATTCTTACTATTCCACAGTGTACCCATTCTTGGATATTTATATCCTTTATGTAATATTTTAAGCTTATTAATGGGGCATTTAATGAAATATGTTTTGTACCATATTTTTTTTTCAAGTACTTAACGATGTAAATCATTGTTTTATTCATCGGATTACTAGATCTTATATTTTTTAGAGATTCACTATCGCACCACCAGAGAAATAAAGGTTCTATATCGCAGAGATCTGCTTTTTCAATGTCCAACCAATTTGGTCTGGACTTTGTGAAGTTATCACACTTAATTAAATGTGCAACCATATTATTCTTATATAATTTCTGTAAATCTGGGAAGCAAATCCCCCCTTCTTTCCAGTCTCTCTGTAGAATTTCCAAAGACACTCTAGGTCTCTTCTCTTGCCAAATATAATTTGATACTTGCCTTTGAAGACCACGTATCGTCTGGCATGACACCCTCAGTGGGAGATTACCAAATAAAAATGTCAACTTAGGGAGAAGATAGGAGTTTACTGCTTCAATCCTTCCCAACCAAGAGAGTTCTAATCCCTTCCAGTTTTTTAAGGTGTTCCTAAATTGGATAGCGATATCTGTATAGTTAAGTTCTCCAATTTCTCTATAATCTAGCGATAATTTTACTCCTAAGTAATTTATTTTCCTTACTTCCCAGTCACATTTGAAATCTGTTTTGAGTTTATCTACCTCAGATCCACTTAAACCTTTTATCAGAATTTGTGTTTTCTTTATATTTATTTTATAACCTGAGTGTTTACCATACATATTTATGAGCCGAAATACAGCTGGAATAGATCTAATAGGGTCTGCGAGGGTCAATAAGACATCATCTGCATAAAGTGCAATTTTATTCTCCAACCTATTCACTTTTAGCCCGCTGATGTCTTCATTCTGTCTAATCGCGACTGCCAACGGCTCTATAGAGAGGATATATAACAGGGGTGCCAAAGGGCATCCCTGTCGCGTCCCGTTTCTAACAGGAAACCAGTTTGATTGGAACATATATCCTGATACTTTAGCTTGTGGATCTTTATATAATGCCATTGTACACTCCTTAAAGAAACCCTCGATGCCGAAGGCCCTCAGTACTTCCTCCAGATACTTCCAGTTAACCCGATCGAAAGCCTTCTCGGCATCAAGGGTAACCATAGCAAAAGGAGACGAGCTTTGGTTCGCATGATATAAGACATTCAATAGTTTCCTAATGTTATCAGATGTACCCCTACCCTCTACAAATCCGGTCTGATCTAAATGTACTATATTAGGTATGTTTTGTTTAAGTCTATCTGCCAAAATTCTGGAGAAAACTTTGATATCCAAATTGATAAGGGAGATTGGTCTATAGTTCGAAGTGTATGATGGATCCTTATCTATCTTAGGGATTGGTATTATAGAAGCCTGAAGTAATTCTGTTGGAATGGCTTTATGATTAGCGAAATCTTCAAATGTTCTTAATATGTATGGTGAGATTATATCACTTAATTTTTTATAAAAAATTGAAGAAAAGCCATCTGGGCCTGGTGCTTTGCCTGCTGTTAATGCTTTGATAGTATTGCTGATCTCCTGAATAGAAAATGGAGCATTTAGTTGACTTAATTTCTCCATTGATATTTTTGGTAAGCTCAATTTATCCAAAAACTGTTTTGTTTCACCCTCAGGTGGCTCATTATATTTTATATTATATAGGCTTTTATAATAGTCTTCGAATGCTTTAGCTATTTGAGTTGGAGAGAGCATTTTTTTACTTCCGACTGTTATATAGTTTATAGATTGTAGTTTATTTTTATTTTTTAATTTGTTTGAGAGATTTTTCCCTGTTTTATTATTACCGTAGTACCATCTCTGTTTTAATATTAACATAGCTTTATTAATCTTTTCTTGAGTTCTTATTAAAAAAGAAAGCATAATTTAACTAGTTTATCAGCTAACTAGTAGTGTTTGATTTGGTGTTGATTCTAACTCTAAACAGATATCTACACAAAAGAAACTCATGGGTATCTAACCAGGGATTGCCTACTAGCAATGTTTATTATTGTTAATGCATGAAGATCCACAACTCTTAAATTATTAAGTTTGATGTGTTTTACAGTTATTGATGCAGTCTTACCCTTAATTGTAATATTGGCATCAAGTAAAAATTACATGGGTCGTCCAAACATCAGCACCAAAACCACTGCAGCTTATGGGGCTACCAGGCTAGTGGCCCTGTACCCTTAGTATGTGTTAAACTGTTATGTCAAAAATGGTTTGACACAGGTTCAGGAGATGATGCCAGTAGCCTGATAGCACCATGACAATTACAAGAGATATCTAAAATTTTCCACCTCGAACAAAATCAGCTTAGGGAACCTGGAAATGGCACCATCACAATAGTTGCTAAGGTGCCCTTTTAATGCCTATGAAGCTCATCTAGATTGACGAGGGAAACGTTAGGTATCTCTTTTATTTAGCCATAAATTGATAACTTTTAGAATTGTTGTATTAAATTTGTGGCAGACATAGTCTAATTATGCCAAAGAGCTGCAGTGGAAGCATAATGGACGCAAGGTACATACTGAATTCTGCATTTGCCGGGCTAATGTTGGATGCTTAATGAATGAGGGAGTCCAGCAATACTCTGTCTGAGGATGCTACATGCATAGGCATGCAGAGAGAGGCAGTCATACTGATCAAATTCATAAGCTAATTCTGCAAGGTAACCTTTTAATGGGCGACTGAGATAAGACTTCCAGATGAGACCTCAATTGGTTTTCAGACATTGTTATCACTGTCAGTAATGATAAAGTTATGATAAAGCATCTATATAGACATGAAACACATTTAGGGGAAGGGGGATACAGATTTAGCATACTTTTTTACCACCCCCTCCCCACAACCAGCACCCCTCCCCCACAACCAGCACCCCTAACTCCACAACCAGAACCCCTACCCCCACACACCCAGCACCCCTACCCCCCACACACCCAGCACCCCTACCCCCCACACCCAGCACCCCTACTCCCTCCACACACACAGCACCCCTACCCCCAACACATACATACAGCACCCTACCCCACAGCACAGCACCCGCACCCCTAGCCCGCCCAGCACCCCTACCTCCGCCCAGCACCCCTAACCCCACACAGCACAGCACTCCCTACCCCAACACACACGCAGCACTCCTACCCCAACACACACACAGCACCCATACCCCCCCACAGCACCCCTACCCCCCACAGCACCCCTACCTTTCCACACACACAGCACCCCTCACATAGACACACAGCACCCCTCACACACACACATACACTGCACCCCTCAATGCAGTATGTGTGTGTGTATTCAACAGACTGTGTGTGTATATTCAGCAGTCTGTGTGTGTGTGTGTGTGTGTGTGTGTGTGTATTCCATTTGTTGAAGATACTAATAAATATAAGCTTAATTTTATCTATTTATATCATTATTTAAAATTTGTATCATTAAACTCTCTGTTGTTGTGTTCTTCTTTTAAAACAAAAATTGTTAATTAGTTCGGACAACTGTACAAAATGTTTTTCCTAAACTTAAACCTTAGTATTCAGGTTTAATTGCAGTGTTGGCACTTTGATCTAGGGTGATTCTACTCCAGTCCACTTTCTTAATGTATTTATTTTCCCCATTTGAATGATGCAGACATTCTGATGTATGTTTGTACATAGAATAAATGACTAAATTACATAGCACTACATACAATAACTACTGACTGCAATGTAATTGTTTATAGTTACATACAAGTGAAATGATACTTTATATTTAAAGCAATTATTATTATTAACAATTATTATAATTACTACAACTAAGATAGACAATTATTTTAAGCATTGAGTTTAATAGAAATGTGCTTTTAAAATATAAAAATATTCTGGGTACCAAGGTGCTTGAGTGATGGCACCACTGTATGTTGGAGCCAGCATTCAATGACATCATCTCGGAGGCACGTCTAAGGAACCAATTCACAGCAGAAAACACATTGCACATTGTAGTCCTGATGTTTCAAACCACACAGGAAGGAGTGTAGACAATTAAATTACATGCAAAAGTTAAAAACAGTAATTATGCATATAAAAATGTTGCAATAATTTAATGTTTTAGACAGGAGGATCCTCGATTGAAAATTATCATTTGGTTTTGAAAACTGCTACTATCAACTATCCATAAACACATAATTATATTTCACTAAATGGTATGACAAGAAAGTCCCTTAAAAATGGATTTTAAAACTACTGCAGTTAAGCACTGGCTTCTTCTTCACTTAATAGAAAGTACAATCATTTGATATTTATGTATTTATAAAGTCTGTGCTTTTTTCAATTTCCCCCCATCTTTTATAGATAACTTCATCGCCAGATTAAAAAGCATTTTCAATATTTATTTGACAGTTTATAGGAATTTCTTGACAAAAGTAAGATGGAAAATTCTATTTCAATCACATAAGTAGCACCTTGATTTTAACAGGCCATTAACTTGCAGTCCTTTGAATTATGTGAATTTAATGTTGTACAACAGCGATATGATACCATAATCTATTTCTACAGTAGTTCACCTTAAGGCGCTTTTCTTAATATATATATATATATATATATATTTTTAAGTTTCAAAAAAAGCCAAAAATTATTTCTCAATCAATATCCATACTTTCAACTATTCTGAAAAGTTTGCAATCTGCCAGATAAAGCAATGGATTAAAAAATATAATGATAAAACAATTTGAACCAAATCTTGGATACATTACCGACACATTACCCTGATCCTTTTTTGCACTAGAATGTGCCCTTAGATAAAAAAGTATTTCCTTCATTAGTCTTTGAAATAATGGGTCAATCACTAAGGTATTCTCTTACTTGTGAGGGTTAGTAAACTCGCATTCCTGGAGGCAGCAAACTGACTAGTACGAAGTTATTCATCTCTG
>OW240916.1:112044425-112073684 GCA_933207985.1 Pelobates cultripes
GTATTAAACTGATCAGAACAATACTAAACACACCGCTCCTATCTGGTGGCACATTAGCTTGACCGCGCAGTGCCCCAAATTTGCAGTAAGAGGACCGACCAAGGCTCTTCTTCCATCTCCCTGTTACAAAAATCAATGCCGTGTACACGACCACTGATAGGAGACGTGGAAGGTATTAAACTGATCAGGACAATACTAAACACACCACTCCTATCTGGTGGCACATTAGCTTGACCGCGCAGTGCCCCAAATTTGAATTAAGAGGACCGACCAAGCATCTTCTTCCATCTCCCTGTTGCAGAAATCGCTGCCATATCCATACAAATTGTACAGAATGTCCAGGATAGTTTTCCAGGGATAAATCATTTGTACGCCTGTTGAGCGAAGGTGACCTTGCTTTCGAATCCCAGATTATGCAGTTCCTAAAATGGCTTGCCATGTACCGTCCATTAGGAGGCCAGCGGAAGGTATTAAACTGATCAAGAACAATACTAAACACACCACTAATAAGGTTTCTCCATATGGCTCACTCAAATGATGCTTAAGATTAGAAGCGGCTGGCATTTCTCACACAGGTATTAAACTGATAAAAAATAGTACTAAACACTACCTCCTATCATTTGTCATTACGGCGGCGGCGATTTTAAATTTAAGTAAGGACAGAGCCAAACTTTCATACCATTTCCATCTCCCTGTTACAAAAATCAATGCCGTGTACACGACCACTGATAGGAGGCGTGGAAGGTATTAAACTGATCAGAACAATACTAAACACACCACTCCTATCTGGTGTCACATTAGCTTGACCGCGCAGTGCCCCAAATTTGCAGTAAGAGGACCGACCAAGCCTCTTCTTCCATCTCCTGTTACAAAAATCAATGCCGTGTACACGACCACTGATAGGAGACGCGGAAGGTATTAAACTGATCAGAACAATACTAAACACACCACTCCTATCTGGTGGCACATTAGCTTGACCGCGCAGTGCCCCAAATTTGAATTAAGAGGACCGACCAAGCATCTTCTTCCATCTCCCTGTTACAGAAATCACTGCCATATCCATACAAATTGTACAGAATGTCAGGATAGTTTTCCAGGGACAAATGTTGTCGCCTGTTGAACGAGGTGACCTTGCTCGGGTCCCAGGTGTACGGTTCCTAAAATGGCTGCCATATACACGTCCACTGATAGGAGACGCGGAAGGTATTAAACTGATCATAACAATACTAAACACACCACTAATAAGGTTGAAAAAAAGACTAAGTCCCATCGCCGAATGGGACTTAGTCTCTGCAGCTGAAATAAGGCTGAAAAAAACGGCTGAAAAAAAGACTAAGTCCCATCGCCGAATGGGACTTAGTCTCTGCAGCTGAAATAATTTCCCATTTACTGAACCAAGTGGGAAATAGCAAGGCAGGCACAAAGGGTTTGCACCAGGTCTGGGGACACAGGGGACACCGTCTTAAAGGGGCCGTGTCCCCAACAAGTCTGGGGACACGGCCTTAAAGGGGCAGTGTCCCAATCTTCCTGATGTCCCAAAAAAGGTGTTTAAAGGGCCAGCACCAGTCACATAAAGAGTCCATAAGCCCCAATATGCCCACCGACAGTCTTAAAGGGCCATACACACCAAATAAAAGTGCATACATTTTCACAATCTCCCAGGGGCCATAGTCATGCGGGAGGAGGCTGGCAAAGAGGCTTCTCCACAACCCAGGGAAACAGGGCAATTTGCCATTTAAAGGGCCCGTTACAAATAGCAGTTTGTAACAAGGTGTCAATCCATATCTGCCAAGTGACCCTATGTAGGGGGAACAGTCCCTATTCTGCTCTGTGTCAGTGTGTATCAGGGGCTCTGAGGACAGGTGTCAATCCATATGTCAAGGTGTCAATATGTCATATGTCAGGTGTCAATCCATATTGATTGTGATTTAGGAATGTTAGGTGATTTCTGCCCTTTATGGATTAAAACCAGACTCTGTATCAACTGTGTAATTTTCCATGGGAGTTTTGCCATGGATCCCCCTCCGGCATGCCACAGTCCAGGTGTTAGTCCCCTTGAAACAACTTTTCCATCCCTATTGTGGCCAGAAAGAGTCCCTGTGTGTTTTAAAATTCGCCTCCCCATTGAAGTCAATGGCGTTTCGGGCGGTTCGCCGGTTCGCGAACATTTGCGGAAGTTCGCGTTCGCCGTTCGCGAACCGAAAATTTCGGGTTCGCGACATCACTAGTTGTGTTTGCACTATTCCTATTAAACTGGCAAAGCAAGGAACGCTTCTTTTATTTCTTAATACATCTACCTGAGTGTGGTGTACAAATGGCAGGTGGGAGGGGGGATACAGATTTAGCATACTTTTTTAGCATACAGAGTAGTTACCTGCCTGCCCAAAACGGCAGATGCCTACTTTGCTTCACGGTAGGGAGGCAGGGGGAGGGATCTGTGAAGCAGCTCCTCTTTCCTCCCGTGAGCAAGCTGTGTGGAGCGTTGCCGCGCATTACCTTGGCAATTCTCCACACAGCATCGCGTGGGAGGACAGGGGAGCTGCTTCACAGATCCCTCCCCCTGGCTGCTCCCTACAATCTTTACCACCACTGGACCACTAGATGGCTGTGTCCCCCACTCCTTCATCAAAGGTAAGAAGGAGGGAAGGGGGATACAGATTTAGCATACTTTTTTACCACCCCCTCCCCACAACCAGCACCCCTCCCCCACAACCAGCACCCCTAACTCCACAACCAGAACCCCTACCCCCACACACCCAGCACCCCTACCCCCCACACACCCAGCACCCCTACCCCCCACACCCAGCACCCCTACTCCCTCCACACACACAGCAACCCTACCCCCACACAGCACCCCTACCCCCCAACATACAGCACTACCCCCCACAGCACAGCACCACCCCTAGCCCGCCCAGCACCCCTACCTCCGCCCAGCACCCCCCCCCACACAGCACAGCACTCCTACCCCAACACACACGCAGCACTCCTACCCCAACACACACACAGCACCCATACCCCCCCACAGCACCCCTACCCCCCACAGCACCCCTACCTTTCCACACACACAGCACCCCTCACATAGACACACAGCACCCCTCACACACACACATACACTGCACCCCTCAATGCAGTATGTGTGTGTGTATTCAACAGACTGTGTGTGTATATTCAGCAGTCTGTGTGTGTGTGTGTGTGTGTGTGTGTGTGTATTCCATTTGTTGAAGATACTAATAAATATAAGCTTAATTTTATCTATTTATATCATTATTTAAAATTTGTATCATTAAACTCTCTGTTGTTGTGTTCTTCTTTTAAAACAAAAATTGTTAATTAGTTCGGACAACTGTACGAAATGTTTTTCCTAAACTTAAACCTTAGTATTCAGGTTTAATTGCAGTGTTGGCACTTTGATCTAGGGTGATTCTACTCCAGTCCACTTTCTTAATGTATTTATTTTCCCCATTTGAATGATGCAGACATTCTGATGTATGTTTGTACATAGAATAAATGACTAAATTACATAGCACTACATACAATAACTACTGACTGCAATGTAATTGTTTATAGTTACATACAAGTGAAATGATACTTTATATTTAAAGCAATTATTATTATTAACAATTATTATAATTACTACAACTAAGATAGGCAATTATTTTAAGCATTGAGTTTAATAGAAATGTGCTTTTAAAATATAAAAATATTCTGGGTACCAAGGTGCTTGAGTGATGGCACCACTGTATGTTGGAGCCAGCATTCAATGACATCATCTCGGAGGCACGTCTAAGGAACCAATTCACAGCAGAAAACACATTGCACATTGTAGTCCTGATGTTTCACACCACACAGGAAGGAGTGTAGACAATTAAATTACATGCAAAAGTTAAAAACAGTAATTATGCATATAAAAATGTTGCAATAATTTAATGTTTTAGACAGGAGGATCCTCGATTGAAAATTATCATTTGGTTTTGAAAACTGCTACTATCAACTATCCATAAACACATAATTATATTTCACTAAATGGTATGACAAGAAAGTCCCTTAAAAATGGATTTTAAAACTACTGCAGTTAAGCACTGGCTTCTTCTTCACTTAATAGAAAGTACAATCATTTGATATTTATGTATTTATAAAGTCTGTGCTTTTTTCAATTTCCCCCCATCTTTTATAGATAACTTCATCGCCAGATTAAAAAGCATTTTCAATATTTATTTGACAGTTTATAGGAATTTCTTGACAAAAGTAAGATGGAAAATTCTATTTCAATCACATAAGTAGCACCTTGATTTTAACAGGCCATTAACTTGCAGTCCTTTGAATTATGTGAATTTAATGTTGTACAACAGCGATATGATACCATAATCTATTTCTACAGTAGTTCACCTTAAGGCGCTTTTCTTAATATATATATATATATATATATATTTTTAAGTTTCAAAAAAAGCCAAAAATTATTTCTCAATCAATATCCATACTTTCAACTATTCTGAAAAGTTTGCAATCTGCCAGATAAAGCAATGGATTAAAAAATATAATGATAAAACAATTTGAACCAAATCTTGGATACATTACCGACACATTACCCTGATCCTTTTTTGCACTAGAATGTGCCCTTAGATAAAAAAGTATTTCCTTCATTAGTCTTTGAAATAATGGGTCAATCACTAAGGTATTCTCTTACTTGTGAGGGTTAGTAAACTCGCATTCCTGGAGGCAGCAAACTGACTAGTACGAAGTTATTCATCTCTGGTTATAAAAGAAAAAATTGAGAAACATATTGAAATTTAAAGACATCTCGCTAGAGGTGCATTCAAATGCTGAGTGTTTCTGCTGATCCAAGTAAAAAAGACATCTTGAGCATTGTTTCAATACTCTACATTTAAAGCAGTACAATTGGTCTTCGTGCCTAAAGCTTAAAGGACCACTATAGGCACCCAGACCCCTTCAGCTTAATGAAGTGGTCTGGGTGCCAGGGCCAGCTAGGATTAACCCTTTTTTCTGTAAACATAGCAGTTTCAGAGAAACTGCTATGTTTACCTATGGGTTAATCCAGCCTCTAGTGGCTGTCTCATTGACAGCCGCTAGAGGGCTTCCGCGCTTCTCTCTGTGATTTTCACAGTGAGAAGACGCCAGCGGCCATAGGAAATGCTTTCCAATGGACTGGCTGAATGTGCGCGCGGCTCTTGCCGCGCATGCGCATTCAGCCGGTGACGGAAGAAGAGGGAGGAGAGCTCCCCGCCCGGTGCTGGAGAAAGAGGTAAGTTTAACCCCTTCCTCCCCCGAGAGACTGGCGGGAGTGGGACCCTGAGGGTGGGGGCACCCTCGGGGCACTATAGTGCCAGGAAAACGAGTATGTTTTCCTGGCACTATAGTGCTCCTTTAATCTTTATTTCAGTTAAAAATAAAATAAAAACATCACACCATAGGAGTAGAAATTACTGATAAAAGTTCAATAGACAGGCTCAAGACCGCATAATGTGGTAAATGTCTAAAATCACACTTAAGTAAAGTATCACCAATGTGTATGCATGTAATGTGGTTCTTATGAAACAAAGTTAAGTATGGTAGAAGTGAGCTTTTTTTAAAAGTGGGAAACATTTTAAACTATCCTATTTGGTGTCAAAATAAATATGAAAATAGAGAAAACCTGGTCAAAACACATTTCACGTGTTGGACTTTGTAAAGACCCAAACGTATAAATTATCATGTACTTATATGATCATTCCAACCATCATAACTACAACAGCCCACTGTTATGAAGGTAGGCATAGTCTGGTGTTTTCTCATGGTATTCGGGCAAACGCCATGTGCCTTCACGAACTGGAAGGGAGATCGGAAGAGAGGACCCGGGAGCTCAGCCTGCAGCTCCTCCGGGTCCTTCTTGCGTGAGTACAGAGCGTTGCCGCGGTTACAGCGGCAACGCTCCGGCTCTCGCGAGAGTGAACTCTAGCCCTGGAGCTACGGGCTAGAGTTCACTCTCACAACTGTGACCAACAGGGATTCCTGGTGGTCGCAGTGGTGAGAGTGAACTCTTGCCCCATACACACACTGCCCTCACACACACACCATACACATTCACACACTGCCCCCTATACACACACTGCCCCCACACACACCATACACATTCACACACTGCCCCCCATACACACACTGACCCCACACACACCATACACATTCACACACTGCCCACATATAAACACACATTGCCCCCCCACACACACACTGCCCCCCATACACACACCATACACATTTACACATTGCCCCACATACACTGCCCACCCATACACACACACAGCCTCCCCATACACACATTGCCCCACACACCCTACACACTGAACCTTTCACACAAACTGCACCCCTCACACATTGCACCACTGCTAGTATACCCTACTACAGCCCCATATCCCAGCAGACCCCAGGTAAGTTGTCAAACTGTTCATAAACGGTTTGACTACTTACGCTGGAAGCGGGTCCCGGCACTCCTGGCACCATAAACAAAACACAGAGCAGTAGTGGTTATTGTGCATGGATTATTTATTTAAATAATCTATAAATGCCCCTCCTGAAATCAGGCTCTTGATCAGCCACTGATATACATAAAAATGAAAAACCCTTGCACTCCAACCAAAAAATCCAAAATACCTGGTGCTCTGGTTGCTAGATAATACATAAGGAAAGATACCGGCACTCCAAGGATTTATCATTCAAAAGTTCTTCTTTTATTCAAAAAATAATCAACGTTTCAGCTCCCCTAAGGAGCTTTCATCAGGACATCAGTCCCTTAAAAAGTGGGAGGCACATATACAAACTGATGTAAATACCCTCAAATTAAAGCTGAAAGTCTGCAGTTAAAGCACATCATGTTTGTTTCATTTCAAACCCATGTTGGTGTATAGAGCCAAAAAGATTAGAATTGCGTTGATGTCCCAATATTTATGGACCTGACTGTATATCTCATGTATATTAATGTGTGTATTAGTTATATATATATATATATATATATATATATATATATATATATATACATATACAATTATGCCTATTATATTTACACATATATGAATGTACATTTATAAATGCATAATACACAGAGAAATTTAATTAATATGTACCATATGTAATGAGCAGATATTGGCCCAGTCTTGTTGCTAGGTGCATACTCCAGCACAATAACATATTTAAAGTGAAGAGCGCACCCACAGGACTTCAAAATAAACAATATAATATAAAATAAACAAAACAAAGCTTTCCTTAATATGTCACGGTAGTTGGACTGAAACATTGGTTATATGCAAAGGCACGTCTGCTTAAAATACATCTGCACTCTTGTTTTTTAAGTGTATATGTGCTTTTTTTCACGTTGGAGTAATAATTTTAAATTTTAAGTTATCTTCTCTAACTGTATCTGCACACTATGCTGGCGTGACGCATTATGGGACTGGTAAATCATTTTTTTCCAAGGCTGCTTTTAATTCCCAGTCTGGCCCTGTTGGAAGCAAGTCTCCCAATTGTTCCTGGATATAGCTGCTCCTACTACACCTGCAACTGAGCCGTGTTCCTAGACAATTTAAGAACATGAACAACTGTAAGTGTTAGTGTTTTGTATTCCCCTTTTACTTGAATATCTGCAGCCATAATTGTATTTTCTGTGTTGTTACCCTCACCTATTAAACTTTAAATGCAATAACTTTTTCTGGTTGGCTGATTGCAAGCTCACATGGTTAGTGACACCCCACAAAATCTTTCTGTACTGCTATTGATGCAGTACCTGTGATTAATTATATCAGTGCAGAGAACTGTGGCTGAAAGATCATACCTATAGTATATTAACTGACTACCTGATGAAATTATGTTGGGTTTTGTTTAATTTTGGGTTATCGTAAGATACCCAGGGACATTAGATTCTAAAAGTCTTTGTGGTTGCCAGCTACAAAAGTTAGAGTAGAGCTTCAGGTAAATGATCCCCTGTGTTTCCGTGACTCTTTGTTTATAAGGGAACAAATTCGATTTTGTGTTTCTTTAAAAGCACTTTAATCTTTTGGTAAAATATTATTTATCGGCGGAATGTGAGAAGGTGTTGTGGTAAAATGTTATTTGTGGGCGGAACGTGAGAAGGCATTGTGTCACAGCGTAATAATGAACTTTTTTTTTTAACTATTTCCCTTTAAATCAGGATATGTTTGCATTGTAAGTAGCTCCACCAGTGATTCATTTGAAATCAATGCTCTCTTAGAGTGTATTTTGTTTTCCTCGCTAGTTTTGTGTTTCTGTAATTAGAATGAGAAATAAATTCCACTCTGTAATATGCCTGGTGCTTTATAAATAGATTATATCATTATAATAATCATTTCTATTCAGGTTTGAATTTCCATTAGGCAACAATGTAATTTGTTTTATGGCACCTAAAAGTTAAGGAACGCTGGTTTGACAGTTAAAGTGGATAACATTGTAAACTTTTACATTAAAATTGTGTTTCTTAGAAGCTGCCTCGGTTAACTGTATTTTATTATATAAACAGCTTCTTAGTGGAAGTGCTATATTCTGCATATATATGTTTATTGATATTTAAATTAGATGAGTTAAACCTTATTGTAAATGCACTAGTGCTAGACTGGTGACTAAAACACTGAACTAATTATTATTATTATTATTATTTTAAAAAGTGCCAACAAGCTCTGTAGCGCTGTAGAATCGGTGGGCTAACAGACACGTATTTGTAACCAGACAAGTCGGACACACAGAAATAGAGGGATTGAGGGCCTAGCTTACATGCTAGAGAGAGTGGGGTATAGAGACACTAAAGGTAAGGGTAGGCTAGAAAAGTAGGTTTCAAGGATAGTATTCATTGAGGGCTTACTGTTTTGTTTTGATGACAGTTTCAGGAGAGGAATCAAGGGGAGGGGAGGGAAATGTGTGGGATAATTTGATGGATAGTAAAGTGTTTAGATACTGAGTGATTCTGATAACCCTTCATAATGCTGCGGCGATGTTCCTCCAGGCATACTTTTAAACTGCTGGAGGTCATTCCTACATAATTCAGGTCACAAGGGCACTCCAAAAGGTATATTAAAAAAAATTGTGTCACAGGTAATAAGATCCCTAATTTTGTGGGTTCTTTAGTGATATTGGATTTGAATTAGGTAATTTTTCTTTGTTTTGTGCAATCTGTAGTTGCAATGCATCTTTTACATTTACTGTTGTGTTGGATATAAGGGAATTTCTTTTTTAAAGGGATCTTTTTGTAATTGCTAGTAAGACTGGATTAAAAATTAGGTGCCCACTAAAAATAATGTTAGGGATATAGGACTTTCATCATGCTAAAGTATATAATAGGAAAAAAAAATTTTTTTCCCCCTACTCATACGTTTCCTGGTTGTTATGGTTAAAGCACAAATAGAAAACAAATAGTCAATTAATAATACATGTAATTAATTTCAGTTAGTTTGTTCAACCCCCCCACCACAATTTATTAAAACCAGAGGCATGTATTAATCACTTGCAATTGAAAAAAAAAAATGGCAAAAGGAACAGTACGTAAAAAGTGTGATAATGATCACTGAGTTTAATCTTAAATATCTATGATTTACCACCAAAACAGAGCACTGCAAATATAACTACAGCCTCACTACTGCAGAAAGTGAAAAACATGACAATATCACTAGCAGGAAAGATTGTGTTAAAATAACATAACAGTATGCTTAGGGGGTGCAAATAGTTCTTCTTTGTGAACTTATTTGTGGAGTTATTAACTTAACTAACAACTTGCTATGTGATTAATTAACTATTACGACTGTTAAAACAAAGTAGTAATTATTTTTCACTAATAAAAAATGCAAAACTAGGTGCTCACTATATAATGTAAGGCAGCAGTAAATCTTACAAGGATTCCCCAAAACCTTGTAGGAATACAGGCATAAGACAAATACAAAAAATAGAAAACCGTGCCTTAAAACACAGTAATGTACAAAAATGAAGTCAAATATAAATCATATGTACATACTTTTTTGTTAAAAGTCTATGAAGTATTTGGCTGTTGTACAGTGGATGGTATCTCAAAGAAAAAGGAAAAAGAGAGACAATAAGAGTGCAGTATGTCTTTAACACAGTGAAGTAGAGGGCTATAGCAAAAACTCACTCAAAATTTATAGAGCTACAAAGAGCTTTGCTGTGTAGGGCGTAGAAGGTACAACCCCGTCACTGGAAATATTTTCAGATACATTGGTGGTAGACTTTATCTTGTATATTTGAGGATAAAAATTGGAATATCCAGCAGTGCAATATGTATATCAAAGTGGTAGGGCATAAATGAAAAGGTATGCATCTTACTTACATGAACTAGAGCATAGACCTGCTCTAGTATAAAGTGCTTCGGTGATATGATCCCCACCTGGGATATATGTTGATCAAGAAGCCAAAAAAATTTAAAATTAAAAAATAAAAATTCAAAATAGATTAAATATATATTTAAAAGGATTAATTTTATTATGATAAAATATAAATATAGAAAGCAATCCAAATAGAGAGCAAAAAACGGGTCGCAAGAGTATTCTGAGAATGGACAGCAGCTGAATTAGCCTGCCCTTTGGTTGGTCCCCGCTCAGAACTCAAGCTGGTTTTAGCTCATCTTGTGCCATTACAGAGAGAACATATCTGAAGCATATCAGACTGGTCCCACCCATACGGGCAGTCCAGATCCGAAATGCCAGCAAGTTCTCTCTGCACGAGAGATACAGCAACCCCAGACGATCGTTTCAGCCCTGTTAGGCATCATCAGTGAGGCATAGCTGATATCTCTCTAGGCACCATGAGCAAGGGGTCCACGTCTGGATTACCCTTTAATCTTATAGAGAGCAAAAATTGTGTCGCAAGAGTATTCTGAGAACGGACAGCAGCTGAAATAGCCTGCCCTGCCCTGCTCAGAACTCAAGCTGGTTTTAGCTCATCTTGTGCAATTACAGAGAGAACATATCTGAAGCATATCAGACTGGTCCCACCCATACGGGCAGTCCAGATCCGAAATGCCAGCAAGTTCTCTCTGCACGAGAGATACAGCAACTCCAGACGATCGTTTCAGCAATCCAAATGGAAGACAGAGCCACACTTTACGCGTTTCACTCTGGAGGTTTCATCAGAAGTGTCATGAATACATATTTGCCACTGGTTCCTTTGGCATGATAAATCATCAGCTCTTCTCTTCCTTTGATGTATGTTTTTTTGTTCCAAGAGTGAAGTCATGTTACTTAGCCAAGCGTAGTTACCCCACACAAAATATACACAAAAGATGCACGACATCCTGAATATCCTTTATATACTGTGTAATCTGATAACCTCCATATAATATTGCTTGATGCTTTGTGACTAACGATACATTGCACTGTAATGGTAACATACTTATAACTCCTGTTGAATTTCAATAAAAATTCTTTTTAAACCAAAACATTTAAAAAAGAAAAAAAGAATCATTTTAAATATAAATTTAATCTATTTTTTTTTTTTTTTCCTTCATGATCAACATATATCCCAGGTAGGGATCATCCCACCAAAGTGCTTTATACTAGAGCAGGTCTATGCTCTAGTTCATGTGAGTAAGATACCTACCTTTTCATATATGCACTACCACTTTGATATACATATGTCAGGATTACTAATTGATCCAGCACGTAGAACTGTATCACACCTAGGACTAAAAGGTAACGTCTTACCGGGCCTTATAATAACGTACCAGAGAATAGTCAGAATACTTGCCGAGGTCGTGGACACAGAATGAGACACAATGATGAGGGAAAGCCACAAGTAAGGAATAACAGAATACAGGGAAGTCAAATGAAGCCAAATGCAACAACCAGAAATAAACGCTAAAGAACACACTTTCAGACAACTATTAAGGAAAACCATGACCATGACCATGACCATGCATTTAACTAAGCCATCTACAAATCTGATTGGCTGATTTAATTAGCTTTTGACCCCAGAAGATTCGTGTGCGTCTCCTGCATGACAACATTTACATGCAGACGTTGCCATCACTGTGAGCGGACGTGGGGCTATAATTTGGCAGGGATTTGCAGTGGCCGGCGGCCATCAACATGCTGCAGGAGTCAGGTACACTGACGCATGGCCACTGAGCGCAGATACCACAAGGTAAGGATGAATATGTTAAAACATATTGCACTACTGGATATTCCAATTTTTGTCTTCACCTACTCAAGACACAGATAAAGTCTACCACCATTGTAGCTGAAAATATATCCAGTGACAGGGATTGTACCATCTACGCCCTACACAGCAAAGCTTTTTGTAGCTCTATAAATTGTTAGTGAGTTTTTGCTATAGCACTCTACTTCTCTGTGTTAAAGACATACTGCACTCTTATTGTCTCTCTTTTTCCTTTTTCTTTGAGATACCATCCACTGTACAACAGCCAAATACTTCATAGACTTAACAAAAAAGCATGTACATATGATTTATATTTGACTTCATTTTTGTACATTACTGTGTTTTATTTATACTGTGAATTATTTTTCACTGCCTACTTTCTTTGCATGTTAGTTTAAACCTGATCACATTTCTAGTGGACGCTCGGATTTTGAAAAACAAATGGAAAGCAGTTGCTAAGAAGCAATTAGTGGCTCCTATGTAAAATTAGCAATGGCGTTAGCTACTTTGCGATTGCCTTTACGTAGAGGCAGCCTGTAACTTCCTTTTGCTCATGGAAAAATTGTGCATTCAGTAACCACCTGCAATTCACTAACAGTAGTGACAGCCATTTTTAGCGGGTGGGGAAGGGACAGGGAGGGGAAATACAGGGCCAGATATATAGCATGCCCTTTTCAAACCTTGAGTTGTGACAAACTGATTTTCTGGTGACTTTCTGGTGCATTTGAGACCCTATGGGAAAAAAAATAACCCCCATAATGGCACACCATTTTCAAAAGAGTAATCAAAGCATGCCAAGTTAAAAGAATTCAGAATAACAAATAAATCAAGTCACATACAGAGTCATTTACTTCCATTGATTAGCTCTCTTCGGTAGACTCTGAAACAATCAGGAATACATAGGACAATTTGAAGTGAGCAGAAAGGGCAGTAGCAGCTAGAGTCCATCCTAACTCCTTTTTTGTAAAAGACTCTTGTAACTTTTTTTTTTTTTGCAATTACCTTATGCAAGCTGTGGGAAAATCCTACAAAAAAAATGCCTGCAAAAATGTCTCTGGACATTCTCTGATTCAAATGTGGAAGGGTTGGGGGATGGCTAAACTAAATAGCCGATTAAAGTTTTATGTAAATTAGAGGAACTTGCGTGGCTTCTCTGTGCCTGTTTTTTTGTACAATACATATGACTTGTAGACTATGGTCTGTATCATGCATATGACAATTTTTTTGTACCAGGTTTTGGTCTTGTGGTGAACTAGATATGGTTGTAAGCACTAACCAAATCTACTAACCCTGAATGTTTTCTGTATTTAACAGTGTGCTTTGGTTTTGGATTTGTGCATCCTTTCCCTTGACAGACACTGACTGACACTCGACTTTAATCATGCATTGTGGACAGTATGTACACATCTTTTCTGTCAGTGTATCAAAGAGCCAGCATTTCATCATCGTATAAAGCTGATGTTGCCTTATGTCTGGTAAAACCTTTGTATTTTGTAGACAGATATTAGCTGGCATACAATTTTTTTTGAGTAGCCATATTCCCAGTCATATATACAAAAGTAGGGGGAACTGTGATAAAAAGACAAAGTGCAATACAACATAGCATATAACTGTGGTTATAAAGTGCCAAAATTGTACAGTTCCAATTGGCCACTCACAATTTGAATGTAGAAATAGGGTCTTGTAAATAATCTATCATCAAAGGATTAATATCTCTGTTGTCCAACCCACCATAGTTTTTCAGTAGTAATGATAAGCCATCAGCTCAAGAGAAAAGAATAAAAATTGTGCAAATAGGCAATGGAGTTTTAAAACAATTTATTAACTTACATTGAGGTTTAAAACAGCAGATGTAATACTTAAAAGTCACCACTAGTCATCTACTTAAAAGTCACCACTAGTCGTCCATTCTCAGTCATATTCTTATTCAATAAAATGTTTAAATAATGCATTGGCTCATAAGCTGAAATCTTTGTTTTGACACAAGGAATTGTCATAAACGTTTGTATTTCAGGGTTGATTAAGTTTGGGGGTACCTAAGTTTCATCAATGATTGTTGGATGTTCTGAGCACCTCCTTTAAAATAGTGGTAGAGTAAGAAAGTATGATCCTCTTAAAAAGTTAACTCTTTAGGGAATGTAGACAAATAAAATGCACAGATGTCTGTATGTAAAGATTATAAAAAAAGAAAAGAAAAATAATTTTTTTTTTAAAAGAGAGCTTCATCTACACTAACACCAAAACAGCTAGTTACATGCTGTTTGAACATTGTCAAGAGGAAGCTTGTGTCACAACTGGAATTAGATGGACTAAAAAAGATTTAATACATAAGGAGGAAGACATTTTCATACCCACACATATATTTACAGAGGGCTGCCAACCTGAATCTCTGCCCAAGAGAGCATAACATCAGTTATAAGAAAGGTAGCATCCCTTGACCATCAGACAAGGTTACCAAAGATCACTGAAAAACTGCCACCAGACTGTATGCTAGCAGCAGTTAATGAAGTACTGTCCACAATCCCAACCAACACGAACAGGGACCAACATGCTTGAATACAAAATCAGGCAGCAGGAGAAGCAATGAAAAGATAACAATAAAACACAAAAACAAGCATCTAAATCTAAAAAGAGGGAGTAAAAAATGTCAGACTAATAAAATAAAATAAAAAATAAAAATTAGGATAAAAACACAATAATAATAGCTCAACATTGGGAAACAGGAGTCACCAAACCATATATAGGGAAATAAAAATCAAACCCACTAAAATACTATAGTGGTAATATCAGGAGCTATCATAAAATAAATATCAGTAAAAAAATAAATAGCTACTTGTAGAGAGAAAAAAATAGAAACAGTATTAGTAAAAGTCAGAATGTAGTAGTGTCACATTTATCAGTATGTTCACATCCTATGTATGGAAAATAAAGGATGATATAGTCAATCCACACCAAATTAGTCCAATTACTGTAAATCAGTAAATATATATATAAAGGCAATCAGTATAGAAAACTGATTGCCTTAATTGATCTTAAATCAGTTGTGCTTAGAAATAGAAATAAAAATAGAAGAAATAGAAAAAAGAGAGCATAGTGCTCACTGAGAAGGGGATTGCAGTAGTCAAGGCGAGAAAGAACAACAGCATGGACCAGCACCTTAGCTGCATCTGGTGTTAAATAAGGGCGGATGCGAGCTATGTTTTTGAGATGGAAGCGGCAGGATTTGGCGATCGACTAGACATGAAGAGTGAAGGAGAGGTCGGAGTCAAAGAGAACACCAAGGCAGTGAGCCTGCAAGGTAGAGGTGATGGTGGCGCTGTTGACTTGGAGGGAGACAGACACGGGAGTAGCAACACTTGAGGGAGGAAAGACCAGAAGTTCTATTTTGGACAGGTTGAGTTTAAGGATGTGAGCAGCCATCCAGTTTGAAATCGAAGAGAGGCAGTTAGAGATACGAATCAAGATGGGCAGAGAGAGATCAGGAGAGGACAGGTAGATGTATGTGTCATCTGCATATAAATGATAATGGAAGCCAAAGGAGCTGATGACTTTACCAAGGGAGGCAGTATAGATAGAGAACAGAAGGAGACCAAGAACAAATGCAAACAGATAGGGGTTGGGGAGAAGAGGCAGAGTCAGAGAAAGAAACACTGAAAAGGTGCTGGGAGAGGTAGGAGGAGCACCAGAAGAGAGCAGTATCTTGTAGACAGAGATTACGGAGAATGAGAAGAAGCTGTTGTTGATCAACAGTGTCAATTGCAGCAGAAAGATCAAGGAGAATTAGGATAGAGTAATGGCCGTGAGATTTAGCAGTGATTAAATAGTTGGATACTTTGGTCACAGCTGTTTCAACAGTGTGATGAGAGTGGAATCCAGACTGAAGCGGGTCAAGCAGAGAATTGGATTTGAGGAAGTCTGTCAATCTCACATACACAACTCTCTCAAGGATCTTGGAGGCAAATGGCAGTAGCGATATAGGGCGGTAGTTGGATGGGGAGTTAGGGTCAAGGTTGGGCATTTTCAGAATCGGCGATATGGTTGCATTCTTGATGGGTGAGGGATATATGTCAGAGGAAAGCGAGAGGTTGAACATTTTAGTGAGAGGAAGAGCAAGAGAGGGAGACAGAGTTTGGATGAGATATGAGGGAATAGGATCAAGGGAACAGGTGGTTGGGTGGGAGGACAGGAGCAGAGCAGAAACCTCTTCGGTTGTAGTTGGTGCGAATGAGCATAGTGGAGGGAGTGGGGTTGGGTGCTATATTGGAAGGGGAGGGAGAGAGGTTAGAGATCTCTTCCCTGATTGTAGAAATCTTCTTAGTGAAGTGAGTTGCAAAGTTTGAGGCGGACAGGGTGGTAGGAGGAGGAGGAGCAACAGGGCAAAGGAGAGCATTACAAGTGTGAAATAGGTGTTTGGGTTCATGGGAAAGTGTGGTTATGAGGGTACTTTTGCAGAGGAAAGAGCCAGAGTGTATAGTGTAGAGTGTAGGAGCAAAGCATAAATGAATACTGGAGGAAGTCAGGTGCAGAGTGAGACTTTCTCCAACAGTGTTCAGCAGTTTTTGAACATTTTGGAGGTATTGGGTCAGCTTGGTGTGCCAGGGTTGTAATTGGGAATGCTTGCTGCGTTTAATTGTAGGATGTGCCATGATGTCTTGTTGAAAGGAGAGAGTGGAGTTGTACAGTGAGGTTGCAGAGTTAGAGCAAGTGAGATTTGAGATGGGTAAAAGAAGAGTTTGGAGTTTGGTGGAGAAATGCTGAGAGTCTTTTGATTTAGCAAATCTTTCACAGCAGAATAATAATGTGCCATGATGCCTTTGATGGGTAGCCGGATCCTTCTGATTTGTTTTGTGGTGCACCATTTTGTGGCTGCTTGCAATGTACATAGTCATAACTGTATCGTACCTGTATTATACACAAAGCAGTGTGTGTCTCTGTATATTCAGCTGTGTGTCAAGAGAGGAGGTTATGTTGCATTGCTACTGTGTATTTTGAAACGTAGTGTGAAATGTACATTTAAATATAATTAAGCTAAAAACTTCACTGCAAGTGACTGCCTGCTGTGAGGGCCAGCAAGCGTACATTTTATCTGCTACAACAAAGGGCTGTGTTAATGAATCAGGTAGATATCTGGACCGGCTGTCCCTTCAGAATGAGAGATTGATCTAAAGGGCCAGCGGGTCTAGATATCTACCTGACCAATCAAGATAACCTTTTTTTTTTGTCAGGGTGGACTTGCACAAGGGGAGGGGGAGAACTAGTGTAATAAATCACATTGTTAGCAGTTCTTCCCCTGTGTTTTCTATTTGCCCAGTTCTGTATTCCCATTGGTGAAAATGTTTGTGCATTTTTTTATTGTAAGCTGCAATCTATAAAAGCTCGATATTTCTAGAATAAATGGTCTTTTGAGTTGCCACGAAAGAAGCTGGTTTGTGTCTTCCTTGAGGTCTCATAGTATATTGCTAGTCATTGTCCTCTATATAATGATAATTTATAAAAGTATTGCCAGAGAACTAGATAAATTGAATATTATATAGTAACCAGTTACCAGTGCAGTATATCCTGTATTGCCAGTGAACGCTATCAGAGATGAGTCCTAGCAAGAGAAATGGGATTATTTAAAAGTTGCACTGTTGAAGGCAACAGAAAATCGCTTTAGGCTTGTCAGTAAAAACACAAAATTCAAGAAACCACTATGGTACTCCGCAGATGTGGCCACAATAGTAAAAAACTAAAAGTTAGCATTTAGTAATATAAAATAAACAGAGTGAGGAAGACAGAATGATCTATAAGATTAGGCAGAAAGAGGCTAAGCAAGTTATAAGAGCTTCCAAAGCACACACGGAAGAAAAAATAGCACAGTCAGTAAAAAAAGGGGACAAAACATTTTTTAGATACATAAATGAGAAAAGGAAAGTAAAACAAGAATTAGTTAGATTAAAAACAAAAGAAGGAAGGTATGTAGAAGAGGATAGAGGTCTAGCTGACTGCCTCAATGAATATTTCTGTTCAGTATTTACAAATGAGTCATTTGTTATATGTGAGTTTACAGAGTAAGAGGTTTTATTTCAACTGTCAAAAGTAAAGACAAATAAGTCAATGGGACCTGATGGAATACACCCAAAGTTATAAAAAGAGCTTAGTGGTGAACTAGCAAAACAATTAACATATTTTTTTTTAGCCAATCAGTGTTAACAGGAGTAGTCCCAGAAGATTGGAAGTTAGCGAATGTTGTGCCCATTCACAAGAATGGTAGTAGGGAGGAGCTGGGCAACTATAGGCCAGTAAGCCTTATTTCAGTAGTGGGAAAAGTAATGGAAACCATGTTAAAGGATAGGATTGTTGAACATCTAAAATCACATGGATTTCAAGATCAGAGACAATATGGGTTTACTTCACAGAGATCATGGAAAAACTAATCTTATTGATTTTTTTAGATTAGGTAACTAAAATAATAGAACAGGGTGGTGCAGTAGACATTGCTTACCTAGATTTCAGTAAGGTTTTGACACTGTTGCACATAGAAGGGTTATCAATAAACTGCAATCTTTAAGTTTGTATTCCAATATTGTTGAATGGGTAAGGCAGTGGCTGAGTGACAGGCAACAGAGGGTTGTAGTCAATGGAGTATATTCAAAGCATATACAGTAAAGGAGGAGACTATATATAAAAGAAGAAAACTACCACAACAAGAGGACATAGTCTTAAATTAGAGGGGCAAAGGTTTAAAAATAATATCAGGAAGTATTACTTTACTGAGAGGGTAGTGGATGCATGGAATAGCCTTCCAGCTGAAGTGGTAGAGGTTAACACAGTAAAGTAGTTTAAGCATTCGTGAGATAGACATAAGGCTATCCTAACTATAAGATAAGACCAGGGACTAATGAAAGTATTTAGAAAATTGGGCAGACTAGATGGGCCAAATGGTTCTTATCTGCCATCATATTCTATGTTTCTATGTTTAGTGGAGCAGTTAGTGGTGTAGATTATGTAAAAATAATACCCACGGATGATAAAGTTCCTGAAATATTGCACCTTCGGTAACAGGGACTCCAGGGTTGTATCGTTATAATGCCTATTATCAAAATATTTTTTTTTACTCCTACCTAACACTAACTCACTCAACCCACTTCCCAATAGCCACTCAACAAAATGAACCTTTTATATATATATAAAAGGTTCATTTATACATACATATATATAAATATTACATACATATATATAGTTATATATATGTATTTGTATATATATATATATATATATATATATATATATATGTAAAAAAACAGATAAAATTCGTATCTTGTAATACCTTTTTTATTGGACTAACAGAATTTTTTAATGACTATATATATATATATATATACACACATGTGACGAACTCCCCTTTTCCTGTGAGTTTGCCACAAGTTTTTGGAGGGACTTGTTTACCAGCCTCTTGCCCCAGGACTATGGCCCATGTGTTAGACCTGGCTTCAGCACTGTGGACAGGCTTCGTTCATGCCGTTTCCCCTCTGCGGTTCGGTATATGGGGCTACCGAATGGATTCTACTTATTGTGTTCATTTACCAAACAAACAGCCGAACAGTTGGACCACACACAAGTGGAGTGTGCAGCCCATTTACCCCCAGGCTGGGAGTTAACAAGCGCTTAATTGACGAATGGCTGGGTGGTTGCCGTTCATATAGTCAAACACCTGGCAGTGGCCATCTTGTTTACTCGAATGCGGTCAGCGGTGTTTTGCCGTCGAGTTCATGGAACTGAAATCGGACACTCAACGGCACGATCACCGCTGGGACTTCCACCTCGATCTATGTTTTGCTAAATATGCACGAACAGAGCGCCGTTCGGTAGAAATAATCTACCGAACACACTTCAACCCTGACTTTGTGCACACACGGTCCCGTTCGACTATTTGAAGTGCACTTTTATCATGGGAAATAGACCGGCCGCACAGCCTAATTCTCTGGAACTATTGCTTGCGGCCGGTCAAAAAGAGACTTCCATTAAACTTTTGAACCCCTGCTCTAATCTGGGTGATTTTTGGATATGTTGTTCACCCAGATCAGGGCTATCCGGGGATATATTATGTTTTGGGGTACTTTCTGAACTTTGTGAAAATTTATTTTTTTCTGCCTGGAGATAATTGAGTTACTTACAGGACTTTACTCAATTATCTCCCAAGCAGAGGGGAAGGATTGTGTGCTGTACATGGGAGTGTCACAGACTGTATGGTTGTTCTGATTGGTTTATGTCCTTTGTGTTCCTGTGCCCCATCAGGTCCAAAGGGTGTTCCTCTGGCCTAGAGAATTGTATAAAAGCCAACCTGAACCATTAAAGCTCAGATCATCTTGCACCTTTATGAAGTTTCAGCTCATCTTTGGGAGATTGGAGAACTACACTCTGGGGGATTGCTATAATCACTATACTCCCCTAAGTATAATCACTAAGCTCTTGTAAGAGCTTGTTCTTGCTATGCTCTCTGGACTAAGAGAGGTCTATCCACTGGAAGCTGGATCCTGGTCATAGCTCCAGGGTGGGTAGGAGACAGCGAGATCACAATCAAGCTGCAGCGGTTAGTGGGGTTTGCAGTAGTTATGGTGTTCAATCGCAGTGATTATGGTACTCGTTAGTACTGGGAAGCAGCGATTGACGGAGGTACCCGGTCGTGGTGCCAGGTGGTCTGTCACATTTGATGGCAGCGATGGGATGGTTTCCTAGTGAGAGGAGAAGCATTCTGCAGACACCGGTATCATATGAACTTATTATTGAGGGCAACGCTACCATTTGTGCAATGTCCCTGGTTGTGGAGGAACGCAAGCGATGGAGCGAGCTGGCCCCTGGGCAGCGTCCCCATATGAAGAGGAATTCCAGTGGAGATTACAAGGCGCACTGGCTCCGGAGAATGGCCCTTTTTCAGCGGAGGTGGAGCCGTAAACCTACTGTCACTAAACACTTTTTTTCCCTAAATAGTGTAAAAATTAGCTTTAAAAGTACCTGTTTTATTCTTTACTATGATCAGATTTTCAGCTCCTCCTCTGATTGCATGTCATATCTCACTTTGCTTTCTCCCTATATTTCAGCCAGACTGTCCACCAATGGTCATTCTCCAATGATTCTCTATAAGAATCAGTAATGACATGCCCACAATGCCTGTCCACCAATTGCCATGCTCCAGTGATTTTCTATGAGCATCACTCAGCTCAACACATGCCCTCAGTGCCTGCCAAGCCTCCTCAGAGTCCTCAGCATTCAGACAGTAGAACATACAAACCACATCACACACATTTCCTTACCACATATCATATTGTATCATATGTTTATTATAAAAATAAATATAAGGAGACAGACAACATCATACATACATATAGAGCTTTGTGTTATCTATCTTTCTTTCATTCTTTCTTTCTCTCTCTCTCTCTCTCTATGTCTGTCTGTCTGTCTCTCTCTATCTATAATACTGGGTAACGAGGTTGGCTGAAAGGGATTGTCAGGGGAGGGGTTAATACTGGGTAGTGAGGTTGGCTGGCAGGGACTGACAGGGGAGGGGTTAACACTAGGTAGTGAGGTTGTTTGTCAGGGAAGGGGTTATCACTGGGTAGTGAGGTTGGCTGGCAAGGGAGGGGTTAACACAGGTAGTCAGGTTGGCTGACAGGGAAGGGGTTGACAGTGGGTAGGAAGGTTGACTGGCAGGGAATGAGTTAACACTGGGTAGGTAGATTGGCTGACTGGGACTGGAGGAGAAGTTATTACTTGCATCACAGGGAGGGAGAGAGAGGAGAACATATAGGCTCTAGCTGCAGTGCAGTCCATGCTGTGAGCATTCCTTACACTAGATAACACATGACTCTATATTTTCATTAGCTGCAAAAGTAATTTTTTTTTCAGAGACTGGGAATAAAGAGCATGTTAAAATGTGAGAGGGGGTGGCTAAGGATGATAGGTTACACTGCTGAAATCAGGAAAACATTTTACAGCACTGCAGGAAAATTACACATAGTTGAAAGAAGAGAAACTAACAACAGGTATTTTGAGCTTATTAGCTTTAATTTAAGCATAAGTTGTTTAGCTTTCTTGAGTGTCCCTTTAATGTAATGTTTGGCTTGTGCAGCCCATATTAGGTTTTCTGAGCTTTTACACTCAGAAAAGGTATGCATGCCCATCCAGCTACTGGTCATTCCTCTCTTTATAATGTATGCTCAAAGCCCAGATTGTATGCTTCTGTCTACACCATCTTCTGTAGGTACTAGCACAGATCACAGCTGTCACCATAATTATTATCAACTTGGCCTCCAATATGAGGCTTTTCATCTACTGTCTGCTGTGATTTAATTTTGTTTTTATTATAAACACATTTAAAATGTTGCACATTACATGATAAAGAGAATAGATTTAGCACTCCTCTGTTGTGAATGTTATAATTTCTGTAATAAGATAAAGAATCTACATTAACTTTTATACAATCATTATTTAATTGATAGCTTTTAATTAATATTATTTTTCATGTATTTATTTTTCATTCGTTAAGGTTATATTTTTTTATTAAATTAAAGTGTTCAATGAAATCAATCAAGGCTCAATGCAAAAAATTCCAGCTAATATTTATTTTTTTAAAGAAACATATAAATTTGCAAAATTACCATAGATGGACAAAGAAAAGGGGGAATATAATGATTTTAATAATATTGGAATAAAAAGAAACACTCATAAACTGCCAAACCATCTAGATACTTATATAAAAAGAACAGGTGGTCACCCAACACTAATGACAGGTTCTAGCAGTCGTTTTTCCCAAAATCATACCATTTCTATTCAAATCTCATCTCAAGAGTCTCAGACGGTGTCAAGTGCAATCATTGTTATTGCAGTTGCCAAGGTAATCAATTGAAATCATAATGAAGGGAACAGAAGGAAATCAATAGAGTCTGAAATTACAAATAAGGAGAAGCTATCGTTTAAAAGCATTTGGCTGAAATCTTCCATATTAATGCAGTCAGAAATGGCTGTGTCATTCAGAAACAGTGTGCTGCATAATTCCCTTGACTATTTAACAGCACCTAAAGGCAATTGCTTCTATTAGAGCCGCTCGCCACAAAAAGTCCACCTTACTAGAAGCATGATGTGTTGTGTGAAGATATCTAGACAGATAGCTAGATAAACATTAAATGTACAAAACATTTGAAACTTCCACTCTTTCAATTAAATAGATTTATGCAGCAAACCTAGAGAAAGCCTGATGCATCGCTTTATTCATTTCTAAAGAAAGAGATAAGGTGGGTTAAATAAGAATTTTTAAGCTTGAACACGATTGAGATATGGATTAAATTGTTTGCTAAAAAGATGGTGTTTCAAGGATGCTCCACCACAGGTAGTTCACCCAATAATTGGTCAGAAATAGATTTTTAGAAGAGATATCAGACAGGCTAAAGTTAGTCATCTGAAAATACAGTGAAACATTTGTTAAACTGATGAAAGACTGAGCCAATTGTAATTTTATGAATGTTGATTGTAGTAAAAACCATCATTAATAAATATGGAGCAACAATGAAATACCACGTGATTTCTGTTTCTGTTGTCAGCTGTAGTCATTGGAGAGTTTAAAACAAAATTCAAACTGTTATATAACACTTTAAATGATAAAACTAAATATGTTGAAATGAATCCTGCTAAGACTAAACTGACACAAAAATAACTAAATGTAGCTAAAATTAGCTACTGACAGTTAATTGTAATCTGAATTTGTTACAAATTGAGGGTTAGACTTTCAAATCTGGTGAAATACATGTGGAATAGTGACTACATCATAATAATAAAAGGCTGCTGTGCTAATAAAGATCCTAATGCACCGTTAGAGTGTTGGGAGCAGTCGCATCTCCATGTAAACTGCTACAAAACTGCAATTTTTGGGTGTTATTTGGCACCTACCTGAGTTTCCACTGCTCCAGAGGAAGACTGAAATGCCATGGGATGACAATAAAAGAAACCCATAGCAGGCAAGGGTCCCCCGGGCCGAGATATCAGAGATTTGTTCTGAAACTTTCAGAAGGCCACATGGGACAAAATAGTGCTCCTCAAGGACGGCTCCTCATACTCCTCTGAGGATTTCTTGTGGACCCAGGTGATGGGGCTTCTTACATCCCAACATCGGTGCCTAAACCCCCAACTGTGGAAATCCGAGACCCGGTCACGGCAACGATACTCAAAACTATGCTGGTGGAGCTCCGTATGAATATATTTGCTGATGTGGCCCAATTTAAAAAGACTATGGAGGCAGCATCTACTAAAATAATCCAAATGAAGGCCTCCAACAGCATCCAGGAAACTGGGCTTTCAGCAGTTGAACAGAAACTGGAAGAGCTCCAGCAGCAACTGAAATCAGATTGGATGCCTTGGAGGACTACAGGCAAAGATACAACCTCAAGATCAGAGGTGTACCTGAGGCTTTGGGGGTTACAGACTTATCTCACTTCCAGCAAAGACTCTTTGCGGCCTACCTACCACCAAAACAGGCCAAGGCAATAAAACTGGATGGCATGTTCCATCTCCACAACCCCAGGGGAATGCCGCCCTCGACCTTTCAGGACCTAATTATCTGCTTCCAATCTCTGCAAGATAAGGCCTAATTCCAGGCAACCGTAAGAGGTAAATCACGAATCACTGTTGAAGGATCTTTGATACAGCTATTTCCTGACCTCACAAAGAATAGCCTGAATTGGCACCAATCCCTGCAGCCCCTGTTGCTGATCGAACAGTCTAACAATATCCCCTACCGATGGGGAGTACCAAGGGCTCTTCTCTTTACAGTCAAGGGTGCTACTGGCAGAACTGGCTCCTATCAAGAACTTGAGGAACACCTACATCAATTGGGCTTTCAACAGGCAAGAAAGAAGAAGCTCGGTGCTTGGAGTGTCATGAATACGGAGTGACCCAACACACTGAATAGTAACTCTCCAATAGAAAAAGGAATGTTACAGGCCAGACTGAAGGTAATAAAAGAGAATAGCCAAAAACAAGTCAAAGGGACCCAGAAAACAGCAATAACGAATTACCAGAGTCAAGTCAAGGGAACCAGAAATCAGAATAGTCAATGAAGAAGCCAAGTTAAAACCAGAATAACTACAAAACCAGAAAAGTACCGGCTCTTGGGATACTAGCAAGCTAGGAACCACAACAGGGCACTGAAACATTGGTCAAATGAGTTTTTATATGTCTGGGCATATAATTGATGTAGCCACGCCCCCAAAATGTAAGAGGGTGTCTGTAGATCCCTCCCATAGTACTGCCCCTCGTCTGACGTCGGCACGCATGTGCAGCGTCATAAAAAGGGGCATGTGCACAGCGGCCGGCGTCTAGGAGACTATCCAATCAGGTAGGAAGATCGGCGGAACGCACAGGGTAAGTATAGGATTCCTTACAGGGAGTGTCTGAACACCCTGAGACCAGCTGAGTTACACCACTGAACAGTTTCCTTTTAAACTTTATTTTATTATATTATTTTAATTTATTTTTCCATTCTACATATGCTTTTGCTCGATGACTGGTTCACTCTAATAATACTTTCACACTGATAAATCCACGGGACATACCACCCACAAATTACATTCACATGTTCTCCCTCACAAAGGAAGATGATACCCAGTTAGGTGGGCTTGTCACACAATCTAGCTTACTGTTTCACACAGCAAAGTTCATAATCTAGAAATGTAGAACACACTACTGATGCCGTTGAGGATCTCATTCTAAGGGGGAGTAACCCCACAGGGAGTGAGATAAACACCATGAGGATAAGCATGCTTGAATAACATCTCAAACCCTTGGGGAATAGCACTACAAATTTATGCAATAGACCCAACACAACTAACAGAAAACACTCATTCCACAATTTACACTTCGCTCATGCAACTTCACTCCTCATTTATATTCCACCTTTACATGGAATGTTTATACAGTTGTGCTGATACTGAAATGACATCTGTTTATACGCATATGGTCTTCTCAAGGAACTGGAACCTTCAAAAGAATGGTGTAAGGTTGCAGAGCACATCCCCCTTGTCAAACCTCCCATGCAAGTAGACCATGGGGAAACTGCTCCCTGCCCACCTTGCCACCTATTTGGGTGCAAAGTTTTTTTCTTCCACATATAAACTTATTATTTAAAGGGACACTCCACTGTCTAAATATAAAAAAAAGACTTTGTTTAGTATATATGTTCCCATGAAAACATACATTTATTTAATAAAGCATTTTTTTTCAAATTGGAGTATATCTAAAACCAGCTTGTAAAAGCTGCAGTCTTTGCAAGCACTCCATGTCTTCCACAACTCAGACCTCATGTGATTGTCCAATTACATACTTACTAATGCAGCTCAATGAATAGTCTTTGCATGGCAGATTCTCTTGCCAATTCTCTCCACTGAGTTAAGCAACCAGGAAGTTACAGGACCTGTTGTCTGATTGACAACTGCGAGTGGAGGTGTAACAAGGTTAATTTATAAAAGGGCCACTTTCTATTGAAATCTAAAGGATATGGCTATTGATAAAGGATGGGAGCCCAACATGCTTGTTAATAACTATGCTCTGATTACTGATTTATAGATTCTACACTAATGTTTGCATAGCATGAGTACGTCCAGCGTCAGTTAGGCGACCTAAAATCCAGAAGCATCTCTTGTAGCTGTCTGCTAGATAGCCACTAGAGTAGGAGTTAACCCTGAAAGGTAATTATTGCAGTTTCTCAATAACTGCACTAATTACCATTGCAGAGTTAAACTGACAGGGACAGTGCACCCAGACCACTTCAATGAGCTGAAGTGATCTGGGTGCCTAAAGTGTCCATTTAAAGTTTAGTATGCAATCCTATCCTATAGTAAAATGTCTAGTTGTCCATTATATAGTATTTTTCTATTTTGTAATGTCCACTATAAAGTCTTGCCTGTCCCTGTCTTATTCTATTATTATTGTCTATGCAGTCTTTCAGTGTAATGTTTGCTCTGTTCTTCTGTAACATCAGCTAAATATTGATTGCCTTATTATTGTTCTTTACTGCAATATTTTGTATGTAACATCAGCTGTACACTCTTGTCCAATTCTGTAATGTCCACTATCAAATCTTGTTCTTCATGGTAAAGTTATATATGGAATACAATCTAATATGAATAAAATCTAAATTTAATTTTTCAACTTCTTTATGACATTTTAATTGTGAATGTCATAATACTGTTAGCCTTTTCCTCAATAAAAACACGAATGTGTATGTTGTGAAGTCCCACTGGTACAATGATGCCCCCCATGTTCAGGTTTTATGGTGTTTTGGAAAGTTACAGAGTCACATAAAGAGCTTTCAGTTTTTACACATTGAAATTTGCCAGTTTGGTTTGCTGGAGCCCCAGGGAGAGATTCTTTGCACTTTGCATATTGAGGATAGTAAATGAGGAGTCACCATGGTTGGTTAGTAACGTCTGAGGCCCTCGCCACTTATATTTGACATTATGCAGGCGGAGGAGAGATGTGAAGGGTTGGAGTGAGCGTTTACCAGGCCAGCGTGGACCCGGACAGGTCAGCATAGAACGAGAGCGGCATGTTCTCAAATAGATAAGGTGAGTTGTTTTATGTTCCTTACATCACTGCAGTTTTGACCCTGTGGCTTTGGAAGCATACCAGGAGATCCCTTGGTGATGCGGTCGGAAGCTTTAGATGGCTGTCATGAGTATCCTTACAAAGTGCGGTAATTCAGGTTCTGGTATCACCTCTGTGCTACTCCTGATCTTGATATTCAGGCTTTGCCTCTGGTCTTCTGATATTGCAAATTGTTGTTATTTAAGATTCTTCTGTTGCAGGTCATGCACTGCTTGCAGCAGAAGCTTTGTGTGCTGTGCATTTTGGCATAAATCTTGCTCCAGGGTGCTCATGCGGCCTGTCAGGCCCTGCAGGTCTTTGCAAATTTGGGCCATGTTGGACTGCATAGTATGCTGTAGCCCTACCAGCAGTTCTTTCATGACCGCCGTGGTCAACTGAGTCTGGTTGTGGATAGTAGGGAGAGGTGTAAGGTGGGTGTGTGCTCTGTCACTGTTCCTGTTGTAAAATCATCCAAGATATCGGAGCAATTGTTGGCAAAGGTGGCCATATTTGGGGCTATAGCGCTGTGCTCTTGTTCCCAGAGATTGACGATATTCATACTGTGCCGTGGCTTGTCGGGCTTGGGCTTTTTCATCTCATTCGACCCATCCTGCAGAAAGCAGCTTAGAGGTCCACTTGGCACCCTATATGTGGGGTTTGTGTATGAGGCATGCGGCCATTCAGTTCAGTTATATATAGTTTATTACAAGGAGGGAGCTATTGGCTCCCTGCCACTTCCTATCCCATTCTATGGGGGTCAATATGACACCCATATTAGCATAAGGGAGATTTAAATCTCCGGAGTGCCTCACTTGCTATGCCGCGAGTAGGGGCATGTATACTAAACATCAAAAAAGAGCCTCCCCTCCCGAATCCAATAAAAGGGGTCCTAACACAGGTCCCCATGCCGGGGCATCTATTAAAACAATTAACTAGGGTGAAAGACATAGTGTCCAACCCCAGCCCCCACCTGTTACCCGCGTGATAGGGGCTATTCAACTAAATGTCTGTGACCTTCATCCATAACCGGCGGATGGGGGCCCTAAGTAACAAAGGTGGGGAGACCTACTGCCTTCCCTCCCAGCCCCCACCTATGAGTGGTGGATGGGGTCCCTAAGTGACCAAAGGGGGGAACCTACTTTCTTCCCCCCATACCCTACCCATGGGGACCGTAAATTACAAAATGGTGGGGGCTACTCCCCCCCCCCAGACCGCACCCATGAGTGGCAGGTTAGGGCCCTTCAGTGACAAAAGTGACATTCAAATGGAATTTCGAACCAAACAAAATGCTGAATTTCGTGCTAACCTGAATGAGCAAACTCAGTGGCGAAACTACCACTGATGCAGCACATGGGACACCCAATGGGTATTTCTGAAAAACGGCCCAGTCTGGTGTAGCTGCCCTTTAACCGGGCTCCTTTCACTTCGGCATGCTGGGAGAAAGTGAGATCAGATCACCTCCTCCAAGCTACAGGAAGAGCCATGAGG
>OW240916.1:112075102-112109456 GCA_933207985.1 Pelobates cultripes
AGTCTCTGCACTTACAGCACAAGGGGTAGGGACGGTCGGTCCTGTTCCCCAGCCACAGAGCGGTGTATCCAGAGGGGAGACAGTCGGTCTCTCCCTCCCACAACCAGGCTCCCACCAGGCTACTTCCGTGATAGCACTGGCATCAGGGCAGAGTACCGCTGGTCTCTGCCCACTCAGCAACCCACCAAGGCAGCCTAACAGCTGCCCACACAGTCGTGGTGAGGCACCTGGACATGGACAAAGTTCTCCTCTACGCAGGTGTAGTAACCAGTTATTGTGGGTGGGCTGTACTGCTGTTTCTGTTTTGTGGGTGGGTTGCTGGACTAACCAGGGCACTGACCGGCAGGAGGTCAGATACCCCGTTAGTCTAGTTGGTAAAGGGGAGAAGTGTGGCGAAACCAACCTCGCCACTGTGAACTGGAGAAGCCTGGTTGCTCGCCTGCTCCCTTTGGACTATGGCCCTGCAGGTTAACCCGTTTATTTCCCCTGCAGAAAGGCTTATTTGTGTGATCTGAGTGCCATTCATCTAATAATGTGCACTCAGATCCCAGCTATCTGGGGATATGTGAAATGTCTGTGTGTTATGTATAAATGTGACTTTATGTATTCTAAAGTGTTTTGTGTCTTTTTGCAACCATGTGCTTAATGGAGTCTTGTGTCTATCCTGGGAGATAATTGAATTACTTATCTCCAGGATAGAAGACTCTGAAACTGGTTTGGGCCAGAAAACCATGCTTCATTTAGTCACAAAGGACTTTCCCTTTAACTTTGAACCCTGGTCTGATTCTCAGCCATTTTTTAATATGTTGTTCCCCTGAATGGATTGATTGTGAATATGTAATTTTATGTGAATGTGATGTATGGTTTTGGAGTTATGAAAGTTGGGTAGAAAGTATGTTTTAACTGTGTGTATAATTGAGTTTCCTCTCAGGATAAGGGGAGGGAATATGTGGGATGTAACTGTGATGTGATTGGTTGTTTTGTAACGCCCTGTGGGCTGTACTATGTTTGTGGATTGGGAATAAAAGAGACTGTATGTGACAGTACAGGGAGTTCCTGCTTAACCCTCAAAGTGAAGTGTCGCCTCATTATTGGGGGAAGGATTTATTGTATGCTGTTCCAGTTTGACTGCTAGGAGAGTAAACCTATTTGTATGGTTCCTATTCAACTGTCTACAGCATTCATATGCTTGAGAGCATTCATATGCTCCTACGGTTCGGTGGTTTTGGTGTCTGCTGCAGTGCTTGGAGTCCTCAGGAAGCGCTAGGAGCATCCTTTAACGGAGGTACCCAGTCGGGGTGCCAGGCGATCCGTTACACACACGTAGTCATCCAGACATGCACAAGTGCATTCACACAGACTCAAATACAAACATGCATTGATACACAGGTCTTCACAATATACACATCCAAAGGAATGCCGTATTATGAGTTATGTTTAACATTTATTTGATGCACATATATTTGGCCTTCAAAGGGCCTGGGATCTAATTTTGCCCGGGGGCCCCAAAGGCTCTCAGTCCGCCCCTGTTTATATACTTCATGCTGACAGCAGCAAAGGCCACAACCACATCCTGTTGGAAAACTAAGCATAGGCCGGACGGAAGAGAGTGGTCCATGAAAATGGAACACTATTGAGTTCTGGAAGAAATCAGATGGAACTCGCTGGGCAATGTCATAACCTACAGGCTTATATGGCAACCATGGGTAACATATCTGATGCCTACCCAGCCCTAGGCCAGACACCATCCAACTTGCAAGACTCAGAAACCCCCACGAGTCCCTAGAGATGGATCGAAGCCACGCATCTAGACACAACCATTCCAAAAGCAACGAATGTTGCTATGAAGGTCACTTATTGGTTTGTTTTTTAGTTTATTTTCCTTTTTTTGTTGTTATTACCATTTTGCAACCTTTATGAATGGTACTTTTGCTATTATATGTAATCGTATCGTCAAGCAATGTTTAAATCAGCTTCCACTGTGTGTATGTACTGAAACATTGTCATGCTTTTAACACTTGTGCGAAATGTCACAGTGATACATGTATTTTTGTTTCATATTGTCTAATCTTGAAATAATAAAAAAGAGATAATGAATAAAAAAAAAAAAAAAGAGCCAAGGTCAAGGGAAGCCAGAAGTACACTAATACCAGAGACAAAACCTGAGCCACAGAAACCAGAAATACACAAGAACGAGGTGTATGTGTGCTGGGCTCTATTACTTAGAGCTCCTGTGATGTCATGACGTTGGCACACGTACGCTAAATCATAAAAAGGGGTGGGCCCACAGTGGCCGGCATCCATGAGGCTGTCAGAAGCCTCATACTGCGTGGGAATGGCAGGTCCGCCGGATCGGAGCATCGGCACCTCTCGGCAGACTGCCAGGGTAAGTATAAAGGGGCTGACACTCTGCGTGTTGGGGTTATTTTTCATGACTCTTATGATAGGGTCATGGACCCTGCAGGTTTAGGACAACAAATTACTTCTTATGAAGGAACAAGATCACCATATGGATCAGTTCGCTCAGGCACTTCAGACACTCCTATCCAGAACACCTTGCCTATCTCCTGAGTCACAAGTTTCTGTAACTCCTCAGCCGGTTTCCTCTGTAATAGAAACATCTAACAATAACAACACCACTGTGCACCTGGCCCTTCCATTTAGATATGGGGATGGTTCTAAGACTTGTAAGACTTGTTGTTATTACCATTTTGCAACCTTTATTAATGGTACCATTTTGCAACCTTTATGAATCAAGTAGAATTAAAATGTCTCCCCAGTCCTTTTCTACAGACAGATCCAAAATAGTATATATCTAGAATCAGTGTTAGAATGAGCTAATCCTTTCTAGGAAGCAAATAGACCTTTGGTTAACAAATGCAAGGACTTTCTCAAGAAACAAGAAAAAAATGGAGTAATGCGCAGCTGGTATTTAAAGTGCATACCCGGGTGCTACCATATTTATTGGAAGGACGAAATATAAGTTGCCAACATTTTGGGCAATTGCCCTTTATCAATGTTAATGTCCTTGATAAAGCAAGGATACAAACACACATATATACATGAAAAGTGCTCACAATAATTGCAATGCCGCCACCCACATATCAAATAGGATTAAAGTCAGCTGCAGAACTATATCCAGTGACCATCAACCTTACTGAGTATTCCATCCACTTCCTGGTTCGTCAGAATGTGTGTGATGATGTCATCACGTCTGGTTGCTAGGAAAAAATATATAGAAGGCGTATGCCTGTAGTTGTGGGAGGGATTTAGGCCTATTTAAACCCAAGGAACCCAAGCTTACCTGTCTTCGTCGATTCCGGAAATCCGTCTCCTCGCTTCCGGTACGCGCAGACCGCTGACGTCACTTTCCCGCGACGCTCGGAGAGAACGCTCAGCATCTCAGTGAATGCTTCTCACGAACGGCTCCATTCGGCGGTTTCCCACATAAACTGTAAGTCCTTTTCTCTCTTCTCATAATACAATTCATTAGCAACTCGTTCGCATGGGAATTCGACAGGGGGGTTTTGCCATTCGTTCCTTGCAGCGTTCAAATCAGCATGTGAATTTAATTCAAGCAGTCCTCTATTTCTTACTCTAATTGCACTTTAGCACTTAAGTGTTAAACACACTTAAGTGTCTTGGTTTTCCCACAGACACATTTAAAGCTGTGCAAGGCAGGTGGTTTGTCATGTTCACGAGTACTGTCCATATCCTATTCAGTTCTACCAATGCTCGCCCCTTCTGGTGTGGTTAACTCATCAAAGTATTTTATTTCATATTGACAGGGCAGAGTTGCTTGTGAGATGTAAAAATCGGATCCATTTAGATAGACCATGTAACTGAATTTAGTATCAATCTTTTTCCCCATATTTCATATCCACGTTATATATATAATTGGGGCAAAATCCTTTATAGTGAGTACAATACAGATAGGGAATTAATGCCTAAGGGTGTCCTTTCCAAATCAGTGCATTCAGGGCTATCAAAGGTAATGTGGATATTGTTAACAGTTGCCTTGTCTTTAAAACATAAGAAGCAGGGGGCTGTAAATTCTAAACAAGGTGGACTCAAGTTTTTTTTTTTTTCCTTCCCTTCCCTTCTTTTTCGCTTGCTTCTAAAAGACTCCATTGTACTATGAGAGTCACAGTCTCCCGCTGACCCACATACTCGTTGGTTGTACTAAGCACTATCTTTTTATGACCATATGAGGGCGGACGGTACCCTGGCATTACTCAGTGCTCAGTTCGCTTGCTCATTAATTCGATCATACAGCTACCCAGTCATTCATCTTACTATGAATTGGTATCACGTACGCTATTTATTTTATAAACAATTTTTTCCTTTCTAGGAATTCAATTTCGTCATTCGGTACTACCAATTACGCAGGTTTTCACGGTCCGGTTAGTAAATTCAAAAAAAATAAATAAAATAAAAATAAAATAAATAAATAAATAATAAACTCTGCTAGCGAATTTCGCCTGTTTTTACTCCTCCCATTTTTTTTGCAATAGGAGATTCAGCTCGGGTAAAAAATACCACCCGACCAAACAAACTCTTTAGTGCATCTCGAGTACGTACCAAGTTCGCATACAGGTAAGGATAACGAACGTTTAATTTATTTCTTTTACGTACGTATCGTCCCTCATAGTTTAGGTGGCTGGCTGTTAAGGTCATAGGAACCCAATAGCGTTAAATCTCATCCCGGCTCTCTTGCCTTAAAATAGTGGTCCCGCGAGGCCAACACCCATCCTCAGTTCAGAGGTACTACGTCCCTCGGGCCAATCCATAGGTAGCCGCCTCGCACGTGGCATAGAGAGGGCCTCACCTGTCACTCCCATTCTATCTTATGACTACTACTCATCGAGAGGCCAACACCCCGCCACAACGTTCGGTGGCCACGAAATTCCCTTGCGCCAACTCATAGATAGAGCCTCTCAAGCCGCTTGGCACTTAGTAGGGCCTCACCAGTCACCAACATAGTGTAATTGCTTCGCCGCAGAGCGGCACTAGCTAGTCAGCCAGCACACTCACTCACACTCAAAAAAAATAAAAAAAAAAAAAAAATTATTTTTTCCCTAACATAACGTCTCCTTTCACGCCCATAGCATGTCTAACAATTCAGTTCAAGAAGAAGACCTAGCACTTGCCAGCACTCCCTCCAGACCTGGCACTCAGCCAAGACAGTCCAGTACGATGTCCAACTACAGATCCTGGACTGTCCCAAAAATCACGGCTGAACTGAATAAGAGAAACATTCCCTTTCCGGCTACAGCCAGAAAAGCTGAACTTTTCCGCTTATTAAACTCTCAAGACATTGAGTTACCAGGCCCTAGTTCCGATTCTGTGATCCAAAATAGCTTGACAGAATTACGAAATATGATGACCTCCCTGGTGGCTTCAGTGGCTACCATAAATAACAGATTAGATAATCTGGAAGCCTCTAGTCAAGCTAGCATTCCGGAAGTACAAATCCCACTAGGACAACCAGAAACAAGCTCAGGAGGTAACTCCAGTCCATTTCCTGCTAAAACATCTAATATAATCAACCCAGTACATTTGATACCACAAAATTTAAAAAGAGATATACTAGAAGGGAAAGATGTTAATCTAGCTTCTCTCCTCATTGCCTCACAGGATATAATCGAAAACAGAGCCTATACTTTCGGCGATATATCCGTGGTAAAGAAAAGCTAGAGATCCTAGGCTCAACAAAAAACTAAATATTCCTGAGTTTGTGCTAGCTTTTGGCTTATATAGAGACGTAATTTGCACTGCCTTCCCACACCGTAGAGAAGAGCTGGATCTATATCTGCACAAACTGGTGGAATTAGCCTATAAATACGGAGGGTACGCGTTTTACGACTACCATAAGTCCTTTTCTGCCAAGTCAGCCGCATCATTGGCCCAATTCAACACTCCCACCGATTGGAGTCAATTAGATACAGAATTATTCTGTAGACATTTTGCAGGGCTTAAAACACCAGCATGTGCAATATGTGCCTCAGCATCTCATACGGCAAACTTTTGTCCAAGTAATATAAGTGGTCCGTCTAATAGCAATACCAATCCGGACTATTTCCCTAATCAAAGGGAAATGAAAGATAAGTTGGGGAGACCTATAGTATTTCTCGGGAAAGCTCAAGTTTGTAACAACTTTAACGCGGGAGGTTGTAGTTACAGCGCTTGTAGATTACTTCATGTTTGCTCGATCTGCTTCAGAGCACATGCGAAAACTATGTGTCCAAACAAACTGTTCCCTAAAAAAGCAATGACCCCAATAAACGTAAATAATTTACAACGTTACTTGACTGAACATCCTTCTTCTCACTTGGCAGACTTTCTGGTATCAGGTTTCACGACAGGCTTTCACACAGGTTTGGTAGCACTCCCTTCAGGCATACTAGAATGCCCCAACCTACAGTCAGCTGTTACAGACCCAGTCAGTTTAACGGATCTCCTCAACAAAGAAATTGAACTTGGTTTTATGATAGGTCCCTTTACTACTCCACCTTTCACCTCCTGGAGAACTAGTCCACTCGGTATAGCCACGGGCAAGTTTAACAATAAAAAGAGGTTAATAATCGACTTTTCAGCACCTCACACTTCCACATCCCCAAGCTTAAATTCTCTCATACCGTCAGAAGACTTTTCACTGCAGTACGCAAAAATAGACGATGCCATACAAGCTATCGTCAACTCGGGCGAGGCAGCCTGGTTGTGCAAAACAGATATTTCAAACGCTTTCAAACTCCTACCAATTAAGCAGTCACTCTGGCATCTACATGGTGTTAAGTGGGAAGGGAAATACTATTTTGCAACCAGGCTGACCTTCGGCTCCAAAAGTAGCCCGAAAATCTTCGATATATTCGCAGAAACCTTAAACTGGCTACTACTAAACAATTCCAGGTGCCCAGTAGTAATTCACTACCTCGATGACTTTTTATATATCGAGCCTAACTACTACACACCACATAGTCTAAGAAATGCACTATCCCTATTTAATGACTTAGGAGTCCCGGTAGCTCCAAACAAAACAGAGGGTCCCAGTACAGAAATAACTTTCTTAGGCATCACTCTTAATTCCGCAACTATGCAAGCTAGCCTCCCTCAGACGAAAGTAGACAGAATTCTTACTAACATTCACAACTGCACCAACCAAGGGTCTTGTACCAGGAAAGAGTTACAGTCGCTTTTGGGTTCCCTTAACTTTGCCATGAGAATTATCCCTCAAGGCAGGTCTTTCATCTCTAGGCTTCTGTCTCTCCTACACGGCCTCCCTGACGACGACACTAGAATAAATCTAGACAATCCTGCGAGGGCCGACCTAAAAATGTGGGAACTGTTTTTAACAACATGGAACGGTAGGTCACTTTTTATTCCCCCCATATCAGATGAGTCCCCGGTTATCTGGACAGACGCAGCAGCTACCACCGGGTACGCTGCAATATTTGAGGACGAATGGGTATACGACAGTTGGCCACCCGAAACAGTTACCCTAGAGAAATTCGACAAAACCTCTGCATTCTTCGAAATTTTCCCAATAGTAGCAGCAGCTCTCATCTGGGGAAATCATTGGAGGGGGAAAGCAGTGAAATGTTACTCTGACAACCAAGCAGCATGCGACATAATTAACAAGGGCCGTTCTCAGTCCCTGCCAATCATGAGTCTTGTAAGAAAACTTACATGGTTGGCTGCAAATTTACAGTTCTATATGCATTGTATCCATGTTCCTGGTGTCTTAAATAATGCAGCTGATGCTTTGTCTCGTTTTAATTTGCAGGAATTCTTCAAACTACACCCTACAGCAAACAAACACTCCATAAATCCCCCACAATTCAAAGACCTAATCATGCTCTAAATCAGTTGCTAAAACACAGTAGAATTCTTGCACAGGCAGCCTTGTCGGAAAACACAAAAAAAGCTTACGATAGGGCATTTGACCTGTTCAAAAAGTTTGTACGAGATTTTAATATAATAAACTGTTTTTCTGTAGAAACTATGGTTGCATTTTCAACTTTTTGCCACCTCTCATTAAAACTAGCCTACAATACCATCAAACTTTACTTAACAGGAGTACAACATTTCATGCTAATTCTTTACCCGAACAAATCCCCTTTCTTGTCCACATACCCTATAAAAGTATACTAAAAAGGTATCCAGAGGCAAAAGTCACATGAAGCCCTAAAAAGACTCCCCATAGACAGTAACATTTTTAAAGATATCTCCAATCTATTAGATAAAAATCCTTTTGAAAATAACACTAACCTAGTAATTAAGACAGCAGCGTATCTAGCCTTTTTTGGGTTCCTCAGACCTAAAGAATTTTCAGTGGGAAAAATATCCGACACAAAAAATTGTCTCAAACAAGGAAACCTAACTAAAGTAAATAATCATTTCATACTATCGATTCCCCGCACAAAAACTAACCAATCAGGCCCCCCAGTAGACATTAAATACTTTCCTACCGGTTCCATATGGTGCCCAGTACAAGTGCTGGATAATTTCATACTGAATCAACAAATTAAAAGTCCAGATTTGCCTCTGTTGGCCGTACAAGGTAAGCCTCTCACCACTAAACAATTCATGCTATACATCCGCGCTTTACTCCTTAGACTAGGCCTCAATCCTAATTCCCTCACGGGACACTCATTCCGCATCGGAGCAGCCACAGCAGCCTCAAGTAGTCAAGTACCAACACATATTATAAAGAAAATGGGCCGTTGGAAATCCTCCGCGTATAACCAGTACATTCCAAACCCGGAGAAAGAGATCAGACTTGCATTTTGTAACATGTCTAAATAATGTTGTTATAATAAATGATGTTTCTCTTACTTTTTGCCCTCTTTTTTTACAGGCCTAACCTCTCGTCGGTTTCGGCACACCTCAACCGACTCTCATTTTTCAAAATATAACTCTCCATTTTAAGTGTACGCCCCTTTTATAATCCCGTACACAAATAGAAGGCGTATGCCTGTAGTTGTGGGAGGGATTTAGGCCTATTTAAACCCAAGGAACCCAAGCTTACCTGTCTTCGTCGATTCCGGAAATCCCCTCCCTCCACACCCTCTTTTAATATCAATAATTCAGGGTGGGCCCTCTTTTTTTACAGGCCTAACCTCTCGTCGGTTTCGGCACACCTCAACCGACTCTCATTTTTCAAAATATAACTCTCCATTTTAAGTGTACGCCCCTTTTATAATCCCGTACACAAATATATATATATGTTTTTTTTACTACTCTTTACATGCTCTTGCTTAAGTATGGAAACTTAAGAGGATGTATGGGTACAAAACTGGTGTGGACTGGCTGACAATTAAGGTAAAGCTGACTGTGCGCACTATGCAATTCCTAATGCTGCTTCAGTCTGTCTAACACGGTGGCATGTTCCCTTTCTTCTATACTCACTACATACACTTTTCCTCTGTCCCAGACTGTATAACAGGTGCTTATGTTTGCTAGTAAAAAGGCTAGGAGATGAGTGGATCAGCGCGTGCTAGGGGAAAGTGTAGCGCTAGCGCATCATTAGATGCATTTATGCCAAGCTCAGGGTGTTGTCTACACAGTATGCCCTTGGTTGGTCTTCCTGCATGATTGGCCGGCTTGATGTTCATTCACGTCAGGCTGGCCATCTAATTCTTTGTGCAGACATGTCCTCTTTTTTGGCATAATTATCCCTTTCGGCGGTTCTGGTTACACCTGTGGTGGCAGTCACTCAAATTTGGTGGCAGTCACTCAAATGTCCACTAGAGGTGGTTCCTAGTCCAGTGCTGCACAGTGTGCAGACAGTGATCAGTCCCCATAGAGATGCATTGATAGGATATGCATTGATAAGATAGATTCTCTCCTATGGCTGGGATAATCAAGATCATCTAGAATGATTATCTTAGCCATGGAGGCTGAATCAGTTGAGACCACTCACAGAAAAATCAGAACGGCATGGGAGAAAAGATTAGTAAAATCCACTTTTTACTGAGATTGGAGGGAGGCCAGTACCTAAACAGCGACTTCAGGAATGTAGTTTCAGGAATACATATTTGTATTCCCGACACTATGGTACTCCTTTAATATGAGTCTATGGTAACCCCATTTGTACATTTTAGAGAAGTAAATTTTTGCATAGCACAATTTTACCCTCTATTTTTGCTCCTTTTGTCTAAGAACCTCACAATATGGATGGGAGTTAAATGCAACAGGAAACAAATAATAATGGTTTACGGCTGAAAAAAACCCTTTCAAAGTTGTTTTAGGACTAAGAGTTAAATTGCCCCTCTTAATCAAATACAAAGCTAAGTAAAGTATGTTTTACGGAATAATCTTGATAATTCACTGAGTGTTGTGTTAAATAGTATATCAACAGATTGTTTGAATTGCTTTTGGAATAACAATACAATGCTAACATTTCCTGCTGCCTGTGATAAATAATAAAACACATTTACATTTAGTAGCAGTGGGGAACATGTGTTATCATTATAAAACAAAAAGAAAAGCAAACCGTTTCTCTGTATTTTTTCTCTTACTATCAGTATATACTTTTCAAAGACGTTGTGTCTAAATAAACAATCCCTTAGAAGTTTTCATTGCATCCTGAAACGTAAGAACATAAAAGATTTGCCAATACACACAAGAATATATTTGATTTTGTTCTTTAGCTTTATTCCTCATGCTCTTTCCAAGCTGTCTAGAAATTCACTGAAATAAAAACCCCAAAACTCTGGTTTTAAAATTGGTACACTGGAACTTCAGAAACAAGAAAAACAACTTTTGTTTATTTCAATTCACAAAGGTTATGAAAGTATATTTAATTTATGTTTTCTGCCCTCCACACACTTTTAATTATATACTTGTGCTTTATGTTATTCACACATAAGATGTTTTTTGTTCAGTTTTGTCTTTCAATCTGTCCGTTCGTCCATCTGTCAGTGAGTATGTCTATCTATTTTTGGGCATTTGTTTGAAATTTTTTTGACTGGTTATTATGTTTCCCTATCTACTTACTATTGTTTTCATGATGATGAAACAGACACAAGCAGAGCTCTGATAGTGTAGTAATTGTTAAAATAATATAATGACATTAAGAAACACACTCACAAAAGTAGAGCTCTCAACAAGCTCAAGACAGCTAGTGTGGAGTGGTATAATCCACAAACAGGAATTAGACGTGACTATGTAGAACAGCAGTGCAAACAGCATGTGATTGTATAATCTTCACTATGGATGGATAGGAGACATTATATTCTACATAAAATCAAAAGATGCATAGACACAATGGTACTCTAATGGTGTAGTACTTCTAACACAGATGGTATAGGTATAAAAAAAACAAAAACACACTTACAATGTAGAGTTTCCACTAAGCTCAAGGCAACAGTGTATAGTGGAATATTCACCACTCGAGTATATATAATGTGTAGGATTTTCTCCAGGATGTCAGTAACATATAGAAAATAAATATAAAAACAGATAGTGCTCACTGCATATATGAGGAAATAAAAAAGGAAGAACCCTACTTACCGTTTATAGAACAACTTGTTTGCTCTGTGATGTAAGCCTGGGTGGTACGATCCCCACTGGGGAAATATACAGCGAGATCCAGAAGATATGGTGATGTTTTCTATTTAATGTAGTCAGACAAACTGAAGAACAGAATATAGAACCATAAAATATTGGAAATCCACGACTGCTGCCTCTATTTCATCAATAGAGTATTTTAGTGCTATATCCTTATCACATTTTACCATTTAGGTTTAAACTTTGTGTTAGGATTATCTAGAATAATGTTCGAGAGTTGGTTTCAATGTTTAGGGTTAGTAATATATAAAAAAGGTAAGCATCATTATGGACAATATTTAGTTGTAAACTTACTATGTCCTCCGTATTCAGAGAGCAACCATATGCTCCAACTCCCTCCCCCACCTCTCTCTCCCCCTCTCTCTTTCTCTCTCCCTCTCTCTTTCCCTTTTTTTTCCCTGTCAGGAACACAAACATGTATTCCTGACCCTATAGTGTTAAAACCACCATTTAGGGAAAGCATTGGATTGGGTGAAATCAGCATGGGACGGGGCCAAATGCTGGTTTGGCCAATCAGCTTTTCTTCATAGAAATGCATTGAATCAATGCATCTCTATAAGGAAAATACATCGTCTCTATACAGAGCTTAGATACGCTAAAGGGCAGTGCTGCTCCAGGAAGCACCTCCAGTGGCCATCTGAGGAGTGGCCAATGGAGGTGTCACTAGGGGGCAATGTAAACACTGTCTTTTATCTGAAAAGGGAGTGTTTGCATAAAAATGTCTGCAAGTAATGATTATAATCACCAGAACAAATACATGAAGCTGTATTTGTTCTGGTGACTACAGCGTCCGTTTAAAGAAAGGTTTTTACAGTTAATTGTACCATAGTTCTGGTCACTCTGGGAATGATCATTTACCTTTATTGCCATGTTAGTTCTCACCTTACAATATGGCATTTGAAACCATGACTTGAGCACTAAAATAACCTGCAGATCTTATAATATTAATATGATAATGTAAGCTTGTTCAAGGATGATACGGTGGATTTGAATGTTTAATCCACGCAGGAGTTGTATGTCAGATTAACTTTTGACCTTTCAAATATATCACAGATTGGTCTAATGCCCGCCATCTATGCCAGAGAGTGTTTTAAAAGCATAGTTTGAGTATGGAACATGATTTTCTGAATGAAAAAAAAAGCTTACACATTCACTGATTTAAGAAGATCCCCTCAATACATGATGTTAAATGTACTGACACAAGCTTCTGAATATGCTGAAACACCATTTTACAATCATTCACTTCTTTCAAAACCACTCTATTGCAAATACTACTCAAAAATAAATAAATCTAAGTATGAAATACCACAAGAAAAAAAAGTGTGATATACATTTTTGTAAACAGCAACATTTACAATGTAATATTTTGATTGGTAATTTTAAAAAAATTCCAATTAAAGGACCACTAAAGGCAAACAGGTCTTCTAGTTTTAATCCTGCAATACGACAATGCTTATATTTCAGGGTTAAATACGTCTATCATGGCTGTTTTCCAGGCAGCCACTAGAGGCGCTTCTGCTTTAAGAAATTTGTCAAACTTGATTCTTACAGCTAACATTAATAATTTTATTGGAGGAGTGCATATTAAACATATTAAACAGAGCAATAGTTCAATCTAACAAAATGATAACATTCCAGGAAACATCACAAAGCATATTGCATAAACATTCTACTACATTATTTTATATTCGTCCTCTGACCACAACACTACAATTTTATGAACAATATATCATTCTCTATTTTTGGCTTGAGGGGAGGAAATGAATGTCTTGGTGCTACCAAGATATTTTTCTCCTCCAGAAATAAATACAAGTGGAAAAAGAGTTTGAAAGGCAAATAAACAGTGTTTTTTTTGTTTTTGTTTTTTAATGTGAGTTTCAAAGAGAAGACGCATTAACTCTCTTTCATCTTCTGTACAAAAAGGGTAATAGCTCACAATGAATGTAGTAAGTTGAGTTGGGCTTAACCATAATTTTATTACATGACAGGAGGCTTCATATTTTGCATTAACTTCCTTTACTACTCCATAGCAGCAAAAGACATATAACAATGTGAAGCCTCCTGTCATTATTTAAAATTAAGATTATTAGTGCACTAAAGCTAGCATAATCTTCAATATGTTTATATGAATAAGACCTCATGTGTTAATATAGATTAGTTGTCTTTATATAGCTTTTGTGGCAATAGTAACTTGCAAATGGTTGTGTCCTATTTCTAAATAGATCTATATCTTTTTCAATAGCATTCAAGCCAAACTTATTTAACAGGAACTGACACGTCTCAGAAATTTACATCACTGAATAAGACACTGAAAATCACCTTTAACTTGTGTTAACCACGTGTTCTGTTTGTGTTCTGTTAGATCAGAAAATGTGTCCTTTCAGTGACACTTTCAAATGAAAAACTATATTACTGTGTTAATTATAATAGCATTAACCTGTGCTCATACCCTCTGCTTATAGGGCACAAAAGTAAGTGATAATTCAGTTGTTTTGTTATGTCATAACAGAACAACAGATTATTCTATGATTTTGTTTGCTTTTAAGACAGTACACTTAAAGTCTTTCTTTGGCTCATTTTCACCCATTTTTAGTAACAACCTCTGGACAGTTAAACCATTATTCTAGCTATTCTACAAAATGCTTAAGCTATTGCCATATTGGAAAAAACGGTTTTCTGTGCATTCAGTATAACACATTTAACAGATCTTATGAAAGGGACTATTGTAATACGTTACATTATGTTTAATTGCATAATTCTATTATTTTTATTTCGTGTCTGTGATTTTGAAAACTATCCATAAAAGCAACATCACAGGGATTCTTTGAAGATATAAGGTTTTCTTCCTGCAAGTATTTCACTTTGTCTTTTCTTGGTCATTTTTTTTTCCTCTGGGCTTTGAAGATGTGAGGATTTTCTTTCCTAATGTTTTACCTCTCAGTTTCAGACTTCATAGAAACAGAAAAACCAATTTTCAGAAGATTATTTCTTTTTATGCCAGGAACAACATGGAAAAGCTCCATCTGCAGGATAGACCTCAGTTATTTTGGTATCAAATGGCCTTAAAAAGGAGAACAGAGTGTTATAAATGTTGAATGAAGTTCAAAATTATATCAAACATGTATTTACACATCAAAAAAAGGGGCATTAATGTTCACCACTGTAAACCTTTTATACAAGATCAATACAGTTTACGCCATTCACTTGCTAAAAAAAAATGTATCAAATGTTTCTCTGTTTAACAGTGCACAGTCATTTAACATTTCTATATAAATGCATATACACTCTTCTGCTTCAGTTACTGACAGATTAATTTCTATGAGTTTTAATGAAAGTGGCAGTTGTCAAAAAGTAGTGATATTAGTTTTCAAACTCCTAGTTATGCACATTCCATGCATCTGAAATATCCCTCACTGCTTGGTAAGAGACTCAAGGGGAAATAAAACCTTCCAGCCCTTTTTAGATTGTATTTCTAAAGTTAATGAAATGAGTTCTATGTTGCATTTGTACTCCCAAAGCACCGAAAAGACAAATTGTTCTTTCTTACTGAAGTAACTTATCTGTTTTATACATATGTAATACAGATTGCTTCCTAGATGGATATTGTTGTAAATATACACAGTTGAGCATTTACTTTGAGATGCTATGGGTGGGGAAATGTATTGAAGCATGGATGATATCCTCCCAAATGTCAGCATATTTAGCCCTTGAGATGTTGACAAGATATGGGACTCATTTAAGGAAATATTTACTCTGGGATTCCAACTGACTATCTCTAAAGTGGCATTTAATTTAGTGAAAATTTTACAGCATTTGCTGTATGAAAATGAGGAGATTTTGATATTGATAATCATCACAGCAAATTACGTAATTTTTTTACTTTTAGTATTACTGTGACAATATGTGATATATAATATTGCATATGCATGGACTGAATGTGTCTTTAATATAATAATAAAAAGCAAGAATTGATGTGTTACATGTTTGTCCAGAATAGCAGCATTAGAAAAATCTGCTAAATGGGAAATTTCTTTAGTGTGACTAAGTTATCCTAAATTTTTGCAAAATACTTAGAACCGAACAATTACTTAGAACCGAAATGATGGCTTGGATCATATAACAATATTCAAGCCATCAACACATATGCCCTACCTGTCATCAGGTACCTAGCTGGAATAATAACTTGGCCAAGAGAAGAACTGGTCACCAAGGATGTCAAGACCAGAAAACGACTCACTATGAATGTAGGATTCCACCCGAAATCCAGCACTCAGAGACTGTACACCTGTCGGAAGGAAGGAGGTTGGGGCCTGATGAGTGTCAAGGCCACAGTCCTGGATGAAACACAGAACATCAATAAGTATATCATGAAGATGGCTCCCAAAGATGAACTGCTAAGGGAATGCCTGAGACTTCAACAGATAGAGGATTCAGAAAAATATCTTCATGAGGTTTACCACTGCTATATATTGGATGTGGCTCACATGACAAAATCCTACCAGTGGTTGGAAAAGGCAGGCGTGAAATACAGCACTGAGGCACTAATCCTAGCAGTAAAGGAACAGGTCCTCAGCACCAGATCAATAGAAGCTGGAGTCTACCACACCAGGCAAGACCCAAGGTGCAGACTGTGCAAAGAGGCCTCTGAGACAGTCCAGCACCTATTAGCCGGATGCAAGATGTTAGCAGGAACAGCATACACAGAGAGAAACAATAACATTGCTGGAATTGTGTACCAAAACATCTGCACAGAATATGGATTGGACCTGCCTAAGTCCAGATAGGAGATACCACAAAGGGTAGTCAAGAATGGCAGGACTAAGATTTCAAGATCCAGACAAACATGCAAGTACAGGCCAACCAACCCAACATCGTGGTGGTAGATAAGGAATGGAAGACTGCAGTCATGGTGGATGTGGCAATACCCAGTGACTATAACATCAGGAAGAAGGAACATGAGACGGTGGAGAAATACCAAGGATTGAAAGAAGAACTAGAAAGGATGTGGAAAGTGAAGGCAGCATTAGTCCCAGTTGTGATCTGAGCACTTGGGGCTATGACTCCCAAGTTGGGGGAGAGACTTCAACAGATTCCAGGTGGGACAACTAAAATTGCTGTCCAGAAGAGTGCAGTTCTAGGTACAGCCAAGATACTGCGCAGAACCCTTAAACTCCCAGGCCTCTGGTAGAGGATCCAAAAATGGGGAATAAACATGACACTCAGGAGGGGTGGAAAAACAAAATTTTTTCATATATATATATATACATATATATATATAATCTTTTGTTGATATTATTTGAAAATATATATACATTATACATGTACAGTAAAATATAGCACCATTGTTAGATAGCAAATATGGGACCTGAAAACCTGAGCAGAAAGGACTATATATCCTATGAGAGATTTAAAGGGACACTATAGTTACCCAGCCCATTTCAGCTCATAGTGGTCTGGGTGCAATGTCCCTGTCCCCTTAGTACTGCAATGTAAATCATTACAGTTTTAGAGAAACTGCAATGATTACATTGCAAGACTAAGATTGTCAATAGTGGCTGTCAATCAGACAGTTACTAGTGGCACTTCCTGTTTCCTAAGCTTATTTTGGTCACCTAACTGATGCTGAAAATCCTCATGCTCTGTAAAATCACAATAGGAAAGCATTGCAGCAATGATTTCCTATGGCATGGGTCTTATGCACTCACGGCAGATGACGTTGGAGGAGGCAGAGTGCAGAGTCGGCACTAGAATCGGAAAAGTGTAAAAAAAAGGGTTTTTTAAACTTTGCATTGCTGGGGGAAGCTGCAAGTGATTGGGAGGAGGGGGGAGCTTTGTATTCTTTACACTACAGACAGGGCCGGCGCTACCTGTAAGGCGGACTAGGCAGCCGCCTAGGGCGCCCCTTGGGAAGGGGCACCGCCAGGAGCGCCGGCCCCCCATGCTGCAGCCGCCCAAGCACTCTGTAGAGAGCCTCAGGCGGCTGCAGCTTTGCCCGGGCGGTGCGTCCATGAGGGCGGATCGCCCCGCCCGGGCGCAGCCTGAGGAGAGGGGCTGAGAGGAGGGAAGCGCTCAGCGCTCCCTCCTGTCACTCCCTCAGTTGTAGCGTGGCAGAGCCCTGCAGCATGATGGTCCGACGGGTACAGAGAGCAGCTGTCTCCTGTACCTGGCCGGACTAACAGGAAGTGTTAGTCAGGTCGGGTACAGGAAACAAAAGCTCCCTGTACCCGCGGACCGTCATGCTGCAGGACTCGGCCACGCTACAACAAAGGTGGGGGGGTTGGAGAAAGAAATTGGGAGGGAAGGGGGGAGAAATGGGGAGGGTGGGAGAAGAAATTGGGAGGGGAGAAATTGTCAGGGGAGGGGGCAAGAAGAAACTGGGAGGAGGGGGGAGAAGAAATCTGGGAGGGGGAGGAAGAAATATTGAGGGCAGGTAAGAAGAAATGGGGAGGGAGGGGAGAAGAAATCTCAGGAGGGGGGAGAAGAAATGGGAGGGTGGGGAAAAGAAACTGGTAGGGAGGGGGGGGGAGAAGAAATGGGAGGGTGGGAGAAGAAGAAATCTGGTGCAGGTGAGGGGAGAAGAAGATTGGTAGGAGGGGAGAAGAAGAACTGGTAGGGGAGGGGTAAGAAGCAATTGGGAGGGGAGAAGAAATTGGCAGGGGAGAAGAAGAACTGGCAGGAGGGGAGAAGAAACAGTAGAGGGGAGAAAATGGGGAGGGAGGGATGAAAAGAAACTGGTAGGGGAGGGGGGAGAAGAAATGGGGAGGGTGGGAGAAGAAGAAATTGGCAGGAGGGGGGAGAAGAAGAAATTGGTAGGGGAGGGGGGAGAAGAAGAAATGGGGAGGGGAGGGGGGGAGAAGAAGAAATTGGTAGGGGAGGGGGAGAAGAAGAAATTGGTAGGGGAGGGGGGAGAAGAAGAAATTGACAGGGGTGAGAAGAAGAAATTGGTGGGGGGGAGAAGAAATTGACGGGGGGTGAGAGTTACAGGGGAGGGAGGGGCAATGAGAGTGAGAAGAGAGGGGGAGGGGAGAAGAGTGACAAGGGAGGGAGAGGGGGGAGAAGAGAGTGACAAGGGAGGGGGGAGAGATTGACATCCATCACACACACATGCAATGCACCCCTTGCACACAGAAAAACACACAATGCATTACACACACAGACACACACACACACATACACAAACAATGTAACCCTTACACACAATTCATCCCTTACACACACAGAAACACACAATGCATTCCTTACACACACTCAATGCACCCCTTACACATACTCAATGCACCCCTTACACACGCACACACTGCATCCTGTACATACACAGAAACACACCTTGCAGCCCTTACACATACAAACACAGATTCACACAATGCATTCCTTACACACATATCAGGACATCCCCTACACACTCCACCCCCTGTGAACAAACTCATTGGTGGAACATGAAGGTGGACCCTTAATACGTTTAACTTAAGTCCAACCACACAATATAGAATGGTCAAACCATTTTCAACCTGATGGATAGCCATAAATGTCTGCATAGCCTTATTAAATTCATACAGAGGGTGGCATAGTCTCTAGTTAGGAGGTTGGCCTCCTAATTTGAGTCTCTAGTTTACAACACAAACCCCATATAGTCTCTGTTTACAACACAAAAGAATGGGCACAAAATAGTTCAAGATTTTGTGTAATAAAAATAAAATAATTGTGTAGAATAATCTGTAAATCTAATATTGTCTAATATGTGCAAAGCCATGTACAATACTGAACACTTTTATTACATACCAATAGGTCTTGTTCTGACCACATAAACATAACCTATGTGGATTTAAAGAAAGTTAATGGAAGCAAAAGAAATAAGTGGAAATATCACAGCACAATACATTTGATACAAGACATTAAAAACAAAGGAAAAGAAAAATACATTCACAAAAATACATGCAGATTTAACAACAGATATGTGTATACAGCGGTTGGAAACTCCTGAAACTAAGATGTCCGCTTGCCTGGTCCTTTCCACCATGACTTTAAGCGATCCACAAGGCTCTCTGAAATGCTTGGTTCTCTTGGGGCAGTTTTACGTTAAGTAAACGTCAGTCTGTCATCCAAATGGGATACAAGAAAGCAGCTCTTTTCCATCTCAATGCGTTTTGTTGGTCCATATTCCTGACTTCTTCAGGAATGTATATATATATATATATATCTTCATGTGTCCCTCTCCTTCTTTAAATACCTATTTAAGATCATCATTTCCACCATCTGTACGCAAGTGCCCTGGATTTATGATGCCATATAAACACATGACGGTATGGTGATGTTTGTGCCTCCATGAAAATGACTTTATTAGCAAACACAGATACAAGCTAGGTGCCACTATACAGTGCCTGAAAGATGTGTATGTAGATATACTACAATATATCTACCTAAATTTATGAATGATAAACTTAGAATTTATTCAATGTAGCATGTAGATTAGAGCTTTTATACAATGTAGCATGTAGAATTTATACAATGTAGCATGTAAATTAGAGGGGGGGAAGGAACTACTTCTCCATATAAATCTGTTGCAGATTACAAAGAGGCTAACATTGAAAACCTTCAGGACTTTGAGTCTCTCTGGGCCAATGGCCCAGCTTCTCCTGCCACAAGCTGTGAGCGACGGTACATCAGGCTCTATGCTGCACCCTATTCCAGCTACTGATCACTCAATCCACAAAAATGCTCAGTGAATCTTATTTTGACCAAGTAGTTAAGGAAATCAGGGAAAACATATAATCAATTGGGGAATGAACATCCCACCTAGAGGACAAGACAGAAGAGCTAATTGTAACATGCTAGCCGACACCTACACCACTATGAAACAGAAACTACAAGCCCTAGAGGAGAAGGTACGCCTTTTTCTGGTGTAGTGCCAAGACGTTGGGGTGCAGTGGTCTCCAGCTCGATCAGTATACCTGTTATTACACTTGTGTTGTTACACTTGGGCATTGAGCACTTTATTTTCCTAAATTATTGTGATTCTGTATAAGGTGAATTCCCTTGCATCATCTCGACCATTATGGATTGAAGTAGAGTAACTTTTTTCCACAAAAAAAAAAAGAAGGGCCAGGCTGGGTATAAGGTTGTCGACAAAGAATGAGCAGCAAAGACACTGCTGCACTTTACTTTACTAAAACAGTTCTTGATTGATTTGATAAATAGATGTATAGACCACAAAATGCTAGTTTTCTTTTTCTCTCTCTTTTTTTTCTTTCTCTTTGTTTATGTATACATTTCCAGTGCTTGTAACTGCACATATTGTTTTACTTGCACGTGTTATGTTTGACATTGATATGACGTATTTAATACTGTACAATTGCCAAAAAAGGACAATAAAGTATTAATCGGAAAAAAAACTATTATATATTATAAGAAATATAACACAATGTAGTCAGTCTCCCTATATCCTAGGGACTAACCACATATCTGGAAATATCTATAGCGATCGAGTGTAGTCTAGAACATGATGGCAAAATAATAAATATATCTAGAGACCCAAAAACAGAAAAAATAAAGTATATACAAGTGTAACTAAATCCCATGCCAGTTGAAAGCGGGGAATATATATACAAGGGGCTAAGTATCTGCCGTTTAAATGTCCTGCCTCACCCTAATTACCAGCTTTATTGTGCAATACTAAAAGGGTATGAGTGACAAATGGCTAGACCCCCAACATACTTCTCCACTTGAGAGAGTCAGCAATCATAATAGCAAAAAGGCTCAAAATAGAGCTAATAGATATAGAAGGGAGAGATGGAAAGTGAAATGTAATCAGTAATCAGTCTGAAAAGCCAGACTGGTATTAAAGTTAAACAAGCCTCTCTCCCTGTAAATCTAACTAGACAGGCATAGGAAATAGAGTAGAAAAATAGAAATAAGTGTTAAATAAAGATCATGGTGCTACAATCACCAGTGCCCAGTGCTCATATACATGATATGAGAAGGAAAGACGAAGGTGCTCCTTTATAGCACCGAAACGTACGTCGGGCATTCTTCCTTCTCATATCATGTATATGAGCACTGGGCACTGGTGATTGTAGCACCATGATCTTTATTTAACACTTATTTCTATTTTTCTACTCTATTTCCTATGCCTGTCTAGTTAGATTTACAGGGAGAGAGGCTTGTTTAACTTTAATACCAGTCTGGCTTTTCAGACTGATTACTGATTACATTTCACTTTCCATCTCTCCCTTCTATATCTATTAGCTCTATTGTGAGCCTTTTTGCTATTATGATTGCTGACTCTCTCAAGTGGAGAAGTATGTTGGGGGTCTAGCCATTTGTCACTCATACCCTTTTAGTATTGCACAATAAAGCTGGTAATTAGGGTGAGGCAGGACATTTAAACGGCAGATACTTAGCCCCTTGTATATATATTCCCCGCTTTCAACTGGCATGGGATTTAGTTACACTTGAATATACTTTATTTTTTCTGTTTTTGGGTCTCTAGATATATTTATTATTTTGCCATCATGTTCTAGACTACACTCGATCGCTATAGATATTTCCAGATATGTGGTTAGTCCCTAGGATATAGGGAGACTGACTACATTGTGTTATATTTCTTGTCTTCTGGCTATTGGGGTTAAGCCCCGTTTGGGATTTCTGGAGTCCCTTACCGGTACATTGCTCTCTGTGTGTAAACCTGTCACCACACCCTGTGCCTTTTCCCGGGAGGTGGTTTGTACAGGTGTCTACACAGAGACATTGCACAGTGCATTCATTGTGTTTTCCCTATTATATATTATATATTTATATATAATAAAATATATAAATGAATACAAAATTCCAGGGACTTCTATAGATAAAAAAGGAAAACGATTAATAATAATAAGTAATAAATATGTAGTTTATCAATAAAATAGAATTAATTATAAATAATTGTATTTAATCTACAAAAGTCAATATATCCAGCCAATATATCCTACTCTGTATTCAAATTTAAACAGACCAAAGTCTTCATTTAATAGACCCATTTTGTTTCTCCTTTTGATAAAGCTTGTACTAAAACCCCCCTCTCCAATGGGGTTAAAACAAAACTATTCTAGTACAAATGTATTTGTTAAATTTAAATTCAATGCAATTGGAGCAATATGTTTATTATTTATTTTATCTACCCCATTAAAGTGCTCTATTAATTAAATGTGAGGCATTCCGTAGTCCACCCAATATAGTGCTTTTCACATTTTTATTTGATAGACCACATTTCTACTTTGACAATGTATAAAAATTGTTAATTTTAAATTGCTCTCTAGTTATAGTACATTCAAATTTGTGTATTTCCAAGTGCTACACTTTCCACATCTAGAAAAAATCCTTGTGGTTTATTATTTAAAAAAAAAAAATATTTGTTTCAAAGGGATTTTTAAATTTTGGAAGAATGGTAGGAGCCAAACTTTAAAGATTACCACCAGTTTTCCCAGAACAATTTATATTAACAAGTGATCTTGAGTTAAAGTTGGTCAGCATTTCCTCAAAGATTTCTTAATTTTATTTGACTGATAATTTTGTTAAATAAGAACCCAATTAATTTAACTTAAATTCATTTACAAAGTCTTCCTCCTGCATACAATTTCACTTAACCCTAATCTGCTGGCCTTTTGGAATATTATTCACCCATCTAACATGATGGCTACTGGAAAATTGTTTATAGCTATTGCCATGTGTGGGTTTAAAAAATGTTACTTATATCTTTAAAAAACAGAAGATCCAAAAAAGTGATACAATCTACCATAATAGATTAACAAATTTAAACCTCTTCAGTTGAGAAAAACATTGCCTCAGAGAGGATATGACAACATTATACAAATATATTCGGGGCCAATACCAACCACTGTGTGGAAATCTATTCACAAACCGGACTTTACACTGGACACAAGGTCATGCGTTTAGACTGGAAGAAAGATGATTTCGTCTAAGCCAAATACAAGTTTTTTTTACTGTAAGAACAATAAGGATGTGGAATTCTCTGCCTGACAAAGTGTTTTATCAGAGTCCATACAGATATTCAAACAGCAACTAGATGCATACAATATTGGTATGTAATAAAGTGGTGCTTAAGAAAATTGCAGCTAGAATACACTGTTGGACTAATCACGTGAACCCCACCAAAAATAGAAACAGAAAATATAAAATAGTGTACAGCACATGAAACAACATATAATGTATTCCAAATATATCACAGTGGACCAAAAGGTTGTAAAGAAGATAAAAAAAAAAATATATATATATATATATATATATAAATATATATATATATATATATATATATATATATATATATATATATATATACCCTCTGTTCTGTAGCAGGTATCACTGCAGAAATAAAAGACAGAATACTTTCATAGGGCAATATAATTTCAATAATATATGGAACATTCTCAACTTGAATGTTATGATTATGACACTCCCATTTTTCTGAGCCTAGCTATATATAACCTTCTCAGGTAATTACAGCTTTATGGTGTGATGCTGGAATTCCACTGGAGTGTGGAAAGTAACTCAATCCTCAGTAGTGAAAAATGGGAGATGCAAAATCAGTTAGAATAAAAATCAGTAACATTTTTTTCAAATAAACATAAAAACCTTACATTAAGGTAACTGGTATGCCACAATTCAAAGTCACAATAAGCACAATGCGTTTCGACATTTAAAGAGGACTTCCTCAGGTACAGTCTACCTGACAACTAGTCTAACAGGTTTATATACCCTTATACTGACCATTAATAACATAAAACAGGTGCAATCATCAAAACATATGGACAGGAACTTCCATATATGGTCCGGACCGGATATTTCCTTGCCTCCCCCAATATGGCATCATATAAGGTTTCGGCCATATATGGAAGGAAATGCCACACACAAAATGTCCATACACCTTGTGAAATGATGTGTCAAATTCTGATTTGGAGATTCTCAATGTTTGTCTTATGTGTAGGCGGTCCCTCCAGCTCTGACCGCAATCTTGCAAATAAGAGGGTTTGTAGGTATGCCGCACACGTATACTGGAAAGAAATGTGTTCTGTGCCACTATATATTCGGACAGAGTAGCTTTGGGTGCATATAGCGATCTCATAAGCGTCCATAATTCCCATAGAGGCAGCATGCGCCATGTTGGTTATGGGAAAAGCATAAATAGAAATAGTAATCAGTTATAATGTATAAATATATCTCAAAACATGAATGAAGACATAACTAATATAAAATTACATTAAACATACATAATAAATTATCTGAAATATTTTTATACATAAAATATCTAAAATATACATAATTAAATATATGAGAGTAAAGTAAAAATGAGAGGAATAAAAGATAGGAGCAAGGATAAAAACTATATTAAAATATATATGATAAACAGACTATCATATTAAAACCTTATATTAAAATTAATAGAGGCATCATAATCTATTCTTAAATATAGTTGCAGAGGTCAAAGTCTATATTTAAGCTCTTTGGAGAGAGGGTTTCCATATATAAGATCTATTTCATCTCTATTTTATTTATCATCTTCATATGGTCACCCCGCTACGGAATCTGATGGCGCTATATAAATAATTTGTATCCCCATCAAGTGCATATATCTTAAATCACCATTGTGGAATTCATTAAAATGTGCAAAGATCGAATGATTTAAAACTCTATTTTGGATATTCCTCATGTGTTCTCCAGTTCTTACTTTTAACGGTCTTGTGGTTCTCCCTACATATTGGAGACCACATGTGCAAGTTAGGAGATAATTTACATTGTTTGTGTTGCAATCAATAAAATCCAACACTTTATATTCTCTATTAGTTACACTTGACGATAATTTTTCAGTTTTTTTAGATAAAACTTTCATATTTTTACATGCCCTACACTGACCACAATTATAAAATCCTTTTAGAGCTTTTCCCCGAATATCACTATCTCTTTTTTCTTTTATCTCTTTTTTAACTTTTTGTTAATACTTTTTTTAAATTTGTGGCTCCTCTATATATAATTTTAGGTTTTCCTCCAAAAAAGGTTTTAAGATCTTTATCTTGCTTTAAAATATGCCAATTTTTAGATAAACATTTTTTAAACTATAACTTTGAGAAGTAAAATTACATATAAAAGCAACTTGATTTTCCATAGGGGTTTGCTCTTTAATATTACATTTTAATAGGTCTTTTCTAGCTTTTTCATGTACCTCTTTAAATTGTTGTTCCACTTCCCTCTTTTCATAACCTTTTTGAAAGAATAGTTTTTTTTTTTTTTAAAAGTGGATTGTTCTATAAAGGTATTTTCTTCCATACAGTTCCGTTTAATTCTTGTAAGCTGTCATTTCAGGATATTTTACAACCACGGAAAGAAGTGGCAACTATCTCTATCTATGTACGAATTTATATCCACAGTTTTGAAGAACGTGCTCGTTCGTATCACATCCTACTCTGCACGTATCTTTAGAATTCGAATTTAAAAAGGTAAAAAAATTCTCTAATGAGGTACAGTCTCCTTTCCAAATAAAAAATATGTCATCTATGAAAAAATATATCACTTATAGAGAACCAAGCTCACTACCCTGTCATGTTGGGAAAAAACAAAAGAATTCTCCCAAAAGGACATTGTTACGTTTGCCTCAGGCTAGCTGAGAGTTGGACCGTTTGGATGTCCTTGTCCCCAATCCTGGAGAATGGTAGAGAGTCCCAAGTCAGTACCTAGAGATCTTCCTGCAACTGTAGAGTATCCCTAGAGCTCTTAGCAGAGCTAGTGATCAGCCTTTCCCTACAACACGAGTCAAAGCTGCAAGTTGAGGGTAAGAAGCCTGGTTTATTGAACGGCAAGGCATTGCTTATATACACATTTTCAGGCCAGAGGCACACCCCTCTGGACCTGATGGTACACAGTGTTACAAGGGACAATAACCAATAAGAACAAAGTGCATCTTTTCAAACCCATCCCTCTATCCTGGAGATAAGTAGCTTAAATGGTTACAGTAACTTAATTATCTCCAGGTACAGGCAATATTCTGGTTTTGTAATTACACTAAAAATTACATACAAATCCATAACTCATACAGTATATTATTTAACTTATGCGTTCAACATATCCCCAGACAGCTTGGATCTGAGCGCACAAGATATCAGAAAAGTGCTCAGATCTCATGAATAGGATGGGAACGCCATAGGGATAAAGTTTGTCTCCAGGGGTATTTGGTAAAATTCAACCCAGCAATTAGCTCTCCAATGTTCAGTCATAGGGTCGGTATAACCTCCAAAGACTCAAAGTACCGAATGGCACGGTGTTCGTTGATTTAAATCTGAACGGACGATTTTCTGGGGATCCCAGCGGGGTTCGTGCACAATAGTATCTGAAAAGAGTACCAGGAGGTCGACAACCAAGTCCTGCTGGGTGTTCAATAGTAAAAGATGGCCGCCACCACGTGTTTGTGCATATGAATGACAACCACCCAGCCGATCGTCAATTAAGCTCCGGTTAACCACAAAACTGCAGTTTTTGGGCAGTTATTAGGGGGCACACTCCCCATGTAGGGTGATCAGTCGTTCGGTAATATGTTCGGTATTTTGTTTGGTAGTTTAGAGGGGAACGGGGTTAAGAAGCATAATACCGCAGTTTCTGGATGGTTAATAGGCGGCACACGCCATATGCCGGATGGTCGGCCATTCGTACATCCGAATGCCCTAGAGAAGGTTTTTGTGGGTTTTATTATAGCAACATAAACAACAACAATGCAGCAAAAGTGGCAGACAGAGGTTACTTTGTAAGAGACATAAATAAATTAGCATAACTGGGTGCAAACTTGGTCCCCATAGTCGTGACTCTTTTCTGTAGATAGTATTCACTCTCAAACCAAAATAAATTATTATTTAGGATGAGAGAATTACCATCCAGAATAAAATCCACCTGCTGTTCTTTAAAATTATAACTACTTCTCCCCTGGTTTTATAATTATAGTTTTATCATCAGCAAGATCCTTCAGAAGCTTTTTCTCTTCCCAACCCAAATTTTGTTGAAATTTTGAGATCAGTTTTATTCTCTTTAAATCTGCAACACATACTTTTCAAAAGTTTTCATTCTTGGGGTTTTAAGATGGCATGGGAAGAAATCTGATTTTGGTTTCAAATCTTTACTGGTTAGAGGGGTATTATTTCTTATTTAAAAAAATATGCCTTTAAACACAACTTTCTAGTATATCTATTGATATCTATAAAAGTCTAAAATTTGTTCATGGTGCAACTGTGGGCATATTTAAAACCTTTTTGTAAAACCTTGATATGATTATTATTTAACATTTTTCTGAAAGATTAATTTTTTTATAGGTTCCATATCTTCTCTTTACTCCTTTAAATCTTTCAATCCTCTGGATGCATACTTGCAAAAACAGAATATTAAAGGATATACTTTTTCAATGTAGGGTAATAGCTTCTTTATCCAATGATTAATCTGACTGCCATTCTGGGGTCAAGAAGGATTTATTTTCCTAATTAGAGATGTCCCGAACAGTTCGTCGGCGGACAGTTCCCGGCGAACATCGCATGTTCGCGTTCGCCACGGCGGGCGAACATATGCGATGTTCGGTCCACCGCCTATTCCATATCATTGAGTTAACTTTGACAACCCCCCCACTCCGCCGCGCGGGGGGGGGGTGTCAAAGTTAACTCATGATATGGGGGGGGGACCTACTGTTCTTCTGGCCCCCACCCCTGAGCGGTGGGTGGGGGCCCTAAATACATAGGGGGGAACTGTCCTTTCACGGCCCCCACCCCTGAGTGGTGGTGGTGGGGGCACTCAATACTAAGAAGGGGGAGACCTAATGTCCTCCCTCTGGCCTCCCTACTCCTTGGAGCTGCAAGCGGGTGGGGCCCTCCAATATTTCAAAGGGGACTTGGTTTCTGGCCCCACCCCTGAGCGGGCGTGGTGTGGGGCTCCTAATAAAAAGGGGACCTAAGGTTCTCTGGCCCCACCTCTGAGCCAGGCGTGGGTGGGGGCCTCTAAATATTTCAAAAAGGGGGACCTAAGGCCTTCTGGCCCCCACCCCCTGAGCGGCGGGTGGGGCCCCTAAATACTAAAAAGGGGGGGGACCTAAGGTCCTCCCCCCGTGGCCCCCACCCCTGAGCGGCGGGTGGGGGCCCTAAATACTAAAAAGGGGGGGGACCTAAGGTCCTTCCCCCGTGGCCCCCACCCCTGAGCGGCGGGTGGGGGCCCTAAAAAAATTTCCCCCCCACCCCCCAGGTGACTAGGGGTCCCCAAACCCCTAGTCACCCCCTCCCCCCCAAAAAAAACATTATCCCCCTACCTACCCCCCTCACCCTAAAAATAATAAGGGGGGGCACCTTTAACTAAGTACCTGTAAAATGAAAAAAAAACAACTTACCATTCGATGTTTTCTTTCTTCTAAATCTTCTTTTTTCAGTCCCAAAAAAGGCCAAATAAAAAACCATAATAACCGACGCAATTAAAAAAAACAAAAAAAAAAACGAGCGCAAAAAAATAATAATCCATCTTCACCCAGTGAGGGCTCCGTGCAGACTGAGCTCTGCAGGGCGGGGGAAGGCTTATAAAGCCTTGCCCCGCCCTGCAATTAGGCTCAGAGCACTCTGATTGGTGGGTTTAAGCCATCCAATCAGAGTGCTCTGACAGGTAAATGAAGAGACTGACAGGTAAGTCTCTACATTTACCTGTCACAGCACTCTGATTGGTTGGTTTGAAATCCACCAATCAGAGTGCTCTGTGTCATTTTACACAGCGTGGGAAAGTTCTGTGGAATTTTCCCACGCTGTGTAATTTGACTCATAACTCTTTGATTGGTTACTTAATCCACCAATCAGAGTGTTATGAGTCAAATTATGGCGGTTCGCCCGGGTTCGCGAACATTTGCCGAAATTCGCGTTCGCCGTTCGCGAACCGAAAATCTTATGTTCGCGACATCACTATTCCTAATTTGTTGCAAAATTGGAAGTGCTTCAAACTGGTTTTCTTTTGCCTTCTTTCAGATCAACAGCAAAAAACAAATGTGAGGAAGGCTGAACTTGATGGATGCAAGTCTCTTTTCATCTATGTAAGTATGTAACTATGTAATAATATCTGCTGCAAAATGAAGTAAATTTTTATTAGAATTACCATCATTGACAAATGTATTTAGTTCTTCTCTATTTCCCTTTCTGATGATAAGGAGGTCATCTATATAAAGGACCAGGGCCTTGGAAGGGACAACATGGTCCCGAGCGCGCAGCCCACAGCCCACAGCCCACCAGTCACCTGCACCCTGTTCCAAACCCAGGTCTACTGCCAGACTACAGTGATCTTCCAGGGATCATCCAGTGACCATTCTCCAGCATTTACCCCACATGGACTTATCCATTTGATCAGGACTGATGATCTTTGTAGACAGGTGAGATCCAACCTTTTCTGTTATTTTTTGCCTTTTCTTTTTCAATTTTTTATTATTATCTATTAGGATCATCTATATCCAATCTAGCAAGTGGACTTGATATTCATACATCTTAGATGTTTGCTTTGTTTGTTTGTTTTGTTTATTTGTTTATTTTTTTGTCATTTTTATCAATGTTTATTTTTTCCTATACTTCTACTTTAATGAGTTAGTGGGTGGCTCCTTTGGAGTCATTACCTATGATTATTATCTTCTTTGTATGTATCACTTGATGATTACTTACAACTTTTTCTGATGAATTTACATTCAGCTATACCTATACTACATGAGCTATATGTAGAGATTGGGGATTTATGGGCTTTATGAGTGTACATAGTAACTCAGTGTTTTTCCCCTTCCATTGTAATGGAAATATATGTCTTCCTTTTTGCACATATTAAAAATATACTTTTTTGCATCATTTTTGAGTGTGGTATTCCTTTAATTATTTGGTCATCTATATAATGTTTCCTTAGCACTAGGTCACCCCAACTGGGTTATTGGCTCAAATATATTGGGAATCCCAACTAGTCACACAGATGTTAGCATGGCTTGGGGCAAACCTGGTGCCCATGGCTATCCTGCACATCTGGAGGTAATAGCTCAGATAAAAGTCATCCTTTGTTAAGATAAAATCTATACAATTTAAAATAAATCTCACTTGTCATGGAGACATTTCTTCAACTAATTCTAACAAATAATTTACTTCTTGATTCCCTGTTGGTGATCTATGACTGTAAATAATGATATCTGTAAATAATGATTTATAGCTATTGAAGATCATAAATAGTTTTTTCCCCCAATTAATTATCTCTAATTATCTCTTAAAATCCAGGTGGAATTTGTAATATAGGATGGACCTTTAACTACATACATTAGTAAATACATATCTATATAGTCAGATGTATTACAAGTGAGGGATGTAATACCACTGATCACTGGTCTTCCTAGCGGCTGTTGTAAGCTGTTATGGACCTGATAAATTATAGAATATTGCCATTCTGTGAACTCTATATATATATATGCACACTCTTGTTTTTATTTACACATATGCATATATACACAGAGTCATATATAAACCAATATATCTATTGTAATGTAAATATGTCGAATAAAGCTTGATAGTGGTATGATTGTCTACACACCTAGATTCACGTTAAAAATGTCAGTGGTTAAATGTCGCCAACATTAATACAAAGCTATGATGTCACCCCATTAAAATATAAAATAAAAAAATGTAAATGGTTAAGTGCAGCTATCATTAACACATAGCTGTAATGTCACCCTAGTAAAACACAATAGTGTATCTGTTACTGGTAGGACATGGAGTATAGTAGAATATCCCATGCATCCACCAGGTTTCATGGCAATTATGGATAAGGTTTAATGGACCTTTAATCATATAATTTTAAAAGAGATATTTCTAATGAATACTATGCCTATTCATCCTTCCATTTACAGTCATGGGAAAAATAAAGTACACCCTCTTTTTTCTTCTTCTTTATTTTGCATGTCACCAAAACACATTGCAATGGCAAGAGAACATTGGCATGCTTTAGAAAAGCAATTATTATGTGGTACACTGATGGTTCTACATTATGGTAAAAGTTGATATCATGCTATGTTGTATCTGTATGGGTATTGTATCTATAAAGTACCCTGATTGCCATGTTTTTTAAAATTTTGTAACATTTAACATGTAACTGAGCAATAAAGTATGGACATAGTAACATACATATTACCCGTTGCATGTCCGTGAGGGTATGGTTGTTAATGGCACGTTCTTTTCTGGAGTTGCCACAGGGGTAACAAATACTGTACCCAGTCCCAATGCATAGCGTCTATGAGAAGTGGAGAATAGAGAGAATGTAAGAAAGGAAAAGAAGACAGTAACCCTATCAATGTCCTAGTTCAGATATGGTGAGTCAAAAGCAGAGGGGCGGGAGGGACTCGGTACCCCAGGGAAGGGCTACTAGTATATTGGTCTTCCGTTACACATTTTAATTATGTTTCCAATAGTGGGGTTGATGCTTCTCTCCCTATCCGCCTCTTATCAATCTGCCAGTGTACAGTTCTCCCAAGATTCCCAGACCTTTTGAAAAGTCTTTGTCGATCCCCTAACTCTAGCTGTTAGATTGTCCATGAGGTGAGTTTCCTTGATTCTAGTTACTACTACTGGTGTAGTCAGGACATCCTGTTTAAGCTATGCAAATGCTACCGCTCTTTGAGAAGCTAACATGATTTTATGTATGAGCTTTTGCTCATGTCTGGTCCATCCCTCTAGTGACCTATTCAGTAAGTATACCCATGGGTATTTCTGGAGCCCTATGGAACACCTGTACCAACAGATCCCTAATTGTACCCCAAAAAAATTTCATACGTGGGCATTCCCACCACATCTGAAGGTATGTACCCCTCATGCGACACCCTCTCCAGCATTCGTCCGTGGGTACTTTATGCATACTGTACAATTTTACTGGTGTGGTGTACCATCGGAACATTGTCTTGTAGGATTGTTCCTGTAGTGTTACACATATGGAAGTGGTATTGCAGGCCTCCCAGATCTCTTGCCATTCTATGCCCTCCAGTTCTTCCTCTAAATCATTTTTCTCATTGGTCAGCATAGGTTAGTCTACCCCATTCCCCCATCTCCAAGCAGAGGTGAGCGTATTGCATTGTAATCAGGCTTTTTGGCATAGTTTTATTCAAACACATCCGTCCAAACAATATCATAGATTTGTGTGCCAGCTATCTAATACAGGGTTGTTTGATGAAATCCTTAATCTATGTGTATCCAAAGAAGTCAGAAGGTGTGGGGTGCCTAGGTAGCATATCCATTGTAAACCTACCTGTTCTTGTTTGTTGTTTGAAATCACGAGCTGACATACCAGGGAGAAAAGTGTGGAAGGGGGTGACACTAGATTGTATTTCTGTGCTGATGTGTCCCAATTCCTAAGTGAATAGAGAATCGCTGGGCAAGTTATTTTTTAAGATCGGTCTTACTATAGGGTCATTAGGTCCCCCCCCAACCCTCAGGGCCACCCTCTCGCTGGGCTTAAGGAGTTAAAACCCCTTCAGCCACTTACCTTTCTCCATCGTCGGGCCTCTCCCTGCCTCTCCTCCCCCTGCCAATGTCAGATCTGAATGTGCATGTGCGGCAAGAGCCGCATGCGCATTCAAACCGCCCATAGGAAAGCATTACTCAATGCTTATGGATGTCCAGCATCTGTGAGCTGCACTCCTGACTATGTTTTGTGGGTGGGTTGCTGGACTAACCAAGGCACTGACGGACAGGAGGTCAGATACCTTGTTAGTCTTTTTGGGAAAGGGGAGAGATGCGGCAAAACCAACCTTGCCACTATGTTCTGGAGAAGTGAGAAGACACCAACTATTCCACCAATGACTTGAAGGGATTAGCCCTATATAAGATTGATTGTTTGGTAGCGTTTTTTTAGGATGCTTTCTGGTTTTGTACTGCTGATTGTATTTTATGTTAGTGAAAGAGGTCCCTGAGGAAGTCCTTCTGTGTAAGGACGAAACGCGTAGGACCAGTGTTTCTTTCATATTTTCTTTTATAAATTTTACTTGTATACCTCCTGATTTTAAGAAGTGAATAAATCGCCTTGAAGTATTCTTTGGGTTGCAGTTTGTTGAACCGTCTTGGTGACCTTGATAACCCATCGGCTATCACTTGAGGAGGGATATTTAAAGAAAAAAAAAAAACATTTACATCATGGGGAGGCACCCATAACACGCTTTACCATTTTGGAATATGTGAGTGCATATCAATCACTTAATTCTTATAGTATCAAGCAATATTTGCACTATGTTTTATCCTCTATTTTAGGTACACTAGCAGAATCCCAAAATATCATATCAATTATACAGTTCTGTCATATGGTTATCAGCTGGGAAATAACCTTGGGAAGCAGTGTATCTATAAGTTAAGTTATATATATTTTTTTTCTATACAGATCAATTTGTTCACGGGTGGTTGTGTGTATTTGAAATGTTGTGGAGAAGCCTGGTTGCCCACCTGCTACATCTGGACTATGGCCCCGTGTAATTGTAACGGCACCCCCAGGCATAAAAGGGGTTAAAAGCCGTTTAGGAGATATTCCCGTCAAGATTCACAGGCAGCTACTCCATACACCAATCTCCCGAACAGGAAACCATACGAATTCTCCAAACTCCTGAACCGGAACCATACGAATGCTTCAAACAGCTGAACAGGAAAAACCATATGAACGGTTTACACACCTAGCAGTCGAACTGGAACAGCATACAATAAATCCCCCCAAGAACGAGACAAGGCTCCGTGTTGAGGGTCAA
>OW240916.1:112109556-112261511 GCA_933207985.1 Pelobates cultripes
GAAATGACGTTTGGGAAGAGATTAACATAATTAAACACAGGCAGTAAAAATACAGTTTTTAGCCATACCCTGTAACTTTAAAACTACACATCCATCTTCATAATTACATATTTGGAATCAGCACACTTAAAACATAAACATAACCAAAAATCAGCCAAATCCATCCAGGGGTTAAAAAGTTAGCTGGAGGTCCTTTTATGACCGACGGCAAGCACATTTTCCTGCCCAAAACAGTTCCATAGATTTGGGCTGTGAGGTCGGTCTATTTCAGGCTGAAAAAACGACTAAGTCCCATCGCGAATGGGACTTAGTCTCTGCAGCTGAAATGGGCTGAAAGCGGCTGAAAAGGCTGAAAAGTCCCATCGCCGAATGGGACTTAGTCTCTGCAGCTGAAATAATTTCCCATTTACTGAACCAAGTGGGGAAATAGCAAGGCAGGCACAAAGGGTTTGCACCAGGTCTGGGGACACAGGGGACACCGTCTTAAAGGGGCCGTGTCCCCAACAAGTCTGGGGACACGGCCTTAAAGGGGCAGTGTCCCAATCTTCCTGATGTCCCAAAAAAGGTGTTTAAAGGGCCAGCACCAGTCACATAAAGAGTCCATAAGCCCCAATATGCCCACCGACAGTCTTAAAGGGCCATACACACCAAATAAAAGTGCATACATTTTCACAATCTCCCAGGGGCCATGGTCATGCGGGAGGAGGCTGGCAAATAGGCTTCTCCACAACCCAGGGAAGCAGGGCAATTTGCCATTTAAAGGGCCCGTTACAAATAGCAGTTTGTAACAAGGTGTCAATCCATATCTGCCAAGTGACCCGATGTAGGGGGACCAGTCCCTATTCTGCTCTGTGTCAGTGTGTACTAGGGAACCTTAGGACAGGTGTCAATCCATATCTGCCAAGTGACCCGATGTAGGGGGAACAGTCCCTATTCTGCTCTGTGTCAGTGTGTATCAGGGATCCTTAGGACAGGTGTCAATCCATATCTGCCAAGTGACCCTATGTAGGGGACCAGTCTCTATTCTGCTCTGTGTCCGTGTGCATCAGGGGCTCTGAGGACAGGTGTCAATCCATATGTCAAGGTGTCAATATGTCATATGTCAGGTGTCAATCCATATTGATTGTGATTTAGGAATGTTAGGTGATTTCTGCCCTTTATGGATTAAAACCAGACTCTGTATCAACTGTGTAATTTTCCATGGGAGTTTTGCCATGGATCCCCCTCCGGCATGCCACAGTCCAGGTGTTAGTCCCTTGAAACAACTTTTCCATCCCTATTGTGGCCAGAAAGAGTCCCTGTGTGTTTTAAAATTCGCCTCCCCATTGAAGTCAATGGCGTTTCGGGCGGTTCGCCGGTTCGCGAACATTTGCGGAAGTTCGCGTTCGCCGTTCGCGAACCGAAAATTTCGGGTTCGTGACATCACTAGTCTCCAATACTGTACTCCTATTTTAAGGTTTATATCTTTTCTAAAAGTACAGCATTTTTGGGTGAATGCCCTATTCTGTCTATTTTTCAATAGACTTAAAGGCGCAGACACCATACATAGTAATATTGCACGTAATACTTTATGTGACTCAATTCCTCTATCTTTCATTACCAGAGAGAACAGTCCCATATACTGTTTCTCAAACACTTTGGAGTTGGTATATGTGAAGTATAGTATCTGGTGCTCACTCCATTTACTCTGCCTATAGCAGATTTAAAGGCGTATACACCATATAGTATTTCTGCATTTATTTTCTTCCAGCTCCTCTCAGATAACATTGGAGTTTATTTGCAAAGCCATTTTAGGTGGATCAGCTCCTGGAACATATATATCAACTAAGGTTGTTATATTATTTTTTCCTATTACATAACCTCCTAAGACAGGTGTTTGGTGAATTCCTGTATCAATCCAGTTTTGAGTAATTCACCTAAGTCCGATTCCCTCATACCTGTGTGTTGCATTAGGCATACGAGTTTATTTTATTTTTTTACATACTGTGTTAAGTTTGTACCTCCAGTATGTCAGACTGTTGTATTAGAGTGCCACTTCCCAGTTAATCCAAGAACATAGGAAGCTAGCATCAATTCGGAGCAATAAGTAATCTGTTTGCTCAGATGAGCATTGAGTAGCTCTTTCAGGCTCCTGACCACAGTTGCGATATCAGTGTGGTGTGATGTCAGGAACTAATTCCCTATTTTCCAGGAAGACATCCATCTTATGTATGAGGTGGAAGAGCAAGGAGAGGACATGTTTCAAATTTGCATTACTGTGGCTCATAGTTTCTGTCAAGTCCGTAAATGGAATAACAACTAACATTAGCTGCCCTGATATTTCAAATCTTCACACTCCATTGGGGAGTCAATGCCAGATAAGTGGTGGAAAGAGACTATGGATTGTTCCAAAATGCTTTCCAGCATATCTAAAGCGGAGTTTTGCTGTGTGATGACATCCTGCCATAGATGGCACGTGGGAAGCCCTGTTTTCTCTTTCTCCTGCTTCAAGAGTTGGCTAGCTTTCACACTATGGTGGAAATGCCCTGCAATCATCCTGCAATTCTCAAGTATGGTTTGTAACTTTTTATTGGCTTTGTGAATTGCACTGTTCACTACAATTGGTAGTATGTGTGCAGAACTGTGCACACTTACTTAGGAACCCTGTTGCAACTTAATTGATGTCTATGAATCCAATGTGCAGATTGGTGTCTTCGTGATCTCCCAACTAATTGGACACTAGTCATCTGATTGCCTGCCATACATTGAATGAAGTGTGCTTTTCATCCATCATTTCAGCATGTTGGAGAGAGATTGATAGCCCTTCTGCCCTGATCCACTCTGATATGCTGCTAAGGTTGAACCTCCTCTACTACCATGACCATGTCCGGGCACAATGGGCTGTCACTAACATATAAAGGCTCAGAGAGGAGCCGAAACGTTTTGTCTCCACTTTCTTGTTCCAATTGAAAAGACTGCCTTTTAGAAGAAACCTCAGGTGTGCCTGGATATTTATTTTCTTCCATTTGATGTCTCTGCAGGAAGTATTCCCCCTTTTTTAGTGTTTGAACTACACATTTTTTTTTTTTGCAAACAACCAATGTGCTGTCAAGGAGAGAAAGGCATACTGGCCACTAGAAGCACTCCATAAATCTGTGGTGAAGTGCACCCACTGACCTACATCTCTAGCCAGCTGCTCCTTCAAAAGTAAAATGCAAAAACAGTACATTTCCTACTCAAATTGAATTGCAAGGGAAGTACATATTGCTTAGCAATGGACAGCAGCTTAAAGGGCTCCCCTTCTATCATGTAAAAGAAAGCATTGTGTAAACTGACACAACTTTATTCAGCAAATATAGGTGATTGAGTTGCAATATAGGTGGTGCTTAGTGTGTTTACTACTGTGACACTACACTGCACACTTGCACAGCACACACTGGTCACTTGATCGGCCTGAATTCATACAAAATGCGGAATTAATCTACAAGTCTAAAAGAGAGAGACAAAACAATGGTGAAGGAGAGGTCAGGAATGTATCTGTTGTTTTTTTTTTCTTTTAGCAAGACTTTAAACCCTGTAATTCACAGGATGAGCCATCACCAAAATAATTAAATTATTAGTCTGACAATTCTGGGCAATTTCTTTGCTGTATTCTATATCAGACTCACTTCTTGGCATTTGTCTTTTAAAGTAGTACAGGGCTGTCCAATACATATCCCACGGGCTGCATTGGTTTCTTTGCCGCCCGCCTGTGGCACAACTCACAGGTGGGCTGCATTAATTCCTATTGCATAAAATTTCACAGGCAGGCCTTTGATCTTCTTCCTGTGTGCCTTCATGAACTGGTGGCGAGATCAAAGATCTCCCTCACCAGCCCACTGGCACTTCATTGCTACAGAGAGGAGAGAGAGAGTGAACACATATGCATGCAACCTGTCACACACTGCACGCCTCACACACACATGCATGGAACATCTCACACACTGCACCCCTCACACACATTGCACCACTCAAACACACACTGCACCACTCACACACACATTGCACTCCTCACACGCACTGCACCCCTCCCACACACTGTACTCGTCATACACACCACATCACCTTTAGACAGTACATCCCAATGTTTACATGGGATGCCAGAAAAGCAAAATTACTCTTTACTAAATAGAGTTTATCTTGTATGGCTGCTACACCTATGTATGCAGACTTAAGAACTACTAAGGTATGACATAATAAGGTAGAATGCAAAGAATTTATACCTTTGATAAATCTTGTTTTTTAATGCAGCCTTCGGGTTACCTAGGGTTGGACAACACGGAAGTAGTAGAGGTTGCATATGCATATTCATTATTAATATAATTTAAAACTGTTGTCTGATACCATATATGCCATAATCATGTTAATAGGCACTTGGCAATTTAATTGTATAAGGTAAGACAAGTATAAGAATACTCATCTTACTGAATAGAACACATGGAAATAAACTAATAGAGCACCACTATTCTTACCACTGTCATTAATACAAGGTTCAAGACCTAACTGCTACCTTAGATTTTCCATATTTCATTGGTAATGATTTCTTTGCCAATAGAGGCACTATTAATAAATCACTGCTGTGTTCTCATTGAAAAGAAAGCAGAGAACTCATATGTAATACTTCAGAACAATATTGTTTGAAATTGTGCAAAATGATTCATTGTTCAACAGAGTGGCAAGTTTATTGACAGATAAAGATTAAATGAATCTTGCACAGAAATGTTCTGTTTTATCACTTTGCAAATATTTCTTTAACCCATTAATAGCAGAAGTTGTTTTCATTTTACAAGCATTAGTAACTGAAAGAATGCTGTGTCTTTTTATTACGCATTAAATCCATTGAAGTTTCAAACTCCCTCATTTAGCACACCCATACATATCATATATTGCTTTTTTTAAATTGAACACAGAGTGTCCAATATGACATACCATTAAATATGCATACAATATGAAATCACAGGAAAAAAAAATAAAAATGGTTTGTAGTTTTGTATATTATAAGCTTTACATAATTAGTGCAGCTAAATAAAACGTCAAATTAGATATATTTATTTGGCCTGGATTAGCTCACTAGCAGTTAAATAGTTCAAGGATGCAATGGCATTATAGAGTTATGTAAGAATTTAGACTTGCAACTTTGACACAATCATTTACTGAGCCCATATTAGGTATGGGCAAAACAGTCCACAACTGCAGTTAACCTCATCATCATCAAGAGACCGAGAGAAGTTATTTCACATGAGCGAAACACGTTGAGTCTTTTTGCATGTCCATTTTATCAAGAATTTCTGCTGTACTATTATTTTATATATGCATTTCCCATATATACTGCATTTTGATTAACTATGCGTTATTAACAAATTAATGCTAAATAGCAAATATCACACAGCAGACAGGTGAGTGTCATCAGGAATAAAAATTCCTAATAAAATATAGCATGATGTATAGCATCCATTGAAAAAGAAGCAAAAAAAGCACAGAAGAAATGTCAGTTGACACAAAAATATATTCACTGGGTAAGTCATGTAGCCACTTAATGTAGCAATAATGGCTGCTTAGTATGTCTAGTAATTTTACTTTTGTATTTTTTTTTACCTTACACATTAAACAAAACAAGATTTTTTTTTTGTCACCAATACCACTTATACCAATGCGCTTTTACATTTGAATCCTTTCTTCTTTTCATATATGCATGATGACTTTTTCTAACTTTGACCCCCAAAATCTGCTACGCATCTACAACTGCCAAAAAAACACTTGTGCTAAATAGTTTCTAAATAGTTTTCTAAATGTTGTCCTGAGTTTAGAAATACCAAATGTTAACATTTTCTCTTTTTTTTGCAAGTTATAGGGCTATAAGTACACGTAGGACATTGTAACACTGTCATCTGCCATAAATCTCTGAATCACACCTCACATGTACATTTTTTTTTTAAAGTAGACAACCCAGGGTATTCAATATGAGGTATATCCAGTCTTTTTTAGTAGCCACTTAGTCATAAACACTGGTCAAAGTTAGCATTTAGATTTGTTTGTGTGTTAAAAATGCAAAAAACTATTATGAATGCTAACTTTGGCCAGTGTTTGTGACTAAGTGGCTACTAAAAAAGACTGAACATACCCCATTTGCAATACCTTGGGTTGTCTTCTTTTGCAAATGGTATGCCATTATGGGGGTCATCCCTGCGCTACCATATGCTCTCAAAGACCACATAAACAATCTGGCAAATTTCAATGTGAAAAAAATGAAAAATCAAGCCTTATATTTGACCCTTTAACTTTCCAAAACACTATAAAACCTGAACATGGGGGGTACTGTTATACTCGGGAGACTTCACTGAATACAAATATTAGTGTTTCAAAACAGTAAAACGTATCACAACAATATCATCAGTAAAAATGCAGTTTGTGTTTGAAAAATGCTAAAAAAGTAACTTCCACTGACAATATCATTGCTGTGATATGTTTTACTGTTATGAAAAACCCATATTTGTGTTCAGAGAACTCTCCTGAGTATAACAATAACCCCCCCATGTACAGGTTTTATGGTGTTTTGGAAAGTTACAGGGCTTGTCTATTTTGGTTGCCAGATTGGTTTGCTGGGTCTATGTTGTAATATGTTGTAATAAAATCAAACAATTATGTAAAATTAATAGTTAAATATATATGTAGAATGTGTATATATATATATATATATATGCTTTTATTTTTTATTTTGTTTAAATTTATATTACATATAGGCACATAATTGGCCTACTGAAGTTGTGGGAGGGGCTTGTGGACCTTTAAAAGGGACTCCCCACTTCCCTACCCTACCGTTATTGGTCTGACGAGTTGCAGACTGATGAGCCTGTCTGGTTCAGTACAGAACCATCTACTTCCAGTTCAAAGGTCATCAACACAAACTGCATAAACTCCAAACAAGCTGGTCTTGCCCTAGTGTGGCCCTCGCAAGTATTTGTTTTACCTCACTCTAAACTGTCGCCTCACTAGAAGCTCATGGGTCACTGCCATGTCCAGCCGAGCCACGGCTTCTATAACCGTTCTTTTTCCAACAAAACTGTAAGTTTGTTTAATTAGCCATTCAGATATGGCAAATTTGACTAGAAACGCAAATTCAGCCAATTTCAATCGTACATAGCATGCCTCATTCTGCTTACTGTAATTGGCAGCGATGCCTTATTCTGCTTACTGTATTTGGCAGCAATGCCTTATTCTGCTTACTATATTTGGCAGCGATGCCTTATTCTGCTTACTGTATTTGGCAGCGATGCCTCATTCTGCTTACTGTATTTGGCCCACACTAGGCCGTATCGACTTTTATCATATTTATTTTAGATGATGTTTTATAAGTGTTTCTATACAGTTTCTGTTCTTTTCACTATTTCATAAACTAGATGATAATTAGTAACTATCAGGTTCTCTACCAGCTCATCATCAACAGTTACATACACAAACTCCACAACATTCTCCGATTCACATCCTACCTTCACCCGCTATAATCCCAACACAACTCGCGCAGCCACTCTGAAACTCGGGATACAAATCAGGATACGAATAATTCCTACTCCGGGCATCACTATGCCTTTACAATGTGTATTCATATGCCCTGTAATGGGCAACCTGCTATAGGCTAATTTGGCACCTCGTTTTGGCATATCATTGAAAATGTTTATAGATTTTGGATTAAGTATATAATGTCTTGTTTTGGGTTCTGGTTAGTACATTTATAGGCACCTAGTATATGGATATCATTATTTTACAAGTTATGTAGTGGTAATATTTCCTCAATCTGATTATCATAATGCCACAAACAGGTATTATCTTCGATGTGGCATATTAGATGAATTACGATAGACGATACGTCTTGGGCCACCTTGTCTATATTTACACATGCATTTTTGCACAGTCTATGGTTTTGCTTACCAACATATCTATGTGTCATGTCTAATCATATTTTGAGATTTCCCTAAAAATGTGCATGGTTTAAAACTACAGTTTCCGTATGCGGATATTTGGTCCTGTGGCTTTTCAGAATGCCATGGGACCTGTACATGGGGGGTACGGTGGTACTCATGAGGTCTTGCTAACATCCATATCCCTATGTCTTATCAAATCATATTCTTTTACATATTCAATACGGAGCATCATTTGCTCTTCAGACCTCACACCCATTTGTCAGCTATGGTTCTTTCCGTAGGTTATAGAGCTGTCCTTCCCCTATCTGCCTCATTTAGGGGATACTGCAGATTTCAGTTACAGGTTACAACCATACCATAGAACTACACAAACTTTTATACGAATTCAGGTACGTTTTTAGCCATGATGGATCCCGCGCAATGTAGACCATTTGAATGAGTAGGTTTTACTGGCTTATAGGGATCTAGGTGACCAATAGATGTTAAGTTTCTGGCATCTCTGCCTTGGAGTTAGTGGTCCTGCGAGGTCAACACCCATCCTCCACGCATGAGGTATTACGCCCCCCGGGCCAAAACATAGTTGGCAACCTCGCACAGTGGCATAGAGAGGGCTTCACTTGTCACACCGAAACTATCTCATGATTTAAATGTCACAGACAGGCAATCACACCACCACAACATTCATTGGCCACGAATCCCCTCACACCAAATCATAGATAGAGCTCTCAATCCACTTGGCAACTAGCAGGGCCTCACCTGTCACCAACCTAGTTAATTGCTTTGCCATTTAGCAATAACTAGCCAGTAAAACGATCCTGATCCAAGCTAATTATTAATATGTTGCAGTATGTCTCAGATCCTTGTAAGATGGTGATGACATGTCAATCACCAGTACTCCAGTCTTGTCCACTACACCTACACGAAAAGGTGTGACACCAGGTTCTATCAGGTCATGGGCCATTTCTGGTATAACGGCTGAGCTATGCAGACACAACGTTCCGGGTCATGCGTACCAATTCAGACAATGCTGATGCTAGAGTAGGCACGAGTTGCTCGAGCAACACCAACCTTCATGCAACGTTCTTAGCACTCGTGTCCTCTAAGGGGTAAATAAATGAGAGACTGGAAAGACTAGAAACAAGTTGTCGAACCATGCCATCAAGAGGACGCTCACCCTCACAGGGTCCTCCGTATGCATACGATCAGAACACAATTTAATATTGAGCACATGCACCTGCACGTTCAAATATCCAACGGGATATTGACTTTCTGTCATGCTATCTGACTTTCTGTCTGAAAGTTTTTACACTAATAGGTGAATTAGGATGTAGATAAGTTGCGACGCCACACCTATCAGACATTGTGACAACATCATTATTATACTAAAACATGTCATCTTTAAGTTGAGCTGGCCCTACCTCGTACTCATAGAAGTCGCCATGGAGGGCCTGCCATGGCTGATTAATCGGTTTCTACTAACTGTATGTTTGTTCTTTAAGGGCGTGTCTAACAGACAATGTAATAGAGCAGCAGGAAATGCTAGAAGAATGCTTGGTTGTATAGGGAGAGGTATTAGTAGTAGAAAGAGGGAAGTGCTCATGACATTGTACAGAACACTGGTGAGACCTCACTTGGAGTATTGTGCCCAGTACTGTAGACCGTATCTCCAGAAGGATATTGAAACTTTAGAGAGAGTTCAGATAAGGGTTACTAAACTGGTTCATGGATTGCAGGATACAACTTACAATGAAAGGTTAAAGGAACTTAACATGTATAGCTTGGAGGAAAGACGAGACAGGGGGATATGATAGAAACATTTTAATACATAAAGGGAATCAACACAGTAAAGAAGGAGACTATATTTAAAAGAAGAAAAACTACCACAACAGGTGGACATAGTCTTAAATTAGAGGGGAAAAGGTTTAAAAATAATATCAGGAAGTATTACTTTACTGAGAGGGTAGTGGATGCATGGAATAGCCTTCCAGCTGAAGTGGTAGAGGTTAACACAGTAAAGGAGTTTAAACATGCATGGGATAGGCATAAGTCTATCCTAACTATAAGATAAGGCCAAGGACTAGTGAAAGTATTTAGAAAATTGGGCAGACTAGATGGGCCGAATGGTTCTTATCTGCCGTCACATTCTATGTTTCTATGTTTCTATGTATCTCACTACTATCATATTCAGCATTTCATTAAAATGCAGCTTCACAGCGATGCCTCCTGTTATTTAAAAGAAGAAAAACTACCACAACAAGAGGACATAGTCTTAAATTAGAGGGGCAAAGGTTTAAAAATAATATCAGAAATTATTACTTTACTGAGAGAGTAGTGGATGCATGGAATAGCCTTCCAGCTGAAGTGGTAGAGGTTAATACAGTAAAGGATTTTAAGCATGTATGGGATAGGCATGCTAACTATAAGATAAGGCCAGGGACTAATAAAAGTATTTAGAAAATCGGGCAGACTAGATGGGCTAAAAACAGAAATAAGGGCTGCGCCACAAAGGACCAATAAAATATATAAGAAAATATGATGAACCAAATATACAGTCTTTAGTTAAATAATCTTCTTAAGTAAGGGTCTGTAAAGTGCTTTTTTCAGGGACACTATCCTCAGTAGGCCTTCCTCGGGTCGATCCGAATATGAAACAATAAAACACAAAAGAAAGGACCAAATGGTGTGGTATATCCTATAAAATACAACAGGTAATAAAAGAAGATGGCAAGGTGAGTTTAAATAGGGATATAATTAATTAAAATTGGTGCCAAAATTAGAGGCAGCCAATGAGAATACAGAAATGTAATTTGTAAATAAAATACATAAAACATACAGTACAAGGTGTTTGTAGAATAGATACATGGATAAAGCAATCTAATTTTGGCGCCAATTTTAATTAATTATACCCCTATTTAAACTCACCTTGCCAGGTTACATGTTCTGTTCCATATTGAAGAAGCCTCTGTAGGCGAAACGCGTTTATGGATTTTTTATACTGTGTATTTATTTATTAAAGATATTTTGGTAACTTTTAATTGTGCCATCATCTTTTAATACACTATATACCTTTTCACCTGGCATTTTTATTATCCTGAACTCCAAGCAATCCTAGGTGGGGATCAAACTACCAACGCTATCATCAAGGAGCAGTCTGCCTGCTCCACACTTAGTTACGAACATATTCTAAAGGAAGAAGCCTGCACTATATCCTACATGCGGTGATTATACCGCTGTATGCCTTCTACACTAGAGCTAGTTATAGCTCTTACACATGTGAGTGCAACATCATCTTCTTTTATTACCTGTTGTATTTTATTGGATATACCACACCATTTGGTCCTTTCTTTTGTGTTTTATTGTTTCATATTCGGATCCACCCGCGGAAGGCCTACTGAGGATAGTGTCCCTGAAAAAAGCACTTTACAGACCCTTACTTAAGAAGACTGTTTAACTAAAGACTCTATTTTCTTATATATTTTATTGGTCCTTTGTGGCACAGCCTTTATTTCTGTTTTTATTCTTGTTGTAGTTTAAGGGTTCTCTGAGGGATTCCCTTATAGGGTTGCTGCCTTTTTCTTGTTTTAAGCGCTTGCTCTCTCTTTTGATTCTAGACTAGATGGGCTGACTGGTTCTTATCTGCCGTCACATTCTATGTTTCTATGTTTCTTCAGCTTCCGGTACTGGAACATGCTCACCCAGTCTCCACTCCTTCAAAAAAACGTTAAAAAACCGACTTCTTCATAAAAGCGTTTCAATTAAACTGTTATAGCTCCTGACTGATTCCTCTTCTGCAGCTGTCACTAGTCTAATACTATCCTTACCTTTTTGTGTCATTTTACCCCACTCCCTCTAGCATGTAAGCTCATTGAGCAGGGCACTCAACCCCTCTGTTCCTGTGTGTCCAACTTGTCTGGTTAAAAGTACATGTCTGTTCATCCACCCATTGTAAAGCGCTGCGGAATTTGACGGCACTCTATAAATATAATAATAATAATATTGACTTCTATTATATGTCTTGGCCACTACATGGCTAAGTGTCACTATTGACTGGATCAATCATGTCAAGCCCAACTTGGGCCTACACATATGGTTCACAAATATAATCGAACTTGTATATACATTCACTATACTTACATTAACTGTAACTCTTATGGGACTCATCGGCTAACAAAGGTTTACTTTGGTTTAATTATACTAATTAGGGGTTGTTGGTTTGCTTCTCATACACTTGTGAGCTTGAATTGTCCACTGTTATGGTCCTTGTAGATACTTTTCATTGTATATTCTTGTTGATACTGATACTAGTTACCTATGCTATTTTTGTTTTCTTCAGTATTGATACTTTTCCGGTTCTCAACCCTTTCTACTCTATTAGTTCCCCTATATAAGTTGGTTTTATCAACTTGGCCCTCTCTATGTTAATCACTTATCTAAGTTCATCAATTATCTGTCTCCGGGCTATCCCACTATTCTCAGGCAACAGGGGCTTATACATGACAGGTTCACAATTCACTTCCTTTCCAGAGTTTCTGCATTATTAGTATTTTGCTATATGCCCCAATGCTATTAGGTTATGGTTGACGTCATATGCTGGTATTTTAATATTCATGCCACCTTGTTTAGTCTAAGTCGCTCGAGTTACCCCTCAATTGTTTGCAAGGTATATATTGGTTGTCACGTATATGTTTCCAACAATTTCCACAGCCCTTGTAGGGCTCACGTGTCTGGCAGATTCCGCTATTCAATGTACAGATGTACATTGTACGGATCGCCGGTCCAGGTAAAGTTAGCGCTCTTATTGTCCTTAACGACTGTTTTTTGTTGGACGTACATAGTACGTCCACGGTCGTTAAGGGGTTAAATAATCATTTTAAATAGACACTTTAAGCAATTTAATGGCTATAGCTCATTGCAGAGGTTAGTTTACAAGAGTCCACTGGCACCACTCCTCTGTTTAATATCAGACTGATTGAGAATGGTTTAAGATATATACTATTTGATTTCCCAAAACCAAATATTTACACCAGGGCTGCCCAAATTGTAGATGATCTGATGTTTTAAAACTACAACTTCTACCATACTTTGTTATTCTAAAGGCATGTAAAGCATCATGGGAGTTGTAGTTCTACAACATCTGGGCATCTACCTTTTGGGCACCCCTGGTCTACACATTCCCCAATCACATTGTTAATGTAAAATTATCACTTTTTCATTGTCAGTTTTATCCACCATAGATCTCCAGGTCTGGACCAAGACATGTAGTGGGCTGTCTGGTTCCAAGGATGAAATGCTGCCCCCACCCTCACTGAAACCAAAATAATTTTTTTCTATATCTCACCGATGCCACTCTGCAGATTATATTTTTCCCTTAATCTCTCTGGTTCATTCTGATATAAGGCTGACCTGGTGAGGAGGAAGTGCCACAAAGCACTGAGATAATATGTGATATCCCCTTGACAATACCCACACAAGTGTTTAACCTCCAAAGGAGGAGGAAAAGTTCTGCAGAAAGAGCAGATAAATGCTTACTGTGGACCAGTTAATGTGTACAGAGGAAGGCATCAATTTGCTTAATCTTTAATCGGAGGAGGAAAAACTCCACTTTCAGTCTACAGATAAATGCTTGTTGCAGTCTAGTTATGGTGTTAAAATGATGTCCCTCTCGGGATCATTGCAAGGGCCAGCTCTGTGGATGACATTGATTGGTTAAAGTGCATTTCTACCTATCCCATCCACTCTCAACACATCAGTTTAAATATTCCATTGAAAAATTAGGTTTAATTGTATGGTTATCTCTAATTATGCGAGATACACCATTTTTATCCTATTTAGCAAAATCTTGTTTTGGTTGGTAATTTCTCATTCATGTTATTTTTTGCCTTTAAGTTTAAATTTATCAGCCATGTCTAGGAATGGCACTGGATGAATGAGATGAAGCAGAGGTAGACATATACTTTAGCTAAACCTAGTTTCCTTTTTCACATAAATAATGTCCTCCAAGTATTTATCTAGTGACATTATAGAAATTTGTTTTCTATATAAAAGTATGTTCACATCCAAAAGTTATGACTATTAAATATTTTAAATATTTAACATGTTTATTAATTTTGTTATTACACCCATAATGCCACCCACAGAAGTACTTCCTAGACAGGGTACATGCATGCATTTATTTAATATTTATGCTGCTTATTTCCATTTAATGATATTTGATTAATATGAAACAACTACAACATTTAACTTGAACTCAATCTGTTACTGTAAGGTTTCCCTTATTGGACATAGGAAGGAAAGAGAACAGGATTAAATTACTGTTGTCCTTATGGAGCCAGGCATATATTGACATACACAGATAAACCATGCTGCCTTGCTGTTCATAAATTTCTTAGTGTAAATGGTGAATGAATGAATCAACCTGGGGTAATCCTCAAACGTAAATCCACCAATACAATTTCCATTTTCTGTAGTTTTAATAAATATTTTATTTCTTTTTTTAGTTAAAGTTTCCTAATAATATTCTGCAAAAAATATAAGCAAATTAGTGGCTGCAAATATACACTGCCTGGCCAAAAAAAAATTGCCACCTGGATTTAACTGAGCAAATAGGTAAGAGCCTCCTATTGGATAGTTACTGCATGGGTGATTATCTTTTAGCTGGCAACAAGTTATTTAACCCCAACTGATGCAATGAGTAGCTTCTCATTTCTTAAACAACCATGTCAAAAGACACATCCTGTGGTCATGGCAAACATCTAAGGAGATTGCAGAAACTACTTAAATTGGGTTAAGAACTTTCCAATGCATTATTAAAAACTGGAAGGATAGTTTGGAACCTCCATTGATGGGCGCATCAGGGTAAGAAGAGAGGCAGATGAAGTGATTCACCCATCATGCTAGTGTACAAGTCTGTGGGGGCAGTGCTATGATCTGAGTTGCTGCAGTTGGTCAGGTCTAGATTCCACAACATTATGTGCCCAAAGAATGACAAGGTTATTCCATCAATGGATTTTTTCTTCCCTGATGGCACGGGCATATTCCAAGATGACAATGCCAGGATTCATCGGGCTCAAGTTGTGAAAGAGTGGTTCAGGGAGCATGAGACATCATTATCACACGTGGATTGGTCACCGCAGAGTCCAGACCTTAACCTCATTGAGAATCTTTGGGATGTGCTGGAGAAAGCTTTGCACAGTGGTCCGACTCTCCCATCATCAATACAAGATCTTGGTGAAAAATTAATGCAACACTGGACGGAAATAAATCTTGTGACATTGCAGAAGCTTATCAAAACAATGCCACAGTGAATGCCTGCCGTAATCAAAGCTAAAGTTGGTCCAACTAAATATTAGTATGTGAAACCTTTTATTTTTGGTGGTGACTTTTTTTTTGACCAGGCAATGTATAAAAAAATAGCTTTACTCTAGAACTTAAATCACCTTTTAAACTCATATTATTCATGGTTTCTTACTATATTTTTGCTGGCAGGATAGAATTGCCAATGTGGCACAAAGATTTTGGCACTATGCATGTTCAATATTTGTGCGATTATCCTGGTGTGTAGTACAATGAGTTCTTGTAACAAATAGTATTAAGAGCAATATATTGAGAATTTGTGTTTTTTTTCTAGTCATATTAAGCTGGTATATTTCTCTAATAAAAATGTATTGAACCAATATATAAGGTTGTTTAGAGATTTGACCTGTGTGAGTTTACTTCTCAGATAATGTTATTAATTGTAAATACATACAAGTCTATGTGACTAAAATGACTAGCATGGATTATAACTGCTAATTATAAGGTGTGCACCTAAGATTTAAGGGCATTTGTCAGTAATCTGGAAATGATAGCATTTACTTATACATTGACTTATACATTTCCTATAAATTGACTTACCTATCACCAATTAACTGTGTTAACCTTGTTAATCTTGTAATGCATTGTCTCCTTTTAAAATGTGCATGAAAGCTTTAGCAATCTAGTTCATTCCAGGAACCGCCAGGGCACACACACACAGTGCAAATGAAGAGGAGAAGAGAAACATTGTAGCCATTGCCCAGTGGGCAGAAGTACCACCAATTCAGGATTACAATGCAAAATATGTTCCAGAATAAGGTTCAGATGTTTTTGCATGAAGTTAGGGTTTAGAAACATTAGCCCATAATTATATATATTTATATTTGTATTTCTGACTAAGGAATTCTTAAATAAACTATATTTCTCCCATGTAGTAAGGATAATGATTATATGTAGGCATTTCATAATAATGCAAACAATATATTAGAGGCAATCCTTTATTTTAAACCCTAACGCTAAGTTTAAAAAAATCATGTAATGTATAATATTCACATAGGTATTTGGGGTAAATGCAATTGAATGGATATTAGACAATCTTGAATTTCAACCGTTAGTTTCCAGAACTCGTCCATGGCATTATTATCCCTATAATACATACGTTATCATTATGTATCCATTCACTTTATCTATCTATCTATCTATCTATCTATCATCTATCTATCTATCTATCTATCTATCTATCATCTATTGATTTATTTATCTGTCTATCTATCTATGATAAAAAACATAATAATAGCACCTGCTCTTATACTGAAAGATGCTTTTTCTAAGACTTGTGCAATTTTATTTTATAAAGGAGAGAATATCATAAAAACTGTTGTTTTTATTGATATTGCAGCCATTAGTTTAATGAAATACTGAATTGTTCAGCCATTGAATCACATAGAAGTATATATAGAAAATAATTTTTCCTGAGTGTCTCAATTATGGAAAAATGTATAGAATGTGCATATTGAAAACATTGTTTGCACTGAGTCCATGGCTGTTACTCTGTCACTTGATTGAGTCTAAATTTCTGAAATTAATTGCATCGTACTGCATCATGTGTGTCTGTATTAGTTTCCTGGAAAACATTGCTATCTTTTGTGATGGGCATAAACAATTGCATTATATAAGCATACTTATAGGCATAGTCATCATTAGTGTACTAAATGATGCTCAGAATGAACCGCTCTTATTGTAAACACAAAAAGTCATGTTGCAATAGAATGAAATACATATGTTGGTGTTCAAATTACAAATGTATATATTAGCCTGAGGTCTAGCTATTAGGTTCACATTTTATGGCTTTTTGTAACTGATACACTATGACTCCTATAATTCTCAGGCAGTTGCCCTACCAGATATATGTTCTGATGGGCTATTCTGAGGGTTGTTAATAACAGATTAATGTCTATCATTTTCTCTATTTGCCTAATGTGATGTATCATACATTCCACATAATTGGATCCAAAAACAATTCATGCACAGGACTTGTAGGTGACGAATTCAGATATAGCTTTGCAGTAACTCTGTCAGGAAAATGCCTTAACAATAGTATTGTTCATATTCTTTTATTTGAGTCATTTTTATGTATTGTGATTTCATGACCATGCCATCTGGTTTGCATAATTTTGAATATTTGAGTGATTAATATCATAATGCTGTTCATGTTCTTAATTTATTCAAATTGCAATTTCCTGGTCCGAATCTGTGATTTGATAGTACTTAGACATCAATTCATGTACACATATAGTTATTTGACTGTTTATTTTACTATAGATTTGACAAGGTACCTGCTGCATCTAATGTTGTATTACAATAAGTTACGTTACAATCAAATTTGTGTGCAAATCTCACACATTTATTGATATTTGCATATCAAATGTAAGTGCTATGGAGAGTTATTGCTTTAAAATGCTTCTCTATAAAAAAAAAGTATTCTATTGGTGGAGTGTGCAATTGATGCATGTGTATCATATGTCCCTGATGCTTCTCTTTATTCAGAACTGTGGTATCTCTCTCTTTCTCTCTCTTTATATATAGAATATATATATATATATATATATATATATATATATATATATATATTATTTTATTCAATAAGCAAAGAGGTGCACTCGTAGGTCTTAATCCAAGTGATATTTATTCAATTGTATTCATTCAAGTATAAAGTCCCGATCAAAGTTTTGACCTTCAGGGTCTTTTTCAAGATCAAATACATAGTGTAAATTGCAAGTTTAAACACAGTTTCTAGTGATAACCACTTATCAAACAGAGTGTGTGTACCTCCATCCCTCCGAACCCAGAAGTGAACAGGCGGGACAAGTGAACACCGTGACGTGCATTCGCATGGTTGCTAAGTGACTTGTAACCAAAGTGCGATAATACATTATGACAGTGCCGTGCTAGAATTCCGTGTAAATCGATTTTTTTTCAATAAATGGAAGATATTTATTACTGTTACAATAGATATATTCTAACTGTTGGGAAAGCCTCAATAAATCTTTTGACATTGCAGAAGCTTGTCAAAACAATGCCACAGTGAATGCGTGCCATAATCAAAGATAAAGGCGGTCCAACAAAATATTAGAGTGTGTGACCTTATATATAATTTCCCTCTCAATGAAATGTATGTCTGAGATGTCATAAAAATTATACATTTTTCATCTTAATTAACAACCAATGTTTTGATTGTTCATCAGTAAATTGTTCATCCAAGACACAACCAATGTTAAAATATATTACCAAAACTATACAACTATATATTTTTTTAATTCCTTGGCATCCTTATAAGCCAAATTGAATCAATACTCATTGTCACTTGCAATAAATACACTTTAAAAAAACAATGATACATAAAAAAATTGAAACCCACCATGAAGTTGTTAGATGACAAATTGATCCCTGACAAAAGGTTATGAAGTCCTTAATCATCCATCATAGGGCACAATACTAATAACATTTTTTAACTAGTTTCCATTCAAATCAGTTATTTGATCAAATTGTAATGTGAGTATAAATCATGGCACTAGCTGACATGTTGATAGACAATGCTCATTTTTCATTTTCCTATGAGGGTTCCCAAAAGATAAATAACAACTTAATGAAATATGGTCAGCTGGATGAATGGAATTTGTTTTTCTAGACCTGATCATAAAATGTAATGCTTCTGATCAACAACTCAGTTTGACTATAGCATATACGTGAGTTGTGTTTTTGAAAAACTGAATAACTGTGTACCAAAATTAGCAAAATGACAAAAAGAAAATGGGCCTGAAAAGAGTAAAAAAAAATATGAGGATTAATTTCAAAAACTCAAAGCAGCTAATTCACTAAACCTTAGGGTTGCGGTGAGTTTATAACAAAGTGGCAATAATAAGTCTAAAATAGAGGAAAAATAGTCTGTAAGTCAAATTTTTTTGTCAGTTTTTGTCAACTCAAGTAAACGCCAAATTTTTGTTCAAAATTCATCATTCTAAAAATATAGCGGAGAGTTATGATGGCACAATTGAAAGTCAGAAATTGAAAGTCAGAAGATAGTATTTGGTTGGTTGGAGAGCATATATTGCATCCTTCAGTAAGGAAATACCTGTGTTTGACCATCCGTTGCATCACTAATTCTTGTAGTGCAGCTGAGTGGGATCTAACGAGAAAAATATGCATTTCCCTTGGACCAAATATGCATTTCTGCCTGCAGATGGTTTCACAAATCATTAGGACATCAAGATTTCTCATCAGACTTCAACACTTTGTTCCTCTATGATTAATGTTGATGGCAATACATTAACTATTATTATACTATTAACCTTAATTAACTATTATTCTCCAACTGTCAGTCTACTAGGTGGAGGAGAATGGAAGCAACATCCTGGGGTTCCCTTGATATTGTTTCTGGACAAACTGACTTTAATTTGCTTTATTTATCAAGGGTTTTTTTTTTTGTTTTTTTTTTATAGTGAGTGATTCTCTCAGTCTTTTAATCAACTCTCAGTATGGGAAAGCCAATCATCTCTCTCTCTCTCTCTACTTACATTAATGGTTCTCAAAAGCCCCAGCATGCATTTCTATGCATTTTTCTTATCATTTCAGTTCCACAGGGGAGAGGAGCATGCTGATCTCTAATGTTGCACTAAATGGGTTAACATTTTTGTGTTTCTGTGTATAAATGCTGGAGTCTTGCAGATCAATAAACATTATTTTCCCACCAAGGAACCTGATTTACAACAAAACTCTTCTTTGAACTCAGGAATGTTTTACAAACCTTCAAGGTCACATGAAGTCAATGTCTATTTCAGCAAGTATGACTATATTATTGTAATAAACAGCTATGACTGATTAGCATAACTAACATAAATGTTTGAAACCAAACTTCTCTAAAGTCTAATATCTAAACACATATCCCTAGATATTTACTTTTTACAATTAATGGGGTGCATTGAAACAAACAACAACAAAAAAAATATGTATTGCGATAACAAATCTGTCAATGATTTCTGCCTGATAAAACTACATCTTCATATAATTCCCCATCCTTATTGTTTTTAGTGTAAAGAACAATTGACCTTGTGTCCTATGTATAGTGCTGTTTATGAACAGATTTCCACACAAAGGTTTGTGTTTATGTAATGCTTTTATATTCCCTCTGAGGCACTGTTTTTCTAAACAAATTTAAATTTGTTAATAGGGATGTGCATGATCAAAAAATTCAGATCGGAAATTCAGGTACGAAAAAAAATTTGGCACTTCGGCACTTTAGCACTTCGGTTTGGTTTGTCAATTCCAAAATTCGGGACTTTGTGAATTCGGGACTTCGGCACTTCAGTTCTGTTCGGCACTTCCAAAATTTGTGACTTCGGCAATTCGATATATCTGTAGGGCTCCCTAACCCTAGCCCTAACCCTATCCTTACCCTAACCCTACCTTAATCCTACCCCTAACCCTTCCCCTATCCCTACCCCTACCTCTAACCCTACCCTACCTTAACCCCAAACCTACTCTACCCTAACCCTACCATAACCCTACCCTAACCCCAACCCTGTCATCATTCACATAATTTTTCCTTCCTCTCTTGTTTTATCCACTTTTCAGAAATCTGAAGCACCTCGGCAATTCCAAAATTTGGCACTTTGGCAATTCGCCAATTTGGTTCAATTGGCACTTCAGCAATTCGGACATTCGGACATTCGGACATTCGGAAACATATGAATGCCTGAATTGGCTGAAATTTGTCTGAATTCACATTTGGACCGAAACAAATTGCACATGTCTTTTGTTAACCTTTCTTTAGAACAAAAATCTTTAATTCCTTTTATTAATTTTGTAGCCCACCTCTGCACTTTTTCTAGTGTCATAAAATCCTTCTTTAGCATATTCAAGGTGTGGTCTTACCAATGACTTTTAAAGAGGCAAAAGTATATTTACCCCTTTTTATACATAACTATACCTTACTGGCCTTTGCAACTGCTGACTGATATTGCACATTGTTGCCTAGTTTGTTGTCTACAGCAATTCCCAAATACTTCTCATGTGTTGTTATCCATATTTCACTACCATATAGGGCATAAGTTTCTTGTGCATTCCTTACCCTGAAGTGCATAACTTTGCATTTTTCTACATTCAATTTCATCTGCCATTTGAATGCACAGTCCCCCAGTCTATCTAGATCCCTGTACAGCAAAGTAATATCCTACTCACATTGTAATACTTTAGAGAGTTTTGTGTCATCTGCAAACATTATAACAGTATCTACGGTTACGTAATGCCGGGGCAGAGTCCTTTTGAAAGTGTGTCTCTTGAATAAATACTATCTCTGCTTTTTGCCTTTGAAAGTCTGTTAGTGCCATGGATCGTTTCTCTGCTACATTTAGCCCTCGGTCGTTGTTCGTGTGTATACGAAGTGAGGTCATAGTGTCAGCAGGTGTGCTGAGTGCGGGGGCGGGGAGCATCTGAAGTTTAGTCCCATTGCTAAATCTGCGGAACTATGTATTACTTTCTCTGAGTCTTCAAGGGAAGGGCAATCTGAGCTTTACTGAGGAAAAATCGCTGACAGATATGTAATACTAACTTATATACAGTTCACTAAAGAAATAAAATTAGTAAATACAATATGAAAATTAGCTAAAAGAACAGGCAGTGAGCACGGTCACGTGTGATCATTACTCTTGGTGCTAGATAGTATTGGTCTAAACAGGAAATATGAAGTTAGACGTTTTGAAATTGTAGGTATCTGCGTACATTAATCAATAACAATATTAACAGTATCAATAAATACAGGGGATGTAAATTATGAGCTAAAGAGTCAATGGTGTTTATATCTCATACAATTTATCTAGACTAATGGCTCAATCTCTGTGCAGGAGACAAAGCTCTATATATTGGAGTGCGGGGGAAACATGGTGGTGGTGAGACCCGAGGTTGTTCAATCACTACAGTAGTTTAGTTCTGCAGCTTTAGGAGATTTGTGGTGGGTTTAGGAGGAGAGAGGGGTAGGGAAGGTGGAGATTGGCCAGGGGTCATGTTCACGGATTTGTTCAAACCATTTATGCATGTAAGACATTTACTGCATGAGCACAACAATATTGTCCCTTTCTGTTATATAATATTTGCACTTTTGTATATGACCTGTGGAGTGTACGAACCTCCCATCAAGGCCAAGGACCTTTCTTGAAGCTGAGTGGAAAGTTTGTGAGGTGATTGAGACAACGGGAGATCGCTGCAAGTTGACTTCATTGGATATGTCTCGAATCACCATGGTGACATCGTTGAGGGTCTTACATGGTGCATGGTTCTTTACAATTGAAGAATTTGTATTCCAGAAATGTGGACCTAATGGCTGGTGGTGGTGCTATCCGGCATATTTTGTCCTTTCATGTTGTCTGTGAATTCAGGGAAGGGGGGTGGAGGTGGGATTTTTATCATACCAAGTGTGGTTAATTGTGGTTCCTTCATTGATTCAGAGGATTCTTTAGTTGGGGTGAGAATAATATTTGGTCCGGTCTTCTTTTCTTTGCCAGGGTGTTCCAGCATTGACATTGTGGAAGCCTGGCCTGATCTTGATTTCGATTGGTTTGAGGTCTGCACCAATCTACAACTTGTGTATCGGGGAGCTCTAGCGCTCGCAGAAAGGGTCTCACATCCAGAGGTGTAGTTATAGAGTAGCTTGTGCCCTGGTGGTTCACTGTTAAAGTGAATGGGAAGCCCCAGCGATACCTTATGTTGCGGTTCCTTAAGTGTTCTATGAACCATAACAGGTCCGGGTGAATTTGTATTGGGTCCCGTGAAATAATAGTGGCTGAGCCTTGTCCCTCAGAGCACTCAGGATGTTAGCCTTAATAGCAAAGTTATGTACACGACATATCACATCTCTAGGAGCCACCACAGCTGATCCTCTCGGGCGTAACGACCTGTGGGTACTGTCTAATAAGATTTGATTGTCGCTGGCTTCTTCAAGAATCAAGTTGAAAAGCTTAGTCAGGGTGGAAACATCTTCCCCTTGGGCCTGATTCTTAGGTTGTTTCTGTGGCTGCGGTTATCTAATTCATCAATGTGACGGTGTATAGAGTATAGGAAGTGTGTTTGGCTTTCCATAGTAAAGCTCATTGCCTCCATTTTGGTTTGAAACGCTGCCTCCAGCTTACCGAGCATTGCGGCCAAGTCAGCCCTGGAAGGTAAGTTTTTCAGCAAAGCTTTAATGTCTGCCTCCAGTGATGTGTCTTGGGATACATTAGAGTACTCAGAGGGAGCTGGGCTGGTTGGAGGAGATGCGGTATGTTTTTCCCGCGTCGCCATCTTGCCATCCACTGCCTCCGTCTCGTGGTCTGCAAAATCACGGAAAAAAACCGTCAAGGAGCCTGATTTTGTAGCTGGGGTTTTCCCTTCTGCCCCCTAAGTTGGATTATGTTTTTTTGAGTTTCCCACCCTGTTCCAAAATCTCTGATTAGGTCAGATTGAATCTTGAGCCTCAGATAGCTGGATCAGTGCTCAGCTATTCAGCTCTGCAGCAGCCACGCCCCTCCTCCATTACTTATTTTTTAACTTACATTTGATACAATTTTTATTTGTATGTATTTTGGGAGTCTTATAGATAAAAGTAGGTCTATTTGTAAGGGTAGGTGTATTTTAACAGTGAGAGACAGAATAACAAAAAAAATAAAACTAGAAAAATGCATGTCAAAAAAGTTAAAAAATTGATTTGCATGTCAATGAGTGAAATAAGTATTTGACCCATTTTACTTTGTGGAAAAACCCTTGTTGGCAATCACAGAGGTCAGATGTTTCTTCTAGTTGGCCACCAGGTTTGCACACATCTCAGGGGGGATTTTGTCCCACTCCTCTTTGCAGAGCCTCTCCAAGTCCTTAAGGTTTCACATCTTGAACCTTCAGCTCCCTCCATAGATTTTCTGTGGGATTAAGGTCTGGAGACTGGCTAGACTACTCCAGGACCTTAATGTGCTTCTTCTTGAGCCACTCCTTTGTTGCCTTGGCTGTGTGTTTTGGGTCATTGTCATGCTTGCATACCCATCCCTTTGATGCGGTGCTGTTGTCCTATCCCCTTTGCAGAAAAACACCCCCAAAGCATAATGTTTCCACCTCCATGTTTTTGGGGTAATAGGCAGCATTACTCCTCCTCTAAACACTGCTCGATTTTGGTCTCATCTGACCACAACACTTTCGCTTAATTCTCCTCTGATTAGTTCAGCTTTTCATTGGCAAACTTAAGATGGGCCTGTACATGTGCTTTCTTGAGCAAGGGGACCTTGTGGGTGCTGCAGGATTTCAGTCCTTCACGGCGTAGTGTGTTACCAATTGTTTTCATGGTGACTATGGTCCCAGCTGCCTTGAGATCATTAACAAAATCCTCCCATGTAGTTCTGGGCTGATTTCTCACCATTCTCATGATCATTGAAACTCCACGAGGTGAGATCTTGTATGGCGCACCAGACCAAGGGAGACTGACAGTTATTTTGTGTTTCTTCCATTTGCGAATAATCGCACCAACTGTTGTCACCTTCTAACGAAGCTGCTTGATGATGGTCTTATAGCCCATTCCAGCCTTGTGTAGGTCTACAATCTTGTTCCTGACATCCTTGGACAGCTCTTTGGTCTTGGCCATGGTGGAGAGTTTGGAATCTGATTGATTGATTGCTTCTGTAGACAGGTGTCTTTTATATAGGTAACAAGCTGAGATTAGGAACACTCCCTTTAAGAGAGTGATCCTAATCTTATCTTGTTACCTGTATGAAACACACCTGGGAGCCAGAAATCTTGCTGATTGATAGGGGATTAAATACTTATTTCACTCATTGACATGCAAATCAATTTATAACTTTTTTGACATGCGTTTTTCTGGATTTTGTTTTTGTTATTCTGTCTCTCACTGTTAAAATACACCTACCATTAAAATTACAGACTGATCATTTCTATGTCATTGGACAAACGTTAAAAATCAGCAGGGGATCAAATACTTTTTTCCCTTTTATATATATATATATATATATATATATAAATATTAAAATAAATTTTAAAAAATCATAATTTTAACTTGTTTTAAAAGGTTATCCAGAAATATTAAATAATTTGGAAAACTAATCTAACAATATTAAATTGAACGCTTTCATTGGCAGTTTTCGCATAAAAAAAAAGCCCCAAGATCAAAATACGATAAGGTAGAATAGAATCTGCATATTGTTAAAATTTTGGCCAATATAACATACAACTAATATTTTCTTCTTAGTACAATTTTGCCATTTTATCTGTACATGATGACCACACTTTAATTAAATATGCCCCTGACTAGATATGCAGTGCATTGCCATTTAATAATGGGTACATTGAGTGCATCCAGACTATTACTAACATAGTAATACTCTATTATCTTCAAACATTTCGATAAACAACATAATAAATGGAACATAATGTATGTTAATTACTGTCCAGTCATATTTGGCCTAGTTTCCCAGCAAAGAGTTAATATCCAGCTGGAGGAAATTAGCAATACTGTCTTAAATGGTACTGATATTAGTTTCATATTAAATTATTTTTAACTGTAAATTTGCACATTTTAAACTCATTTAAGTTGACTTTACATACATTAGACAACACACGTATATATTAATTTCAGACACACAAACATTCAATTAGTATGCATGAAGCCCACGTTATATGCAGGATAAGCTGTGATAACTCAACAGGCAGGTTGTTTTCTTTAAACTACTGCTAGACTGACTAGCTCCTGGCTTTAATGATTTAAATTATTTTTGACTGACTCATGAAATATGTGTCCATCATTTCCTGAGCTTATCTGCACAGCTCATAAATAAATGTATTCTACATAGCTTAAATGATTTATATCTATATTTCTCAATCTTTGTTTGCATCACATTTTGAAGCATTTTGGCATTTTATAAACATCAAAAAATCCAAGGGAGTTATTCCAACATAACACATCAATCCCCAGTTGACTTTAGATATTTAAAAAAAAAAAAAATTATGACTCATTTTTGTATTTCTTTATTTTATCTAGTAATTGTAAATTAAAATTAAATTTCTTCAAACTAAAAGAAATTGGTCTAGATGAATATTCTTGTTCTTGGGTAGAACATTGGCTTAAGGATATAGTACAACGAGTTGTAATTAATGGTAAATTTTCACGCTGGACAAAAGTGGTAAGTGGTGTCCCTCAGGGTTCTGTTTTGGGACCACTTCTATTTAACATATTTATAAATGATCTTGAAATAGGCATTGAAAGCCATGTATCAGTGTTTGCAGATGACACAAAACTTTGTAAAGTAATAAAATGTGAGCAGGATATTGCTTTGCTGCAGAGAGATTTGGATAGATTGGGGGCCTGGGCACTAAAGTGGCAGATGAAATTTAACACAGAGAAATGCAAAGTGATGCACTTCGGGGTTAAGAATGCACATGCAACTTACACACTAAATGGTAGTGAATTAGGGGTAACCACACACGAGAAGGATTTGGGAATTGTTATAGACAACAAATTAGGCAGCAATATGCAATGTCAAGCTGCAGTTGCTAAGGCCAGTAAGATTTTGGCATGTATAAAAAGGGGCATAAATTCTCGGGATGAAAATATAATTTTGCCGCTTTATAAATCGCTGGTAAGACCACACCTTGAATATGCTGTGCAATTTTGGGCGCCTGTTCTAAAGAAGGATATCATGGCACTGGAGAGGGTCCAGAGACGAGCTACAAAATTGATAAAAGGAATGGAGCATTTTAGTTATGAAGAAAGGTTAAAAAAATTAAAACAGTTTAGTTTGGAAAAACGGCGCCTGAGAGGGGATATGATAACTTTATACAAATTTATTCGGGGCCAGTACAAACCTTTATCTGGACATCTATTCATAAACAGGGCTATACATAGGACACGAGGTCACATATTTAGGCTGGAAGAAAGGAGATTTCATCTAAGGCAAAGAAAAGGTTTTTTTACAGTAAGAACAATAAGGATATGGAATTCTCTGCCTGAAGAGGTGGTTTTGTCAGAGTCCATACAGATGTTTAAACTGAAATTGGATAAATACTTACAAAAACATAACATACTGTCAGGTATACCTAACATTCATGCTGCCGCCGGAACCCACTTCCGGGTTCACGGCGCTTAGCTCCGTCCCTTTTTTCTGACGCGGTCTTTCCACGATACTTAGGAAGACCGCGCCAGATTCAAAGTGCTGGATTATTCACTCAGGTGCGGCAGTGAGATCAGCTGCTCTACTCGATGCTACCGGCTCCACTTCTCAGACCTCGGCTTGTAAACGGATTTCTACCTTCTCATCTCTCAGACCTCGGCTTGTAAACGGATTTCTACCTTCTCATCTCTCAGACCTCGGCTTGTAAACGGATTTCTACCTTCTCATCTCTCAGACCTCGGCTTATAAACGGAATTCTACCTTCTCCTCTCCCAGACCTCGGCTTGTAAACGGATTTCTACCTTCTCCTCTCTCAGACCTCGGCTTGGACAAACGGACTTCCTTTCTCTCACTACTAAACTGCAGTTTGTTAAAAGAGACTCCTTCCTCTTCCTCCATTGGGTGAATTAACCCTTCCAGTGCCAGAGTGCTTCTAAGTTAAGTAAATCTTTTGTCAAGGAAAGCAAGTCATATCAATTAATTATAGTATTTAATTTCTTTAAACTCTCTGTTGACAAATAAGGATTGCTGCTAAGGCTAAAACTTCATTATTAAAATTCAAGTTGGAACTAACTTGGCATTTTCCTGATTATTATTTAAAGATACAGTCCACTGATTTCACTCCAATATAATAGGAGGTGAAACTTACTGTTCCTGCCCTCAGAAAATTCTGCAGTTGAGTTCCAATTAAAGAGGTATTACACAAAAGCATCACACATACAGGGATATAATTTCTAATTAGTGGGGTAATAGCTGCTTGATCCAAGGAGACATCTGACTGCTATTTTGGGGTCAAGAATGAATTTTTTCCTAGTTTGGGGCAAAATTGGAAGCGCTTCAGACCAGGTTTTTTGCCTTCTTTTGGATCAACAGCAACGACATTTGTGAGGAAGGCTGAACTTGATGGACGCAAGTCTCTTTTCAGCTATGTAACTATGTAACTATGTAACTATGTAAAATGTTTATCTTTTTATAACAGTGGTCAGCAACCTATGGTATGTGTGCCAGGCATGCCACTTGAAGTGCCTTTGCATGACACTCAAGGCTGCCAGAGACAAACAGTCACTGGCCTATCAGGAGTCCCATTGGGACTTCAGATATCTGCTACTGCAAACCAAGCAGTTATTGTAGTTGGTAAGAGTCAATTCACAATATGTGTGTTGCAGCACTTAGTCATATTCCTCAAACCATTTCTGAACAATTTTTGTAGTGTGCCAGGGTGCATTACACTGATGAAAGAGGCCAGTATCATCATAGAACACCATTGCCATGAAGGTGTATGTGGTCTGAAACAATATCTTGGTTGCTGGTATGTGTCAAATTAATATCCACATGAACATCAGGACCCAAGTTTTCCCAGCAGAACATTGCCCTGAGCACAACGCTGCCTCTGATGACCTGCCTTCCTCTCATAGTATATTTTGCTGCCATCCCAGGTAAAGGATGCACATCCATCTGATCTAAAAGAAAACAAGATTCATCACACAAGGCAAACTGTTTCCTTTGCACCATGATCCACTTCTAATGCTAATGTCCCCATCGAAGGCACTTTTGATGGTGGACAGTGGTCATCATTAACACGCTGACAGGTCTTTGGCTACACAGCCCCATACTCAGCAAATTGCAATGCACCTGTGTTTTCTGACTCCTTTCTATCATGGCCGGTGTTCTAGCAAATTTCCCTACCCTTGAAAATCCCCTACCCTCGTCACTTCCGGTGAGGGGAATCAGCTGGATCCTGTGCTGCACATGCATGCTAGCACTCGTGCTACTCCTCCACAGCAAGGTCCTGGATGGTAAGTAAAACTAGTTTTACACTTTCATTATAGTTAGTGCATTCATTAAGCTTAGGACATGGGACATTTAGGGTTAATGTTATTGTTCAAGTTAGGGTTAGGATTAGGGACTTGTTCATATTTAGTGATATTTCACATTAGGGGACTATCACTAAATTATGCTTTTTCACACTTTATTTTAACCCTTACCCCAAGGGTTATGGTAAGAACAGAGTGTGAGAGAGGTTAGAATCACTTACCTAACCCTAATTTGAACCATCACTTAACCCTAAATGTCCCGTGTGCCTAAGCTTAGTTAATGCATTAACTATAATAAAAGTGTAAAACTAGTTTTACTTACCTTCCAGGACCTTGCTGTGGAGGAGTAGCAGGAGTGCTAGCACGCATGTGCAGCACAGGATCCAGCTGATTCCCCTCACCAGAAGTGACGAGCGTAGGAGATTTTAACGAGGTAGGGGAATTTGATAGAACACCAGCATTAAGTTTTCAGAAATTTGAGCTATGTTTCATAATTAAAATAATTTAATCAGTGTATGTTATGAATGTATACAAAATGAATATGCTACATGTAAACAAAATGTATATCCTGCATGTATATAGAATGTATGTGATGCATGTATACATAATACATAATGTACAATGATTAGCCACAACATTAAAAACACTAACAAGTGAACTAAATAACATTAATTATATCACTACAATGGCACCAGTCAAGTGAACAGTCAGTTCTTTAACTTCATGTGTTGGAAACAGGAAAAATTGGCAAGTGAAAAAAAATCTGAGTGACTTTGATAAGAGTCAAATAGTAATGGCTAGATGACTGGGTCAGAGCATCTCCAAAATGGCAAGTCTTGTGGGGTGTTCCCATTACATTGGTTATTGGCTACCAAAAGTGGTGCCAAGAAGGAAAACCGATAAACTTACTTCAGCCTATCCTGCCGGATCACACAGAAGATTTACTGTAGCTCAAATTGCAGAATAACCTAATGCTGGCCATGATAGAAAGGTGTCAGAACACACCTAAGGTCCTAGCATTCATGTGAATATTACTTTAACAAATACCACCTACCTGGAGATTTTCGCAGACCACATATACCCCTTCATGACAATGGTGTTCCTTGATGGCAGTAGTCTCTTTCAGCAGGATAATGCACTCTACCCTTTTCTTAATTTTGCTCTTCCAGTTCCTTAGTAGATAAGTCCCTAATTTGGTACCTTTACTTATGACAATTTTACGTAAAGATACCAAATAAGGGAGCTATCTATCAGACTTTTCTAAATTGCCAAATTCGGATTAAATTCGTTTCAGAAGGAAACAAATTGCAAATGTCCAGTTTTGCGGAGACACCATGCATCTGCACTGGCTGGTGGGTCGAATAACTCCTTGCCAAGACTACACTACTCACGGTGCAGGTCTAGAGCTCAAGCTGTGTGTAGATTTCTGTTAACGTCCCCTCGAATTCAGAAACTAAAAGTCTTTATAAGGGGTCTACATCCAGACCTGCAGCTAGGTCCACTGGACCCTCAGGTGAACAAATAGTTGCCCCCTTTCAATGCCCAAAAGGTAAGCAAGAAGTGGGCAACAATAAAAAGGCCATACAGTATGTAAGGAGGCTGGTCATAGAATTGCTGCCTCCCCATACAGAGTCTACCCACATTCAACCCCACATAGTCACTCAACCACTCCCAAAATAAACAACCTACCACAGCCATCCCCACAGTCAATCCACCACATTCACCTTAGCACAGTCACCCTACCACTGACAGGTAACCACATATACAGTCAACTCCCCACAAAATAACCCCTCCAAAAACACACCACACAAATCAAGACCTCCATACACACAACACATTGAAAGCAGCTCTCCCACACACATTCACTCCCAGACACAGAAATACACATGCTCACAGACACAGAGACGCACATTCACACACATATACACTCAGATACTCACTGTAGCCTTCCCCTTACAGGCACATGCAGATACATCCTTTCAGACAAACACTTTGACTATGTGGTGCGTCTCTAAATGTGTGTGTCTATGTGGTTTTCTGTAAGTCATTGTGTTTGTGTGTGCATGTGTTTGGATGCGTGTCTGCAAGTGCGTGTTTATCAGTATGTGTATGTGTGTGCATGTAAAAGTATGCTTGTGTGTATTTTGAAATCCCTTAGAATTATATTACTATTGTTCCATTTACAGCATAGTGAAGACAACTTACTGCAAATAGTCTAAAGGTAAAGTTGAATGCCCTGTACCTCCTTTATAAGTAAACAACATGATGTATCTCAGCAATATTTAACTTTGATATGCAATATTCCATGAAGAGTTACCTGTGTTAATTTTACTTAGCAAACACAAATGTCTCATAAATTCAACACCATTTAGCTTGTTGATCTAGAAAATGCATGCAAATAATAGACATACTTACTTTCATGCTTTCAGATCTATTCAGCAAACTTCTCGTAGGAGGCGCAGACATGCCCCAAGTATTAACAAGAAAACTGTCAGAAAACAAAGCAGAAATCAAAACATAAAAAATAAGTAGCCCAAAGAAGCAATGTGATGACTGAAATGATTAGTTAATCCAGAAGCAAAACTGTAAAACAAAAAATGTATCCTAAAACATAAACGAACATAATGGAATCATTCAACAGAGATGGTTTTCAAACCTGTGGAACATGTCAGAAATTTTTCTCCCCTTCGGGAACATCCAGAATAAACTACAGTGCATTAACAATTGGAAACAATAACCTCGCACAGAAGTGCTGAAAGATAGTGAGCCTTAAAGCTGCACTGTCATTAAACCAGTCTTTAAATTAATCAGTTTCAAACACATTTTCAGCATATTTCTCATCTGTTTCCATCTGATCAAACTATAGAAAGTTAATTTAGCTGTAATAACCACTTATAAAACTGACAGGTTCTCCATTTTGAATATACACTTCTTGGAATTACATCACATACGTTTGTGGTCTGTGACAAGATAAAACTTGTAGAAGTCTAAACTTTTACCCTTTAAATAACCCATCTTGTGATTACAAGCACATATCCTCTCTTTCAGAAGAAAATATTATAAAGTATGTATGTAACTTTGTGTGTCTGTGTGTGCATCTGTGTGTCAGTGTGTGTCAATCTTTTTGAGTATACCTTTATGTGTGTGCAACTGTGCGTGGTACTGTTCAAGTGCGTCTGTGTGTGTGTACCTGTGTTTGCAGCAGACTATATGTTTATGAAGCGGACATAGAGAATTACTGTATTACTGTGGGATTTTTTGGTTTGCTGTATATAGTTTCCTATTTGTCACAATATCGATTAATTTGCAGTATATTGTATTTTTGTATTTTACATGTTTCAATAAAAGTTATATTGAATGCACAATGAGACCCTAGAGCAAGTCTGAGCTGTTTTGGGAGCATTATTTATAGTATACAACATTTGTTCCTGCAATGGCACTTTTTCAGCCATTGCAGGAACAAAGCAACCCATAATATTACCCTAATTAATATAATTATTTTCTTCAACTTGTATTACACTCTTTTTATAGGGTGGACTTTTAGAATGAAACTGATTATTTGTAAAATGCATGCTTTCCTAAGCATTTGTTTTAGAGATTAACCCCTTAAGGACCAAACTTATGGAATAAAAGTGAATCATGACATGTCACACATGTCATGTGTCCTCAACGGGTTAAACTGGACTGGCAATGTAGTCTAATATGTTGACAGGGCATTCCATAACAATTTGGCAATCACTCTTCTTCTGGTTTAAATGTATCTACAATTTCTCACTTTAGATTTAAAGTGCACATCACGCCAGTAAGTGTCAAACAAGACCGTCTTATCTTTTTTTAACCCCTTAAGGACAAAACTTCAGAAATAAAAGGGAATTATGATGGAATAATTCTGTCATGTGTCCTTAACCCCTTAATAACACAACTTCTGTAATAAAAGGGAATCATGATGGAATATTTCCGTCATGTGTCAGTAAGGGGTTAAAGGGACTCTACAGTGCCAGGAAAACTGCAGGTCCCCTGGCACTGCAGGTCCTCTCTCCCTCCCACCCCCCATCCCAAGTTGCTGAAGGGGTTAAAACCCATTCAGTGACTTACCTGTATCCAGCGCCGATGTCCCTTGGCGCTGGTTCAGGGTCCACCCACGCTCCTCCCCCACCCCCTGCAGTCATCCATTTAGCTGAGCTTTCAATCAAATTAAAACATGAACCCATTTGCAATCTTGAAAATGTCATGCAAAAAGCAAATACTTTATCTCCAGACTGCTCAACATGTTGAAAAGAAGAAGAAAAGATATGATTAATATTTTATTAGAAAAATGTTACCATTCATTAACCTCATCATTACAGAGTCTTTTTATTTAAAACATTAAAACATAACATGTATAAATATTGGAATAACTCGTGAAGCACATGAACAGGACAAAACTGCATTTTCCTTCATACATGTGTTTAGCAATATTTAGACACCTGAAACATATAATTTTGTGGAAATATAACAGATTTAGGTGAGAACTGAAAAAAGATTAGTAAAACAAACAGTACAAGACATCTTGATCATGTATATTTATGTTGCAAAAATACTAAATTATTTGTTTATTAATTGTATTGTAATTTTGTATTATTGTATCATTTAGGTAATCATGCATGGAAGAAGACTTAGTTCTACTTGGGAATCTAGTCAAAAATATGGAAGTTTTGTAACTTTTATCAGACTAAAATTCATTTTTCAAAATAAACTTTTTCTTCCCTGAACATCTCTAAGTGAAATTATGTTTATTTGTGCATGTACAATATGCTGCCTCATTACCTTTAAAGATGTGTATATCAAGCAAAAATGATTCATTTTTGTTTGTTTCAGTTGTCAGTGGTAGATTGAACACACTGGAGTTAAGACATTCAATTAAAGAACAGAAGAGAGTAGCCAGTGGCACTGGCACACATAGCTTAATTCATTCCCCAGGGCATGTAGTCTTTATAAGAGGGTTACTCCATATTGTATAATAGAAGCTATTTTTCTCTTTCAAAAAGATTGATAGCCTTTGTCTATGTATGAACATAGTATATATCCCCACTATATTATAATGGCATTTTATTTTTATTTTTTTACAAGTAAACTTTTTAAATTAATTGTGTATTCTTCTTAAATAAGTGACATAATAAAATATTGGCATATTATAAATTGTTTTTGTAGACAATTTATAACACATACTTTATTTTATTAGGGTAATAGTCATTTGGTTTCTACGGCTGTAACAGCGGATGGGGGTAAGATCAGAAAAAAAGAGCTATGAAATTAAAATTTGAAGACGGTACAAGTGACTCATTCAATTTTTACTGTAGTCTAAATAACAAAATACTGGATCTAGAGGCAATAGCATACACTAAGCAATATGACGTAATAGGCAAACGGAAACATAAAATATTAACCAAGTGGTATGTGACAAGGAAAATTGGGAATATGTGAAAGTGGGGAAATTAATTATTATGTGGAATATACTACAAACCTAATATTGTAGTTGAGAAAGAATAGCTGCTGAAATTTGGAAAACTGCACATTTGGGTAACACTTTAAATATTGGAGATTTTAATTCCCAGGATATAAATTGGGATAGAAGGACTATTAATTCAGATAGGGGAATCAGGTTTTTGACACCATTTAACACATTCACAATTGGTAGAAGCACCAGCTTGTCTGGATCTGGTTATAATGAGCAATGTTGTTTAGTCAAATATTCAAGTAAGGGAGCACTCAAGAAATAGTGATTACAAAATGGTTTCCTTTGAAATAAACTCAATATATCCTATATAAAATATAAGAAAGCCAATAAAGAATGTAAAAAGGTGATTAGATGGGCCAGCCAAAGAGAACAAGACTAACTCCCAACAAGTTTTTTTTAATAGTTCAGACGTGTACCTGCCTTGTATATTTTTTACCTGATGCTTCTATATTTCAGGCCTTGGTACTCTTGTCATCATAAATATCTCCTTCTCCTCCTTACCCTTAGGTCTCTTATCCTTTCTTATTCTTCTCCATTCTTTATTTCTTAGAATTTATAGATGGTAAGAGACGAAAGGAAACAGAAGGGATTAACTTAATTATTCATATTCTATTAAACTCCCCAATCCTTCCCTCCAAAATCCCCCGCCTCTCCCCCTAATTTTTCAATCCTATTATAAATTCTTGTTTATTAATCTTTCTTTCCCTGTCTATCTTTGGAGAGAGAGAGAGCACACCTTATGCCTAGTTTAATACAGTTAATTTTGCAATTCTGTTTATCTGCTTGTTTTTAGGGATCAAATTATTTTACCCTCTCCTTTTTCCTCCCCTCTTCTTCCCTGTCACCTCCCCTCTCTGTAACAGGAAGTAAGCTATACGCACTTCAAGTACAGGAGAGAGGAGAATAATGGTGTTACTTCTTGCCTTGGTTTGTTGTTATTTAACCAAAAAAAAAAAAAGGAGGAGAGGAAAAAGGGAAGAGAAAAGACACAAAAAAGACAAAAAAAGAGAGAGAACTCTGTTGTGATAATTAAGTTATAGTTTCGATTTTATTTATCCATGTGTCCCAGTTTTCTATTTGAGTATATCTATTTCCTAAGTTCACCAATATACCCCTTTCCTTTTTTGCCCGCCATATGACATGTGTTATTAATTCTTGAATGCATGGGGTTTTCCCTGTTTTCCAATTTCATGCTAGAAGTAGTTTAGCTGTTGTAATGATATGAAACATTAACATTAATACTTTTTTTTGGTCATTTTAGACCAATACAGGTTTAATAGGACCGCCTCAGGCTTAAAGACTAGTTTCATTTCCATTATTTGATATATTACATTGATTGCATCTTTCCAAAATGTATTTATGAGTACACATTGCCACCAAATGTGTATCAAATTGCCTTTATTGACATTGCATTTCCAACACCTATATGATGACTCTGGAAAGATTATTTTTAAACATTTCGGTGTTAGGTACCATCTGTTTGAAAGTTTTTAATTGTGTTTTCGTAAGGTTTAGGCAAAGTATATGTTTTTTTTTTGTATAGTTTATTTAGAGAACTTATCCACTCTTCTTCTTCCATGTGTACTTGTATCTCTTTTTCACATTTATTACTCAGTCCTATAGTTTTGTCATTTCTCCATCAATATATAACTTAAGTGCATTTTGCCAGTAAGTTTTTATAGTTCTTTAAGTATATGACAAAAGACAAAAGTTCGAGAAGGTGTATGAGATCCTATGTTAATTGTGAATTTATCCCACCAGCTTGTTAATTTTTTATGTATCTGTGATTTAGTTTTTGCCACTTTAATACATTTTTTATTCACGTCTAAGATCCAGAATAGTGAGGATAGATTACCTAACCCAGTTTTATCTTTTTCCATTTTGTACCATATTTCTTCGGTTGTTTTGAGAGAGCAATATGTGGAAAAGTCTGGAAGCCAGATAACATTGCAAAATTTCTGGACACCCCAAACCTCCATCTTGCCGTGACCTAGCCAAATTTTTGATTTTAAGCCTTGCTTTCTTGCCACCCTATACAAAATTAAAAAAGGATGAGTGTACTAAAGATAACCAGTTTTCGGGGAAGTTGAGAAGGATCATTCTCCATAAATGCAGCCATTTTGGTAAAATATATGCTTTTAGGATATTGATTCTACCCGACCAAGAAAAGCCCAATCCTTTCCAGTCCTTAGATTTTTATTGGTTTGTTTTAATAATGGTAAGAAGTTGGCTTCTATTAGGTCTTTTAGATATGAGGTTATGGTTATGCCTAAATAATTTAGCATGTACTTATGTTCAGGAAGCCCAATTTTTTGCACTAGAAAGTTAATTCATCTTTTGTTCATATTTTTAGTAATGAATATTGTTTTCTGCAGGTTCATTTTATATCCTAAGACTTTTGAGTATTTATTTATCTCCTTCAGTAAATCTGGGACTGAAATCTTTGGTTCTTCTAATGTTAATAAGATGTCGTCTGCATAGATATTTTGTTTTGTTTGTCCTAACGAGTTCGTGAAACCTTTAATTTTTTTTGTTTTGTCTTATTGAAATCGCTAGAGGTTCTAACACCATTATGTACAATAAAGGGGAAAGAGGGCACCCTTGTCTTGTCCCGTTTTTTAATATTGAGGTTTTGTGATGTAAATCCTGACCCTGTGACCTTTGCTGATGGAGAGTTATAGTGAGCGGATATAGCTTGTAGTATTGCACCAGTAATTGCAAATGGTTTTATGGTAGCGAACATGAAACCCCAACCAACCCTGTCAAACGCTTTCTCTGCGTCTATTGACAGTAAAATTAGAGGGGTTCCATTGTTATCTGTTTCTTTTACTATGTTTATTATTTTTCTGAGATTGTTGATTGAGGACCTCTCTGGTATGAATTCTACTTGATCATTGTTGATTAATTGTGGTATAACTATTTTTAATCTTTCAGCACGAATAGAAGATAAAATTTTAATATCAATATTGATTAGTGAGATATGCCTATCATTGCCAATCAATTCTGGATGTTTACCTGCTTTGGGAATGGGGACAATATTCACTCTCAACAACTCTCCAGGACAGCCTCCTGTTCTCATTAGAGTTGCAAGAAAAAGTATGTGAACCCTTTGGAATGATATGGATTTCTGCACAAATTGGTCATAAAATGTGATCTGATCATCATCTAAGTCACAACAATAGACAATCACAGTCTGCTTAAACTAATAACACACAAAGAATGAAATGTTGCAATGTTTTTTTTGAACACACCATGTAAACATTCACAGTGCAGGTGGAAAAAGTATGTGAACCCTTGTATTTAAAAACTGGTTGAACCTCCTTTGGCAACATTAACTTCAACCAAACGTTTCCTGTAGTTGCAGATCAGACGTGCACAACGGTCAGGAGTAATTCTTGACCATTCCTCTTTACAGAACTGTTTCAGTTCAGCAATTTTCTTGGGATGTCTGGTGTGAATTGCTTTCTTGAGGTCATGCTACAACATCTCAATCGGGTTGAGGTCAGGACTCTGACTGGGTCACTTCAGAAGGCGTATTTTCTTCTGCTTAAGCCATTCTGTTGTTGATTTACTTCTATGCTTTGGGTCATTGTCCTGTTGCAACACCCATCTTCTGTTGAGCTTCAGCTGGTAGACAGATGGCCTTAAGTTCTCCTGCAAAATGTCTTGAAAAACTTGGGAATTCATTTTTCCTTCGATGATAGCAATCCGTCCAGGCCCTGACGCAGCAAAGCAGCCCCAAACCATGATGCCCCACCACCATACTTCACAGTTGGGATGAGGTTTTGATGTTGGTGTGCTGTGCCTTTTTTTCGCCACACAGTGTTGTGTGTTTCTTCCAAACAACTCAACTTTGGTTTCATCTGTCCACAGAATATTTTGCCAGTACTGCTGTGGAACATCCAGGTGCTCTTGTGCAAACTGTAAACATGCAGCAATGTTTTGTTGGGACAGCAGTGGCTTCCTCTGTGGTATCCTCTCATGAAATCCATTCTTGTTTAGTGTTTTACGTATTGTAGATTCGCTAACAGGGATGTTAGCATTTGCCAGTGACTTTTGTAAGTCTTTAGCTGACACTCTAGGATTCTTCTTCACCTCATTGAGCAGTCTGCGCTGTGCTCTTGCAGTCATCTTTACAGGACGGCCACTCCTAGGGAGAGTAGCAGCAGTGCTGAACTTTCTCCATTTATAGATAATTTGTCTTACCGTGGACTGATGAACAGCAAGGCTTTTGGAGATACTTTTATAACCCTTTCCAGCTTTATGCAAGTCAACAATTCTTAATCGTAGGTCTTCTGAGAGCTCTTTTGTGCGAGGCATCATTCACATCAGCCAATGCTTCTTGTGAAAAGCAAACCCAGAACTGGTGTGTGTTTTTTATAGGGCAGGGCAGCTGTAACCAACACCTCCAATCTCATCTCATTGATTGGACTCCAGTTGGCTGACATCTCACTCCAATTAGCTCTTGGAGATGTCATTAGTCTAGGGGTTCACATACTTTTCCACCTGCACTGTGAATGTTTACATGGTGTGTTCAATAAAAACATGGCAACATTTCATTCTTTGTGTGTTATTAGTTTAAGCAGACTGTGATTGTCTATTGTTGTGACTTAGATGATGATCAGATCACATTTTATGACCAATTTGTGCAGAAATCCATATCATTCCAAAGGGTTCACATACTTTTTCTTGCAACTTTATATAGTTAAATATATTAGAAGTTCTTCTTTCAGTTGATCTTTCATTAGTTTATAAAATGTATTTGTAAAGCCGTCTGGGCCTGGAGCAGTCTTTATTTTAAGCTTATCTATTGATTTATTAACCTCTACTTTTAGGCTATACAAAACTGGACAGAGAGAAGCTCCTATTATCATTTTCTATGTCTGAGGAATCGTAATCAGATGTCATATAATTGTCAGAGTTGGTTCTGACCCTTTGAGAGAATTTACTGTACACATGCATGTTTCATAGTCTTTTAGGTCTCGAATACATTTTTAATGTTTCCTATGTTTTAATGATTGTTGGTATTTCTCCAAATTCTGTTTTAATTTAGTCTCTGATTGAATAAGGGATCTGCCTGAAATGTATTGATTTTTTATATTTCTGATTCAAGTTTTTGATTTGTATCTTGCAATTAAATTTTTTTGTGTTTGCAGATTATTTTCATAAAAGTATTTGAACAGGTGTCAGCTGCCAATTTCCATTCTTTAACTAGTTCAAGATTGTCTGCATGAGAGGAAGGAATGTTATGCACTCTTAAACCTCTTGGTATCATATCTTTCTTCAGATAGTTTTCAAGGGAGGATATCTCGCAGCTCGTTCTAATTTGTTGTTTATATAGTTTATTAACGTTATTAAATGACTGGTTTATGTCTGAGGGAATGTCTAAGGTGTTGAGTTGTTCATTTGAAAATACATTATCAGCATCCCTGCACCAAATGGTGCTATCAGGTTTGTTTGACAAAACAACCTGCCATTATTAGTAATATTTTAATAGAAGAACACGATAGTGAACAACCTAGGTATTGAAACCTAAACTATGTTAGGATATACAAAACTGGAGAGAGAGAAGCTCCCACCAAATTTGTAGTGGTTGTGGGGTAATACAAGGCCTACCCCAGAGAAAAGAGATAATAGAGATGGCTTGAAACAGGTCTTCCAAAAGGCACACCCGATTCCAGTCCTATTACCCTAATGGAAATTACTGAGTAAAGGTAATTGACATATAGTGCCTAATATTCATATGCATAGAAAATAAAAAAAAACTTTATTGTCAAATACTGGATAAACACATCTAAATATCCCAGACACCAAAAAAGTGAAAAAATAATAATAATGAAAAAGAGATGATAGTAAGTATAAAAATAGGACCCACTGGTGGAGCTGATGTGTACAAAGTGTACTAATTACGAAATAGCCAGATAGTGATACTGATGTAGTGGAAACAGTATCTAAGGGGAGATATACAGTGTATAGATAGGTAGATACAATAAGATAACCCTAGTCGTACTGGCCAAGTGGCAACAGAATGGGTATATCTTGTAACTAGTGAAGCTCAAAGTAATGTAAATCCGTTAGGGTAATAGGACTGGAATCGGGTGTGCCTCTTGGCAGACCTGTTTCAAGCCCTCTCTATTAACCTTTACTTCTGTTATGGGCTGGTTTATCAGTTTTAATTGGTCGGGTAGAATTTTTGGCATATATATGTTTTGGAAAAATCTCTCAATCTCTTCTTCCCTGCCGTACATTTCTTCTGGTAGGTCATATAGATCCCGATAAAATCTTTCAAATGCTCTTCCTATTTATTCTGGGGCCATTAAATACGTTTCTTTATTCTTTATTAAGTGTTCTTGCATAGCAAGACCACTTAATGTTATCTCACATATATATTATTATTCTTATTATAGCCAAATTTGCCACCCTAACTCCTCCCACAGTTTTTACACTACATAGACAAAAACGTGCAGATTGTTCCCGATCGGATTGCTATTACTTTGTGGAACGTTTTGCCAAATGGTTCACGGAATATCATCGTTCTTCTGGCGCAATTTGTCCCATAGGAATGAATGGCAAAGCTAGAGTGGGAGCTGGCAAAAGCTGAAAAATCAGGACATGATTTCTAAACTGCCACCACTCCCTTATTTTCGGGCCCACCTACACAAATCTTATATCAAAACGTTCAGCTATCCCTGCTGCCACTAAACATGTCAACGGCTAAGCCATAGTCCTGATAGTTTTCACAATATAATCATTTGTTTGCAACTAACGCCGTCCATTGACATTCATTGAAACTTCACTCTGCAAAGCTCAAATTTGAAGTGCAATTTCTAAACTGCGACTGTGCCTTCATTTTTAATACTTCAGAGACATACTATGCATCAAAATGTAGGTCTGGGTCTTGTGATTCTCACAATATAAAGCTCTTCGCTGTAGGATTTATAGTTTTTAAAATACGACCGTTTGAAGATGGCAACCGCCAAAATACTCTGACCTGTGCCAGGCTGCAGCAGCAAGTGATGTCATAGACAGGGCCTTTTGAACACCTGCTAATGTTTTTATAAATGTATGGTTTAATGTAACTGTGCAACAACGTTGCAATTAAATGTGCTATATAAATGATAACAGTTACTCCGCCCACTCCAGTTGTAGACTACTGGTGGAGGCAAGAACACTTCACACAATTTCCCCAGAAATTGTAGCTTTTCTAGTTTTATATATTACTCTTTTGTGTTTCTCTTTTTTAAGTTCGTTAATCATTAGTGCCTCTGACTTATTGCCCTTTAGATACCACTTAGATTGTAATGAGTCTAACTGTTTAGCTGCTTTGTTCATTATCTGTTTATATGTTTTTCTGTTTCTATAATCTTCCTTGCTATTTGTGTGGAGGGTGTTATTTTTTATTTTTTTTCTGATTTTCATAATCACTTAGTGTTATATATAGCTTAAAAAGATGCGGTGTTCCTTTTTTATTTGTGTTGGCTGCCATTTTTATCATGTGACCTCTAACTTTTATAAGCGCACCAGACCATGATATCTGGTGTACCTTTATTTTTATTTTCTAAAAAGATAGATTGGTTATTTTCTTAATCTCTTCAACATTATTCTTTTTGTGTAATATATAGTCTTTTAAGGACCAATCTTTGTGGAAAGTATCAAATGTATCTTTATATTCTAACATAATAGGGCTGTGATCTGACCATGCTATATCCTGTATCTCTTTTCTTTTAACTAGATATAGCATGGTCACATTTCCCAAAATAAGGTCAATTCTGGAATAAGAGTTAAATGTTCTAGAATAGTATGTATAATTTAGGTCAGAGGGATGAAATGTTCTCCATATGTCTCTCAAATCATAAATATTCAATAATTTTTGCATTCCATTCTCACTTGCTTTCCTACTCTTTCAATCATTCTGGCTCTTTCTATCTTTCAGAGGGTCAACTACACAATTGAAGTTCCCCATAATTAGTACCAACCCTTGCTTGATCAGCTCTATTTTCTTAAAGACTTTTGTAATTGTAGATTTGTTTGGTGCATAAATGTTAGCCAGTGTAAATAGCTTATTGTTTATTTCACATACTAAAATAATGTATCAGCCTTCTGGGTCTAGTTCTTCATGTTTAATATTTAGGTAAACAATTTTTGCAAACATGAATGCCACACTGTTTTTTTACTAGGACGGCTCATTTACAACCTGAGGCTTATTCAATTATGTCACTACTGCCTAATGTACCTCCACCTATAGTATATAAGGCACCTACAATCTCCTTATCTCCTCCCCCCCCCCCCATTTTGTTTCTGGTAATAACCAGGAATGTAGTGGATTTCTCAATCAGATTGAGTACCACTTTGAGGCCTCACCTGGTTCATTTCCTTCTGATAGAGCTAAGATTGGGTATCTGATTTATCAACTTAAAGGTAAGGCCTTAACCTGGGCTAATCCATTGTGGGGAAGTAATTGGAGTATCTCTCATTGTTACCAGGACTTCCTGGTGGAATTCAAACCCACGTTTGAACCATTAGGCTGAGAGGAAGATGCCTCCACTGTACAAATGCATATCAAACAAGGGAACCGAATCTCGGATTATGCCATAGAATATCATACCTTGGCATCTGAGGTAGACTGGACTAACAATGGATTAATCGCTGCTTTTAAAAAAGGATTATCCGAAGTTATACTTGATGAAATTGCTGCCAAAAACCTACCTAAGGGGTTAAATGACTTTATTACCTATGTGGTGCAGATTGATAATAGACTCAGGACCAGGGAAATTACTAGAAACAGAACTAGATGTTTGACTATGTCACTAGCACCTTGATTCTCCAAACCTGTTGTCCCTGACCTCTCAATGCTGTGTGAACCCGAACCTATGCAGTTCGGGATTACAGGACTGTCTGAGGTAGAGAAATAGTATAGGAGAAGAGAGGATCTGTGCTTATATTGTGGCAAAAAAGGGCATATGAGAGATGCCTGTCCTATACGTATGGAAAACTTCCGCTCCTAAGAACCTTAAGAGGACAGGTTTTAGGTGTAATGGATATGTCCTCTAGTAATTCCAGAAGCAGATTTCTCCTTGACATTTCCGCCTTTTGCAACAAGGAGAACTTTTCTTGCAAAGCCCTGGGTGACTCAGGTGCGGCTGGTAACTTTATTGATTTGTATTTTGTTAACAAAACACACTATACCAGTCAAGGAGAGATCATCACTTCTAACGGTTGAGGCTATTGATGGGAGTCCCTTATTACCCATGATACCTTGTCTATTTGCATTATGATAGGAGCTTTGCATAAGAAACACATTACTTTCCAGATAATCGCTCACCCTTCTTGTCCCATCATATTAGGGTTCCCTTGGCTCATCAAGTATAACTCTCATATTGACTGGACTAGAGGGGAAATACTGGAATGGGGCAGAGACTATCAGAAAAGCTGCATGTTACCCATTTCTAAAAAAGTGGGCATCGTTGGTTTACCCGCTGTTATGTCTCCGACTCCCGAAATTCCCATACAGTATTGGGAGGTTAGAGAGGTGTTTAGTAAAAGCCAGACTAATGCTCTTCCTCCACATAGATCTTATGATTGTTCCATTGATCTGTTGCACAGAGCTATGCCTCCTAAAGGAGCGGTATATGCCCTATCCCCACAAGAAAGTAAAATCATGGATGAGTACATCAAGAATCTTTAAGTAAAGGCCATATACATAAATCATCCTTGCCTGCTGGTGTAGGGTTCTTTTTTGTAGCTAAGAAAGATGGAGAATTATGAACTTTACGCAAAGACTACAGGGCATTAAACAAGATTACTATCAAAAATGCCTATCCCATTCCCCTTATACCTGAATTGTTTGATAGACTCCAGAGTGCTAAAATCTTCACTAAGCTTGACCTTAGGAGTGTTTACAATTTGGTAAGAATTAGGGAGGATCATGAATGTAAAATGGCGTTTAACACTATGAGTGGGCACTACGAATATCTTGTTATGCCCTTCGGACATTAATGATGTACTCAGAGACTATATTTACTCTTTTGTGCTTGTATACCTGGATGATATCCTTATTTATTCCCCCGACATCTAAACTCATCATGATCATGTCAAACAAGTTCTATAAACTTTGCTTAAAAATGGTCTTTATTGTAAACTTGACAAATGCGTATTTGATCAACATGAGGTTCAGTTTTTGGGGTATAACATTTCTGCTACTATATGGCCTCAAGAGGCTAAAGAGGCTTTTGAGCTTTTTAAACAAATATTTGCATTTGCTGACATATTAAGACATCCTGACACTAGTAAATCTTTCCTAAGTGAGGTTGACGCCTCCGAGACAGGGGTCAAGGCTGTTCTTTCTCAGAGAGAGAGAGTCAGGATGCCCCTTTGCATCATTGTGGTTACTTCTCCAGAAAGTTGTCTCCTGCCAAGCATAACTATGAAATTGGTAATAGAGAACAGTTAGCCATCATACTAGCACTTAAGGAATGGTGACATCTTTTGGAGGGTTCCAAGGATCCCATTCTGATTATTACTGATCACAAGAACCTGGTATATATTGGGGATGCCAAACGACTGTTTTCTAGACAAGCTAGATGGTCATTATTTTTGTCTCGCTTTAACTTCATTATCACCTACAGACCCGGTTCTAAGAACGTTAAAGCTGACGCCTTGTCTAGGCAATTTGACGTTGAATCAGATCTAGAACAAGAGACATACCTTATTATTTCTCCTGAGTGTATTATTGCATCCACTGTCCTTTCTTTATCGTCTCCTTTGCTCCATGCTATCATGGCGGCTCAGCATCAGGCACCTTGCAACAAACCACAAGATAAATTGTTTATTTCATTGCCTGAAAGGAAAGAGGTGCTAAAGGTATTCCATGACAATGTGACCGCTGGGCATCCGGGTATTAATAAAACTGTATCTGCCACTTCCAGGTCATTTTGGTGGGAGTCACTCAGGAGGGATAATAAAGATTATGTAGAAGCCTGCTCTGTCTGTGCAGTTTTGAAGGTTCCTCACTTCCATGTGGATTGTTACAACCACTTCCTATACCCAGTATCCCATGGTCTCATTTATCGATGGATTTCATTGTTGAACTGCCTAGTTTCAATGGGTATACTACCATCCTCATGGTAGGTAAACTTTTTTCCAAAATGGTACACTTAACTCCTCTTAAAAAATTGCCATCATCTCAGGACCTGGTGCACATATTTATACGCAATATTGTCAGGCTTCCTCAAAATATTGTGTCTGGCAGGGGTTCCCAATTTGTGTCACGGTTCTGGAGGGCATTCAATAAAAAGTTGGGCATATCATTTTCCTCTGCTTACCATCCCAAAACTAATGGTACTACTGAAAGTGCTAACCAATCACTTGAGCTGTATTAACGTTGTTTCATGAATAGTACACAGTCTAACTGGGCTGAATTATTGTCCTGTGCCGAAATTGCAAGGAATAAAGCTACCCATGACTCATTTGGGCATAGTTCGTTTTTTGTCAATACGGGTCGTCATCCTGCTGTTCTCCCTGCTGTGTTTTCTGATACGGCTATCCGTACTCTGGATAATTACCTTACTTCTATTCGTGATACCTGGACTAGGGTTCACTCCGCTCTTGAAACTGCGGCGGAGTGCCAATCCAGTTTACCAGGTGGGTGATCGGGTTTGGTTATCCTCACACAACATCATCCTTGGTCCTTTTCGTGTGGTTAGGAGAATCAACCCTGTTTCTTATTCTCTGGCCCTTCCAGCGTCCTTACGTATACCTAATACTTTTCATGTGTCCCTGCTCAAACCGCTTGTTTGCAATCGCTACACAAGTCCAATTGTTCCCCCTCCTCCTTTGGTTGTTTCTGTGCACGAGGAGTACAATGTCTCCTCCATCATTGATTCCAGGTTTTCTTGTGGTTCCTTACAGTATTTGTTTGATTGGAGGTGGTATGGGCCTGCTGACTGTTCTTGGGTTTCGGCTTCTAATATCCATGCTGGACGTAAAATTTGTTCTTTTCATGCCAAGTTTCCTCTCAAACCTGGTCCTGCCTGCCCAGTGGGCAGTCTTCAGATGGGGGGAAATGTCACGTATTCATCCGTACATGAAAATGTGGTTAATGGCATTTACTGTCCTGACAGAAAAAGTTGTGCAGAGCAACATTACCGTCCTGACAGGAAAAGTTGTACGGAGCAGCAATCATGCACATTGAAACCTGGTAATTACTTTTGGGGTCAAAGGTTGGTCATGGCCAATCAAATTCAAAGGAAGGTTTGTGCTGAGCAGCAATCATGCCCATGGAAACCTGGTAATTGCTTTTGGGGTCAAAGGCTGGTTGCAGCCAATCGGATCCACAGGAGGTGTATTTAAACTCAACTCTCCTCTTCCTCATTGCCCTGTCGTGATTTCATGCCTATGGTTATCCGAGAGTGCGTTCCTGATCCTGATTTTCTGGTATTTGACTTTGGCTTTGTTTTGACTTCCCTGATATCTGTTATCCTTGACTTTTGGCTTTCCCTCATCTTTGTGTCTGATTCTGTATCCCTGACCTCGGCAAGTATTTTGACTATTCTTGGAGATGTTAAGTCCGGCCATTCTAAGGTTCGATTATACATTATCCTTAATCCTAGGTGTGACACAGTACTGTGTGCTGGATCAACTTGTAATACTGACACTTTCCCTATTATCCCCTTGTGCTTTTAGACTCAAAAAGAGAAAAAAAGAGAAAAAAAAATAAAAGGGTACTTGTGTATATATTTATATTTATCCGTGGTTCTTCTTATTTCATATATTCTTCTCTTTCATCTTCGCTACTTGAGGAGTTAAGTGTCGCTAGTGACAATATTTTTACTCTTTTTTTTTTCTTTTAGATAGTTGGGGCCTCGTTGTTTGTTGACTGGTGATTGGAGCTACTTTCAATTTTGTTTGCGGTTAGCCAGCTTTTTAGATCTTCTGCTCAAGCTATACGAGTAATCTTTCCTTCATGTAATATAATAATTTTTGTGGGGAACCCCCATCGGTATTTAATATTATTATGTCTCAGAATTAATGTATCATCAGAAAAGGTTTTCCTCTTCTGTCTGGTTGGCCATGACAGGTCCTGAAGTATTTTTGTATTCTTCTGCGCATTTGTTACTTCTTGTAGCTCTCAGTATTTGCGTTTTAAGTTTAGAAGAGGCGCAGCATATCAGTACATCTCTTGGATCTCTTTAGATTTATTCACTCTATGGCATCTCTCCATAGGAATTCTGGCGTCCAATTCCACATCCAGGTGTTTGATAAAGTCTTCTATATATGGCTCCAGAATTTTTGCAATTATTTGTTCTGATACTCCATTGATTCTTAAGTTGTTCCGTCTTGACCGGTCCTCCACGTTTATCAATTTGTTCTCTATATCAGCCATTTTCTTTTCCAGTGCCAGATGTTTTTCTTCTATCCCTTGTATTCACAGATTAAGAGTCAGCGGTTCTTTCTTAATGTTCAGAGTATTGACTTGGATTTCTTCTCTCAGTTTACCAAATTGTGTATCTATATGTTTGAGTAGGTGGTCATATTTGTTTCTTCCTTCTCTTAACTCCTGATTCTCCTCTGCTTGTTCTCTATTACTATCTCCCTCTAGTGGGATATTTGAGAGGAGAGATTCCTCCAGGTTTGACTTATTACCTGGAAGATGTGGTGAGAAAAAGGAAAGGTGTTTTTCTGTTTTTTTTTCATTTTTTTTCCCTTTTTTCAAATGTACACCATTTTGTGTCTTATTAGTGGCAATTTTGTTTCATAATTTGTTTAATCTCTCTCTAGAGATTATAAACTCTATGAAATAGTGATGTCCTTGGAATTTTTCTTCACCTTCTTCCTAGACTCTACTCTTACTTGTTTTTCATCTTTGCTTTAGTACACTGCTATGATGTATCTCTCTTATTCTCTTTATCTACTTCTCCTTGAAGTTAGTAACATGATAGTCGTATTGAGAGACAATAGAAAACAAACAGAGAGAAAGGACACAGTTTAGTAGATCAGACAACTAGCACAGTACTACTAGCAAATCAAGTAGTTTTCAAGACATATATTACTCCCTGACTTCTATTTCTCTTCTTTTTCTCTTGTAAACTAAAGGTATGTAATTTAGTATAATTTGGCACTTAGCTCTTAAACTCCACAAAAGCTTGTTGTTTAGGTGCTGCTGGGGAATTCTGCCTATCGACCAGTGGTAAAGTCGTTCCCTGTTCGTGCTCCCTCCGTTGCTCCTTGCCTCACAATCAGCTGTAATAATGTTGGTTATGTAGCAAATCTCTGGCAGTCAGCTCTCCCACTCCCTGCCTCTCTGTTTCCTCAGGAGTTGGATACTACACCGGGCAATCCTCTCCTCACTCTGTCAGCTCCCTTGATGGCCCTCTCTGCAGCGTTCCACTGCGTCATTGCTCCACCCCCACGATTTTAACTTGCCCCCAAAAAGTTTTTTAAGTACATAAATTTGAAAACAATAATGAAAGTGTAGGTTCACTGAAATCAGAGATGGATGTGTTATTAAATGAAGAACAGGAAAAGGCAGACATTTTAAATATAAATTTTTCTTTAGTATATATCAACCTATGCAAATGACTGCTGCAAAAAAACCTTTCAGACATACTGAGATTGGATGACTCAAGACAAGGTGCCTCAGCAACTAAAGAAAGTTAATAGTTAATACAAACAAAGCCCCAGGGCCAGATGGTATTCACCCACAAGTACTTCAAGAGCTAAGAGTAGAATATGCCAACTTCTGTCAATATTTCACTGTTTTATTCTTTCATGTATTGTAGCAGAGGATTGGAGAAAGGCAATGTGGTTCCTTACTGGCATTAGCAACTGCTGATTTAAAATGGACATTGTTGCCCAGTTTGTTGTCTATAACAACACCCAAATCATTCTCATGTGTTGTTTTCCCTAAATCTCTACTAATTAGGGTGTAAGTTGCTTGTGCATTATTTACCCCAAAGTGTGCATAACTTTGCATTTATGTATATTAACTTGAATCCATAATTTGAGTACCTTTCATCAAGCATTTAAATAGTTAAAAATATTTTGCAGTGCAAGGGCTAAATATGTGATTGGCTGGCAAGTGCTTGCTAGCCAGCCGCCACATTAAAAAATAAATAAAAATAAATAAATAAATAAATAAATTAATTAATAAATAAATAAAAAGACTATAAGGGATAATAAGACACCAGAGAGTCATAATGGAGGTTTAAAACATCCATATTCCCCCACCTATGTGGCAGCTAAAGGCATATCTATAAAAGGTTTAAAACTATTTTGATGTGCATAGTAAGAACATAAGGTTACTACATACACATTGGAAATACTGCAGTGAACTGACATGACTTAGCAGGTAAAGTAAAGTGTACAGAAAAATCAGCAATTTTTTTATGTGAAAGAATAACGACGAGAAGTACACAGGGCAAGATTCTAAGAGTGTTAGGGTATGAAGTAAGTAGGCTGTATGCACTGGGAACAATCTTTATAGGGTTGACTAACAGTATAGGAAAACAAGCAGTTGAGGTAAGAGTAAAACCCTTAGGAGGCCCTATAGAGGCGTGAAATGGAAGTGCAGAATGATTCAGGGTACACTCCAACTTTGTGTGCTGCCAGTCCCACCATGGGCCAGAGCATGGGCACAGGTCATGGTCTCCCAGAGCTTATTGGGTTATTTGGTACAGCGGGCCTCAGGTCTGCCTCCAGCTTTGCCAAAAAGGACTTGAAAAGTCCATTCAAGCAGGCATCGTAGGTACCTCCTTCAGGATCGGAGGAGCATGTGGCATTTTCCATTTTGTACGTACTTGAGTGGCAGATGCTCATTCAACAGGAAAGCCACGGGCACTCAGAGGTTAACACCTCCAGAGGATGGACTGGTATTATCCCAGTCTAAAGGGGGGAGGAGTGGATGGGGCACCAGTTGGCAACCCAGGTCAAGGAAGTAGATTGGCCACTTCTCCACTCTCCCGGACTCACTAGGTCACCAAACCTGTTCACTGTCCTCCTGCAGCGTGCACATCTGAGGACATTGAAACACATGTCAGTGTCTACCCAAGCAGGTCAGGAACACCCCAGAGTGAGTCAGCATCATCGATTAAGGAACAATATTTGGCATAATCTTTTCTAATTAGAGTATGTGTCAGAGTTCATTCAGGATGCATCTGGCCTGCATGACAGTCAGCCCCCCCTCCTAAAATATTAAACTTACTTTGAATTTCTAAAAATATTATCACATAAGATCATGAGGCCTTGGTTTCTCAAAATGTGTTTAAACTGAAAATCAAGATGAAAAGAAAATGTCTACCCTTCTGCTTCTTAAAAAGGTTTTGTTCTCACAAAACATGTTTTAAGATGCTTGTATTATGGTTTCACAAGTGTACATAGAATTGCATCTGCTATGTACAATAAATATCACCACCACAATTAGCTAATGTTACTAAACAATGAATATGTTTAACTAAAAAGAGGAAATTGAAGAAATTGTACCATTTTTATTACCAACAAAACACTTGGAGAAAGACTTATCCTGTATTTAAATATTTTGCTTTTGCTTTAACATTGTTTCCAATATTAAAGGAAAACTCCACAAACATAAAGCACTTAAGCTGGAGTCTATCATATTTGTAACAGTTTATAAAAGTGTTGATTTCAACAGAAATCTGCACTTTTATAACTGTGCCCAGAAACATCTTCCTCCCTTCTCAATGAGCTATACTACAACATGCAAGCGCATAGCTCCAGCAAAACTGATTGGAGTATTCTGCAGTTCTTGCAAGCTAGTGTTTCATATACCTAAAAAGAAAATGTGCACACACAAAAAAAGAATACATGCGTGTTTCATTTGGGTGTATACCTACTAAATTGTTTAAATAAAAATGTCAATAAAGTGTTCATGTAAGATCATTAGTGGTAATCATACATTACGTACTAAATGCCATTGCTGATAATCTCTCATTCTAGCTTTATAGTGACATTTCAAACCAAAGTCTTGACTTGCCAGTCTGCTCAGTTTGGAAGGGCAGTGTGACGCAACTGGTTATTTTTGGCTGTCATTTTTCAAGCACTCAATATGGTTCAAAGAGAGTGCATAGTGCATAGCATTCAACAACAAATCAAAGTTTATATATAATGAAAAGGAGGTGAGTTTCTACAAACTACGCATAATTTGTATAATTCATATTTTACATATAGATACATATATTTTATAGGATAGCATTGACAGAGAATGTTGGTCAGCAAATATGTTATTTTATTTTTTAAACCTAACCTGAAAAAGGCAGTGCAATCAGTTTATTTTAATGGCAGATTGCAAGAACTTAAATAATTGCAAGCTATTTCAGTTTGCCATTTAGTTAAAAATACATGTGAAATACATGTGTTTTCTTTATTACCTTCCTGTCAATGTCTGACAGTGTCTAAAGCATCAGGTAGTAAACACAGCGGGGGGCTCAGTGGCAGGCCTGCATTGAATGCAAATACCTGCTGGAGATGCACATTGACAACGACTGGGCAACACCCGGGAACTCTGCTGCCACTGGATACTTTTTGACAGCTTCGTAAATAGTGTGCACTGTAGATAGATTTCAAAATAAAGATAATTAGAGAAACTCACATCATTCTAGCAGTTTACTGGAAAATATATCTTGTTCAAAAAGCTTACAGTCTGTTTCAAACCATGAACTCGATTTGTATTCTTAAATGCAAACATTTGAAAGAAATTATCTCTTTCAATTAATTTCCATGGCAAGCTCAGGTAGATTTGTTCTGTACTGCAAAAACAAACAAACTATAGCTACAAGAGTTGTGTGTGTGAAAGATAAGATGAAGAATTAGCTATTTCTTTTAAAGCTCTGCCAATTTGATCAAATTCATTTTTCTAAAAATTAAAAAAAATCGACCTTACACATTCCATTCTTATATTGCACTGTTTAGAATTAATGATAACACCAGCACTAAAAAGGCCATCCTGACCACAAAATAGATCATCCCCCACTGGTCTTTGTGGGCACAGGTACTGCTAAGGAGCAACCAATTAGAGAGGGCAATTTTCAAATGCTGCCAAGAGAGCAAGGAAAGGGGAGGTTGAAAACATACAACCCCCCCCCCCCCCCAAAAAAAAAAAAACAACAACAGAAAAAAGCAAAAACAAACCTATAACAGATGTGATTGCTAAAACACAAACATATCGGTCAAAGTTAATGTCAGAGAAACAGCAAACAAGTCATATAATGAAGATACGGGATGTAGCATTGAACATCTTGTAGTCTGCATGAAGACTGTGCAAATGGAAGGCTGCAAGAATTTAAGGTTTGCTCCAAACATCATAATCACTGCAACCTACTGGTTATGGTGTATGGAGTACCCTGGCACCATTCGAAGGTAATGAGGGAAAGCCATTCCCCAGGTAGCACCATTATCCAGATGCCTGCTTTCCTCTTGTGCTGTGTGAACAGCATCCTGAAGAAACTGGATGCCTAACTCAACAACCATTCATTGGCTGAGAGTGTCAAGAGGTATGGGGGCAGGTGTCTGGTACCAGCATTCTGGCTAATGATGCCCCAGTGACCCTGCTGTATGGAAGTTACACCTCCCTCAACAAAGGGGTTAAACTCTGCATGTGCAGCATTTCATAGCAAAATGCTGCACATACAGAATCCAGGCACCATGACCAAAACACTAAAGTGGTCACAATGCTTTGAGTAACGCTTTATGAAGTAAATGGATGAAGGAGGTTGATGAAAGGCAAAGTCCCTGAAGGTAAGAGAATGAAAGAAATGACACAAGATCAGGCCCGGACTGGCCATCGGGCACACCGGGCAAATGCCCGGTGGGCCGCGGTGGCCGTGGGGCCGAGGCCGGCAGGGGAGGTCCCAGGATCTCCCCTGCCGGTCTATGCAGGGCCGGCACTATCCGAGCGCCGGCCCCGCTGTCTTCCATGGAGGGCCGATGGGGAGATCAAAGATCTCCTCACCGGCCCATTTAAATAGACCTGCGGCTGGGGAGGGAGGGAGAGGACCCGGCGGAGCTCTATCTTGCAGCTCCGCCGGGTTTCTCTCGCGAGATCCGGAGCGTTGCCATGGCAACGCCCCGATCTCGCGAGAGAGTTCACTCACCACTGGACCACCAGGGATGGTGTGCGAGTGCCGGTGCCCCCCCTCCCAGCTACCACGTGCATGTCCCCCCCTCCCAGGCTTAAGGGGAGGGGGGGGGTTTAGTTTTTTTTTAGTTTTTTTGTTTTGTTTATTTCCCCCCTTAGTTTTTTTTTTGTTTGTTTTTTTTATATTTACCCCCACTTAATTTTTTATTTGTTTATTTACCCCCCAACACACATTTATACACAGCACTCTCACACTCAGCATTCTCAGCACTCACACAACACTCTCACACACATCACACACAGCACTATCACACCCAGCACTCACAACACACAACACTCTCACACACAGCACTCTCACACACATCATAGCACTCTCACACATCATAGCACTCTCACACATCATAGCATTCTCACACACAGCACTCTCACACACAGCACTCTCACACACATAATAGCACTCTCACACTCAGTACTCTCACACACATCACACGCAGCACTCTCACACACATCATAGCACTCTCACACTCAGCACTCTCACACACAGCACTCTCACACACATCATAGCACTCTCACACTCAGCACTCTCACACACATCACACGCAGCACTCTCACACACATCATAGCACTCTCACACACATCATAGCACTTTCACACACATCATAGCACTTTCACACACAGCACTCTCACACACAGCACTTTCACACTCAGCACTCTCACACACATCACACGCAGCACTCTCACACACATCACACACAGCACTATCACACCCAGCACTCACAACACACAACACTCTCACACACAGCACTCTCACAAACAGCGCAGCACTCTCACACATCATAGCACTCTCACACACATCACACGCAGCACTCTCACACACATCATAGCACTCTCACACACAGCACTCTCACACACATCATACACAGCAATCTCACACCTCGCAGCACTCTCACACACATCATAGCACTCTCACACACATCATAGCACTCTCACACACAGCACTCTCACACACATCATACACAGCAATCTCACACATCGCAGCACTCTCACACACATCATAGCACTTTCACACATAGCACTCTCACACACATCATAGCACTCTCACACACAGCACTTTCACACTCAGCACTCTCACACACATCACACGCAGCACTCTCACACACATCATACACAGCACTATCACACCCAGCACTCACACACAACACACAACACTCTCACACACAGAACTCAGCACATCACTCTCACACACATCACACTCAGCACTCAGCACTCACACACATCATACACAGCACTATCACACTCAACACTCATATACAGCACTATCACACTCAGCACTCACACACATCACACACACAACACTCTCACACACATCATACACAGCACCCTCACACACACAGCACCCTCACACACATCACACCTCACACACACATACTGCACCCCTCACATACACACACAACCCCCCGATACACTGCATCACACACATACACAATACTTCCAAACATATTTATATAAACTATATATATATATATACACATACACACAACACCCCTCACACACACGGCACCCCTAAACACATTACATTCTAGACACACACTAGATCCTTTAGCCAACTCTGGATCATATACACACACACACTCTGGATCCCCTATATGCACACTAGATTCCTTGTAAGCAAACACATACTACATTCCCTGAACACACACTCTCTACAAACACTAAATCACCTATACACACACACACACTATAGCCTGTATGCACACACTTGCTACATCCCCTATACACACATTCTCTACAGCCCCTAGCCACATATGCATTACATTACACCACAAACACAACACGACTAAAACCGACCTTATTACACAATACCACACCATGACCAGCTCACTCTGCACAAACGTAATACCACAAGCAGGCTCCAAACACATGCACAATACTCTTTCCTGGCCCTTTTGTCTCCTGGTATCCATTTATAGAGACACCAGAGACAAGTTGCAAGGAAACACAGTGCAAGCATGTTATTAAATTTGCTTGCACTGTACAGAACAAATACAGAGCTTTTTTCTCATGCTAGAGCTCTTCAGCAGAGCTCTGCGCATGGTCTGCCCTGGAAGAGCATTGAACCAACATGCTCACTTTGAGAGGGGGCGTGTTTGTCATGAGTGATGACAAAACACACCCTCTCTGCCCCGCCCCCTTCTTAGTGGGCCGCTGTGTTAAAAAAATGCCCGGGCCGAATTTTTTTCCCAGTCCGGCCCTGCACAAGATCCATACAACCAATCAGAATTCATATTGGGCCATAATGTTCCTTCTTGCCACTTCATGCTGCATTAATACAGTTAAAGAATAGAGGAGCTGTGCTGAATGAATAACAGGAGGTGTGATAATAGTTTAAATTCTCTTTTCTAGAGCCTGATATCTTGTCCTGAGCAGAGCAAGCTGTTTTTTTTTGTTTGTTTTTTCACTTTAGAGATGGAACTGGCAAACTATACAGCACGGAAATGGTTAATGTTCTGCTGCAGAAGTCTTATCAAGAGGGAGGGAACTTATTGATCTAGAGGTAGGGAGAATATTGAGGAAGCATTAATTTAATACAATGTCGGAGGAGTCTGCCAATATGACTTATGGGTTTTAGAAAAGTGACAGAGGATCATCCAGATACTACGCAGGAATTTATACAGTGCAGTGAAGTAAATGAAGCAAGAATATTGCATTATTTGCTTCTTTACAGTGTTTAAAGTGAACCTGTTACCCATTTTTAAAATGTGATTTAGAAGAGAAGAGGAAACAATAGTAGAAAGGTACGTTTTAAGTGACAGGGTCACTTTAAATATAATTACTTAATTGAATAATTACCAAAAATAATTATTTTTTTCATGTGCTTTCCCAAAACCTGGCACACTGCTCTGATGGTGTGGATGTGCTGGCCAGTGCTCTAACTCAAAATATAATACTAATCTTTGTGTCAAGGGCTAAATGTAAGTAAAACGTTTTTTTGTTTACTTTCAAACAACGGGAATGATTAGGATTAACTATAGCAAAATAATATATATGAAAGAAGTGTCACAGTGACAAAGGATGTAGTAGAATAATATTATATAGTGCCTATACCTTTACTAATGAAAAGTTGCAAATTTTGTTAAATATCTACATATGAGAATACAGATACCATTACTAGCAATTAGCAAGTTCACTTCACTCAGCCAAGTGAACAATAGTCTCTTGATTACATTACCATGATCATGTTAATAAGAATCAGGATTCTTGATTACATTAGTATATTTACCTTGTGACTTTTAAAAGAAGAAATGGTGTTTTATTTCTGTATTTAGGTGTGTTGCACCTAATTTTGTGCACAATGAGATCTGTATTTGATACCAAGATATGAAAAAGTCACTGCTCTCTGTTGCTTTTGCCATCATTTCTATTAAACTTTAGAAAGGAGAAACGAGTAGACTAACTAAATATACCTGTATTCATAGTAATACTGTAAGTAAGACAGTATGACACTCACCTGACATATAACACCATTCATTGTTTTTAAAAAGGTGGGACAATATCACTCCATGCCTTATATAATATCATATAATATTGACTTTTAGAAATTGTTAAAAAAAAAAAAATGTAATAATGAAATAGCAAATTGCTAGTCATTACATATGCTGTACTCAAGTGGCTACTCCAAGCGCCATAACTTTTACAATGATTTTAAGTTGTCATGGTGCCTCGAGTCTGTATGTGCAATGTTCATCCTGGGTGTCTGTCATGTATAGCATGCGACCACTTGTGGTGCTCCCCTCAATGTCGCTGTAGTTTTCCCCTCAGCCCATCCTCCAGGATCTACATTTTGCTAAATTATATTTAGCCCATAAAGTCCAGGTTTTTCAAAATAATTTATATAGTTTTCTAGAAAAGTACAAGCTTCAGACCTGGCAATTATTATATAACAACATTTAGGTTGATTAACCAATCCTTTCATATTACTTATTGTTAATACCACCATACCCCCAAGAACCACACTCACACAATAACTGTCACTCACTTACAGGCCCCTGTCTACCCAACCAGCATCCCTTGGCCTAGAATAGAACATACACATCATTCACTCTATATTTATTTAACATTTGAAAATGAATTTAACTAACATACATTTTATTTAATCAAGTTCTCAAGTTGCATTATTTGTTTTTATTTTTATAATGCTATATAGAAATAAAATAGCATCTACCAAAGTCTAGCTGCATTATATTTGCTCTTTTAATTTAATTATACCCTTTCTACTGAAAAGGCAATCTGTCAGAAAATGTTATGGCATTGTAGTAAGGAAATCAAATTTGCAAGTGCAACTTTTTTACTTTGTCTTTTGCCTGCGGCAATCAAACATACCTTTAAACAGATTTTTACTTTATTTATTGCACAAGTAAGCAATGCTTTTATCCAAAGAATTTAACAATTTAAATAAAAGTGTTGGCACATGTTATGTTATAATATCGGAAATAATATTTTGGCAGAGTACATACACACTATTTAGAAGTACACAATAGTACTCATTTGAAATTCAATGAGTCTTATGTATCTGAATTAAAAATAAACTTCCATTAAATAAATACAAATTTAGATATTGTTTACACATACTTAAATATACAGAAGAGTGCAAAAACATGTCACCTAGTGCAGTGTCCCCAACCCACTCGTCATGGGCCACCAACAATCCAGGAGTTGTCAGTATATCCATTTGAATAAAAAAAGAGAAATACATACATCCTGGACTGCACAGTGCCATGAGGACTGGATTGGGGACAACTGACCTAGTGGAGGTAGAGCTAGCAGCAAGAATGGACAATAATACATCTATTATTCTCTTGAGACAGTAGAAATTATGAAAGACCCTTATGCTAGGATTTAAAAATATTGCTTCTGTATACCCCAGTTTTATGTGAATATGTCACTCAGCCTTCTTTGTTCTCCAGTGTTCTGTGTTCTCAAGTGTCTTCTGTGTTCCCCAGCTTACTCTACCCCTAACTTTTTGTGTACCCAAGCCTAATGTCTCCTCCAGGTTTCTAGGTCCATCAACCTTTCTTGTCTCCAACTTTCAGAACCCTAGCCTTCTATCTCCTCAGCTTTATGTGACTTTTCCATACTTTCTGCCCTCCAATGTTTTCTATCTCCCCAATATTTTTATGTCTCTAAGTTTTCTGTTGCAGTGTTGTGACCATGAAGGTGGAGAGACCATGTTGTCTCTCCCCCTCCAGTCTTGTGCTTCCTCTCTGCCAATCCCCTCTTTTTACCTGTTAGTAATGGGTCTCTTAAGATCCCACTCAGCATCCAGCAATGTTGCACACTTTGCATCAACCTTCAGTGTTACACCTTCAGTGTCTTTCTCTGGCTCAATTATGTCACAATCCACATCTCCAGCATCAGCCTGTGTGTCATTTGTGATGATGGACTTACATTCCAGCACTAATGTGGATAATTTTGACAAAGACAGTTATATGGACTTAATACACTGCTCAAAAAAATAAAGGGAACTCAAAAATAACACATCCTAGATCTGAATGAATTAAATATTCTTCTGAAATACTTTGTTCTTTACATAGTTGAATGTGCTGACAACAAAATCACACAAAAATTAAAAAATGGAAATCAAATTTTTCAACCCATGGAGGTCTGGATTTGGAGTCACACTCAAAATTAAAGTGGAAAAACACACTACAGGCTGATCCAACTTTGATGTAATGTCCCTAAAACAAGTCAAAATGAGGCTCAGTAGTGTGTGTGGCCTCCACGTGCCTGTATGACATCCCTACAACGCCTGTGCATGCTCCTGATGAGGTGGCGGATGGTCTCCTGAGGGATCTCCTCCCAGACCTGGACTAAAGCATCTGCCAACTCCTGGACAGTCTGTGGTGCAACGTGACGTTGGTGGATGGAGCGAGACATGCTGTCCCAGATGTGCTCAATTGGATTCAGGTCTGGGGAACGGGTGGTCCAGTCCATAGAATCAATTCCTTCATCTTGCAGGAACTGCTGACACAGTCCAGCCACATGAGGTCTAGCATTCTTTTGCATAAGGAGGAACTTAGGGCCAACCGCACCAGCATATGGTCTCACAAGGGGTCTGAGGATCTCATCTCGGTACCTAATGGCAGTCAGGCTACCTCTGGTGAGCACATGGAGGGCTGTGCGGCCCCCCAAAGAAATGCCACCCTACACCATTACTGACCCACTGCCAAACTGGTCATGCTGGAGGATGTTGTAGGCAGCAGAACGTTCTCCACGGCGCCTCCAGACTCTGTCACGTCTGTCACATTTGCTCAGTGTGAACCTGCTTTCCTCTGTGAAGAGCACAGGGCACCAGTGTAGAATTTGCCAATCTTGGTGTTCTCTGGAAAATGCCAAACGTCCTGCACGGTGTTGGGCTGTAAGCACAACCCCCACCTGTGGACATTGGGCCCTCATACCACCCTCATGGAGTCTGTTTCTGACATTTGTGGTCTGCTGGAGGTCATTTTGCAGGGCTCTGGCAGTGTTTCTCCTGTTCCTCCTTGCACAAAGGCGGAGGTAGCGGTCCTGCTGCTGGGTTGTAGCCCTCCTATGGCCTCCTCCACGTCTCCTGATGTACTGGCCTGTCTCCTGGTAGCGCCTCCATGCTCTGGACACTATGCTGACAGACACAGCAAACCTTCTTGCCACAGCTCGCATTGATGTGCCATCCTGGATGAGCTGCACTACCTGAGCCACTTGTCTCCGTCTCATGCTACCACTAGAGTGAAAGCACCGCCAGCATTCAAAAGTGACCAAAACATCAGCCAGGAAGCATAGGAACTGAGAAGTGGTCTGTGGTCACCACCTGCAGAACCATTCCTTTATTGGGGGTGTCTTGCTAATTGCCTATAATTTCCACCTGTGCTCTATCCCATTTGCACAACAGCATGTGAAATTGATTGTCACTCAGTGTTGCTTCCTAAGTGGACAGTTTGATTTCACAGAAGTGTGATTGACTTGGAGTTACATTGTGTTGTTTAAGTGTTCCCTTTATTTTTTTGAGCAGTGTATATAGAATCATTCCTGTGTTAATATATATGGCACCAATACCTGCATAATTATGTCCTAGCATTAATTTTGCAACTCAGGATATAAAATAACGCTAAATCTTTTTTTTCAGTACTCTGGTATATTGTATATTGTGTTTTTAGTTATTGACCCTTGCTTTATTACCTGACTTTGATCGTGTGCTGCCTACCCTTACTTGTCTGCCTGCCTTTGAACACATTTATTGCCTACTTCTTTCAATAACACTGTATTGGTCTTAGCACATACTCCAACTATCAGAGAAGTCTGCTCGTATAGCAAGCTTTTCTGACCATTTGTTATCTGTGCATATACGACATTGTGCTGTTCTTACATATCAGTTAGGCGACTGTCGGACACACACTGTTGTTTATAGTTAGTGCAGTGTTGCACTGTTAGCCATTGTAATTCAATACCAGCTTGTAATCAAAGTTGTAATTTAAAAATGTTCACCGGTTTTTAGTTTGTTAACTATTTGTAGAAAGAAAACCTTTTTTTTATAGTTTGTTTTTGTTCAGTAAAAAAAGAAGAATAAAGGGGGCAGAGCTTGCACCCAAACGGGTCGGATGCTATTTCTGCCAGCTCCTCAAAGCTATCCCAAATCTAGCCAAATATCAGCACCAACCCAACCCATCAGGCTCTACAAAACAGCTAACCTGCTTCACAGAGGCAAACCGCACCTGTCAATACCTTCCTTTAAATCACCCAAGCAGCCAAAGTTGAGGCGCAAGACCGGGGCCTACCACGCACCATCAATCCAGGGCCTGGAATCACTCTTTAAGAGTACCGCGGCAGGAAACGTCCCAGGCACTTTCCACACGTCGCCTACGCGACCAAACCAGATGCCGGCGATGGGACGCCGCTCTCAGAAGCCAAATGCAGTGGCAGAGAGCAGGGACATCGGCTCCATGCTGCAGAGACCTATGCAGCCCAAACAGTCTCCCACAGGGACCCCATGTGCGAGGAGCAAAGAGGTAAGGGCCACACACGACTCTCAGCCCTGTCAGACTCCATCCCCGGAGCCTTATGACGGCACGGCTCCCACAACTAAGGATGACTTAAAGGTGCTGCTTGCAGACATCCAGAAGCTTTGGGCCGCGGACCTGAAGCTCATTAATGATGACATGCAGGCAGTTACGGGACAGGTGAAAACTTACGATATTATTGAAATTTGCTCGGATTTGCTACAATCAAAGCCTCTTTCACACAGCTACAGATTCACCAGTTGGCTCTGTCACTCAGAATGACAGCCTTTGAAGATTGACAGCGCCGGATTCATGTTAATATTCGAGGTGTCCCAGCCTCTAATTTACACTTATAAAATTGCTTACATTGCTCAGCCATTAGGTCATTTTTGCATTTCATCACATTCATATGTACATTTTTTCTTGTTTTTCTGGCTGCCCACATTGGTTCCCATACATTTTTGGTACCTAAATTCAGCCAAGCAGAACCATAGCATGAACTAAATTGTGACATCCTGAACAAAAATATTTTTCTCTGCTGAAGTGGTTTGGAAGAACAAAATTTTTCGCCCTGCACAAGTCTGATGCTTAATTTATAATTAAATAAATGTGTAAGGACAGATACACAGGCATATGAATTATTATTTTTATATTTAAGCATGCCAAATCATTAAACATATAAAGCTGTATTCAATATTTTCTTATAACATAATAATTTAAAAATAACTATAACTTTTCCTTAAACTAGTGTTATTTCGACATCAAAGACCTAAGTTGCTAACACAACACCAATTAAAATGTAACCTTTGTAATGTACCATGGTAGCCAAATATAAAAGGTGCTTCAAAAGGAAGCTGAAAGTATATTTATGACTCATAGCGGGAGACACACAAACCTTTATAGGTAGTTTCCTGGTGATAAGTGACCTGGCTACATTTCTATTCATAAATGTATAAAACCATAGTAATTTAAGTTTTGTTATATTTGCAGTTGAATTAATATAACCATACTCTACACTCTCTAGTTCACCCTGGACTATGAAAGAGTCTATAAGCATATTATCAAGATACATAATAGCATTTCATAATAATTATATAATCACCATTTTGAAAAGTTTGTTGTAATACAGAAAATCACTCTCAGCCTATCACTACTATTCAAGGGTTCGACAGATTCAAATAGATACATGAGTCGAGAACTCCGGTTGCTCACTAACCACTCTAAATGTTTAATTAAAAAAATCAATTAATGGGTAGAGGCACCCTAAGACCCTTAGCATAATTACTACAATAAGTTGTGGTTATGTTGACAAAGGTGACCTCGAGGTGAAAAATTAAACTTAGTCTACCTACTTAAACTGTGTTTAGTTTGTTTAACTGTTATAGTACTTTCTGTTCTCTGGTCATCCGTTATCCTTTTCATGACAATGGCAATTTTGCACAGGAACATTTTTTATATTTTTGTTTTCATTCAATAGTAACATCCCACTTACTTATTTAGTACACCAAAACACATTATAAAAGATCTGATGTGCCTCTTATACCTCGAATGTAGAAATCATTGTTTAATATGGGAAAAGGGAATCATTATGAAAAGCATAAGTAAAGGAATATAATAAAAAGTAGATTAGTCTATATGTCCTGTTTTTAGGAATTCCTCAAATATCTAGGATTTTCACATAATTTTTACAATTATAGGTCATGTATAACAGTGCATTCTTGCTTCCAAACTTTGATATTTTAACTAAGTGTATTAGTGGTCAGTGAAATGAAGCATTTCTTTAAAGATTTATTTCAAGTCACACTATAACGTTAAGAATATAAAAAAAAAAGTTCCCTGGCCCCCACTTGTAGGGAATAAAAAGGTAGTTTACTTATCTTTTTTCCCTCACAGCATATTAACACAGTAGGAGCATTAATATTATTATTATTTTATTATTTATATAACGCCAGCAAATTCCATAGCGCTGTACAAGATGACACCTAGACCAATAGTGGGTGCCTATAGTGTCCCTTTAAAAAGAAAAAAGAAAATAAACAGAACCATAGCTTTGCTTGGGAACCTTTAAAAAAAAACAACATTTTTTAATGTTAAAGTATAGGGTTAAATTTGAGACCTGGTAATTTCAGTTTTAAAATTGGTATATATGGAGTTATTTCTTAACAGGAAAGAGTTTGGCTCCATACTTACCCCTAAACCTCTTTCTTACTAACAACCGTCAGTATGAGTCAAGGGGTTGTTTTTTTTATAGTATAAGCTACAATATGTTGAGTTATACCAAGGTGAAAAGGGTAAAAATAATTTATATATATATATATATATATATATATATAGCTATATATATATATATATATATATATATATATATATATATATATATATATATATATATATATATATATATAGATATATATATATATAGATATATATATATATATATATATTAATTTGAAGTTTGAAAATTGAGGGGGAATGAGAATAGTGACTATATGAACCTCCTTCCTCCCTCACACTCACAATTGCATTAAAAGGTTACTCCAAGCACCTTCACCACTTCAGGTATGTGTTGTGGTTATGGTGCTTGGAGTCTGTATGTGCATTATTTCACTATGAAATGCAGCGCTTGTGGAAATGAACACCTCTGTTGCCAGATGGAACAAGAATTCCTAGCTGGCTAATATCAATTTTGTGCAAAATTGTGCATGCACTACACGCTGGAGCTAGAAGGCCAATGACCATACTCCCCCACCCCCTGTGTTACCAATGTGTTTCCGTTAGTCTTCCCTCCCTGATCTTCCTCCCCTCCAAAGATTTTTTTAGTGATTCAGTAATATTTTTAATGCTCAATAGCAAATTAACATTTCTTATTGCATTAAAATAATTCATATGTGTTATATTGTAGATGTATTTTCACAGATATGCATATATATTTTTGTATAAAAATATAAAACATCAGTATCCTATAAATGCTGTTATACCAATCAATGTCACCTTTAACACATTCCCTTTTTAGGCACAATTACATGTTGATGTTTGCTAGATAAAGATTCAGTAAGACAAAGTTGCAAGGGCATTGTTAAATCCATGCATAATGATGAGAGGGCACATTGTGGGTCAAATATACTTTCAGAAGTTAGAATAGTACAGGTTGTGCATTACTGATTCCAATATATCAACCTGATACTTTGTCATTTAATCACAAATCATTATATGCCCCATAATGTTTTGTACTGAATCAACCTAACTTCACAAGATCATTATGCTATCTAAGAAAACACAACACTTGTACAAAAATGTACTCCAATTTCATGCTGCCCATAGTAAGAATAATATATGTTTACAGGATCCTACCAAATAACATGAAAAACACCTGCATTATACAAAGTTTATGTGATATGGACGTTACATTTACATCATCGAAAAATGTAACAAACAATCAAATGTGTTGTATTGTATTATCCAAGGTAATGTGTTTCATTTTTTTCCGCTTAGCTTCTTTTTTTTCTAAACATGTAGTTTATTTCCAAATTTTACATTTATACATAAAGTTTACCACACCCAATGGTAATGAGAATACTATTATACATTGAACATAAAAACAAAAAAGAGAAATTAATATTACAGTGACAAGTCTCATGGTGTCTCACATATATTTCTTTTGTATTTTCATATACTGAACGGTCAACAACAGACGCACCTACCTCCACCAAGAAACCTTATCCAGTATCCCTGACGATCTACTAATATTCTAGATATACGTTATCGGACTTTTGGCGCAGCCCTTATATATCTTTTTCCCTACCTATATATATATTTATATCTGACATTACAGACTGAGTATTATGGATTTTACGAACCAACAACCATATAAATAAATAGGCCTCAACAAACAATAGTTAAAGCACTAAATATATCTAATATCAAACACCACCCAGTGGTTTATACTTTTTTTAAGATTGTAGAACATGCAACTAAAATCTGCAGTCAAACAAAAATCTACAAAATAACAGAGATACATAGTGCTTTTTGTATATACATATGCAACAATTAACATAGTATGGACAAAACTCACAGGTGTAGAGCCATCCCAGGCTCTGTATATGAAGCTGCAGGGTGCTAATGCTGACTATGGCAAATCACCAACAGCGACTTAATTCTCCAGAAAAATGTATGAAGTATAAAAATATATATATTCAAATATACAATATATAACTAATATATATAAAAAATATATATTAATATATACAAGATAGGACTAATAAAAGCAGTGTGCAAAAGAGCAACAATATACACAACCGCTACAGACATCCCTTTATGTACCCCTCCTGATTGGTTCCAATGCTTTCACATGTTCACACATCGTCCTTCTTCCGGGTTGTGCTCGGGAGACGTCACTTCCAGATCCATCTAATCGATGTCACTGCCGGCTCTTTGGTGGTGTCTCTTGCAGTTTGCCTTTCTGAGTCCACTCGCAAATCGGGAAGTCTGTAGGTCTATAATAGATAAGGGCAAACTGCCCTCAAGCTTCCACATTTATATTATAAAACATTAAAGTTGTATAAATACTCTAAAGGTCTTAAGTTTGCACCCACTTGTTTTAGTCAACCTTTTATAAAACTTTTGTAACCCTATGTAGACCTTTACTAGGAATATTTGCCTATTTTTTTTTAAACTAAAGATACAGATGACTTCACGCATATCCAGCTAAGTTTTTTTCCAAACAATGTAAAAGTGCAAATCTTTGAATCTTTAGTTATTAATGAAGTCAAGTTAATTGGCAATAAATATAGACATAAGAACAAAATAAATTAATTCAATTTAAGTCTCACTCAAAGGAATGCCCTAGAGCAGTGGTTTCCAATCCAGTCCTCAAGTACCCCCTAGAAAATAAAAAAAAAGACACAACAGAGTCATCCCTAAATCTTGGACTTGTACGGGGTACTTAAGGACTGGGTTGGGAACCACTGCCCTAGAGGATCTTAGTAAAGATACAAATCTTATCATTAAACCAGAAAATAAAGGGGACGGTAAAGTCCTACAAAACAAAGAAGACTATATAAAAGAGATTTATAGACAACTATGACGCTTTTACATATAAAAAAAAATTACTCCAAGACCCTACAGAATACATTAAATCGATATGTAATGAGCTAATAGAACAAGGAAAATCCTTAGGAATTTATATTATTAAAGAATATGAATATCTAAATCTAAAACCTTGCAAAATACCAGTTTTCTATACTATTTCTAAAATACACAAGTATCCCCTGCATTCACCCGGAAGACCTAGTGTCTCTGGGGTAGGTTCCTTACTAAGCTGCCTTTCAGAATATGTGGAGATATAGCTTGGTGCTACTTCTAAGTGCTGTTTCTAAGTGTGTAGTTTAGTTGGAGATATTCTGGAGAGTTTTACAGAAGCTTCAACTGTCTAAGAGTTGTGCTAAGAGCTTTCTTTTCTACTGTTACAGGTAAGATTCATCTGTAGGAAAAGGTTACTGATTGCACAAGGTTTGAATTCCTGTTGGTAATTATAAGGCATTTGATTTGATTAAGCTAGTTACTTGCTATTGATTGCTGGTTAATTAGCTATTGTTTGCAAATAAGCAGAGGCCTACCCAGGTGTTAAACATTCCTAGTGGGTGGTGATTTTAGGAGTTATATAAGGCTTGGTGTCATTAGCTTGTCAAATATAGCTTGGTGCTACTTCTAAGTGCTGTTTCTAAGTGTCTAGTTGGAGATATTCTGGAGAGTTTTACAGAAGCTTCAACTGCTACTTCTAAATGCTGTTTCTAAGTGTGTAGTTGGAGATATTCTGGAGATAACCTGGAGGTAATCTGAGGTATTCAGGAGGATAAATACAAAGTTAAGATTTGTTAGATTTAAATTATTCTCCTAATTGGAATGGCAGACTTAGTTCAGTGTAACAATTGCTATGCATTTGTTTCATGTTCCACTTTTTGGAGGTTTGGTTGTTGTCTAATCTGTAGACAGTTTTCTATCGTGCGGCAGGAGATTGTATTTTTGAAGTCTGAGATTTGTAAATTATCTGGTGAAGAAACTCAGACTGAAACTGCTGCAAAGCCACTGCCGCAGAGAAATACTAGGAAAGACAGATGGATTACTATAGGATCTGGTAGACTTAGAGTTGTGGATAAAAGGCATTTTGCAGAGTCTGTTGCTCTTCATAATTCATTTTCTGCACTTTCAGAGTGTAATGGTGTTGTGGAGAGAGGCACTGAGGCTAGTGGTGTTGTGGAGAGAGGCACTGAGGCTAGTGGTGTTGTGGAGAGAGGCACTAAGACTAGTGGTATTGTGGAGAGAGGCACTAAGACTAGTGGTATTGTGGAGAGAGGCACTGAGGCTAGTGGTGTTGTGGAGAGAGGCACTAAGACTAGTGGTATTGTGGAGAGAGGCACTGAGGCTAGTGGTGTTGTGGAGAGAGGCACTGAGGCTAGTGGTGTTGTGGAGAGAGGCACTGAGGCTAGTGGTGTTGTGGAGAGAGGCACTGAGACTAGTGTTGTTGTGGAGACCGGCTTGGAGACTATGGTGAGGCCTAATAGAAAGCAGTTGTTGTTGGGGGATTCCATTATAAGAGGTGTGGAGATGGACAATGGTGGTCTTGTGAGATGTCTTCACGGAGCTACTGCTCACAGAGACAGGAGACGTATCTGTAATATTGTTAAGCAAGCAAAGCAGGAAGGGGAATTGGATGTACTTGTCCATCTAGGGACAAATGACTTGGCTTGCAATGAGGTTTCAGAGGTTAAGGCAGTTTTTAGTGTTTTTGCCAATGATATACGGCAGGTTGCTTCCACACTGTCATTCTCTGAAGTTCTACCTGTGCATAACACTCAGAGCGACAGGCGGATGCGTATTAGGGACTTTAATTTGTGGCTTGGTGAATGGTGTCGGGAGCAAGGATTTGGCTTTATTTCTCATGGTAGCTCTGTTTGGAATGGAGATAAGCTGTACAAAAAAGATGGTTTGCATCTTTCTCAAAAGGGAACAAATGTTCTCAGTGAGCAGTTCAGAGGTTTTGCTAAGATGTATTTAAACTAGGAGGGGGGGCGGGGCAAAAGGGTGATAAAACATCAATCCAATTGTCCCCCAAAACAAGGACAGATGGTGCCTGTAGCAAGTGTGTTAAAAAATGATAAGCTTAGAATCATGTCTACAAATGCTCGCAGTTTAGGGAATAAGATCCATGAACTTGTGGCAATAATGGCACTGATAGTGTAGATTTAGTCGCTGTTACTGAGACATGGTACAATGAGAAAAATGACTGGGACATAGCAATACCAGGATACTCTTTATATAGGAAAGATAGGGAAGGCAAGAAAGGGGGAGGGGTGGCTTTGTATGTGAAGGATAGCATAAAATCTAGCCTAATAAAAGTTAGTGAGGCAAACATAGAGTCCGTTTGGGCTACGTTAGAATTTGGTAATCACACAGTAACTCGTGTAGGTGTGATTTATAGGCCCCCAGGACAAATTGAAGAGTTAGATAATCTACTAGTTGAGGAAATAGCTAAAATGACAATGAAGGGGAAGTTATCATCATGGGTGACTTTAATCTTCCTGATGTAAATTGGAAAACAAAATTAGCTACTTGTGCCAAGAGCACACATATTCTAAACTCCCTACTGGGATTGTCTCTAAAACAAGTTGTTGAGGAGCCAACTCGTAAAGAGGCCATACTAGATTGTGTTAACAAATGGAGATTTGGTATCAGATGTTACTGTAGGTGAAAGTTTAGGATCCAGTGATCATCAGTCAGTGTGGTTTAATATAAGAACAGTGACTAAGTCACACCACACAAAAACAAAAGTTTTAGACTTTAGAAAAACAGACTTTTCTAAAATCAGAATATGAGTAGAGGAATCATTATAAGACTGGAGCAATTTAAATGGAGTCCAAGAGAAATGGGATTATTTAAAACTTGCACTATTGAAGGCAACAGAAAATTGCATTAGGCTTGTCAGTAAAAGCAAAAAATTCAAGAAACTACTGTGGTACTCCGCAGATGTGGCCAAAATAGTTAAAAACAAAAAGTTAGCATTTAGGAATTATAAAAAAACCCAGAGTGAGGAAGACAAAATGATCTATAAGATTAGGCAGAAAGAGGCTAAGCAAGTTATAAGAGCTTCCAATATAAAACATTTTTTAGATACATAAAAGAGAAAAGAAAAGTAAAACAAGGATTAGTTAGATTAAAAACAAAAGAAGGAAGGTATGTAGAAGAGAATAAAGGTCTAGCTGACTGCCACAATGAATATTTTTGTTCTGTATTTACAGATGAAAATGAAGGAAAAGGACCTCAGTTGAGAAAAAGGATACATTAGTAATTTATTACCAGTGAGTTTACAGAGGAACAGGTTCTATTTCAACTGTCAAAAGTAAAGACAAATAAGTCAATGGGACCTGATGGAATACACCCAAAGCTATTAAAAGAGCTTAGTGGTGTACTAGCAAAACCATTAACAGATGTATTTAACCAATCATTGTTAACAGGAGTAGTCCCAGAAGATTGGAAGTTAGCTAATGTTGTGCCCATTTACAAGAAAGGTAATAGGGAGGAGTCGGGCAACTATAGGCCAGTAAGCCTTACTTCAGTAGTGGGGAAAGTGATGGAAACCATGTTAAAGGATAGGATTGATGAACATCTAAAACACATGGATTTCAAGATCAGAGACAACATGGGTTTACTTCAGGGAGATCATGCCAAACTAATCTTATTGATTTTTTTGATTGGGTAACTAAAATTATAGATCAGGGTGGTGCAGTAGACATTGCTTACCTAGATTTCAGTAAGGCTTTTGACACTGTTGCACATAGAATGCTTATCAATAAACTGCAATCTTTAAGTTTGGATTCCAATATTGTTGAATGGGTAAGGCAGTGGCTGAGTGACAGGCAACAGAGGGTTGTAGTTAATGGAATATATTCAAAGCTTGGACTTGTCACCAGTGGGGTACCTCAGGGATCTGTACTTGGACCCATTCTCTTTAATATTTTTATTAGTGATATTGCAGAAGGTCTTGATGGTAAGGTATGTCTTTTTGCTGATGATACTAAGATATGTAACAGGGTTGATGTTCCAGGAGGGATAAGCCAAATGGCAAATGATTTAGGTAAACTAGAAAAATGGTCAGAATTGTGGCAACTGACATTTAATGTGGATAAGTGCAAGATAATGCATCTTGGACGTAAAAACCCAAGGGCAGAGTACAGAATATTTGATAGAGTCCTAACCTCAACATATGAGGAAAGGGATTTAGGGGTGATTATTTCTGATGACTTAAAGGTAGGCAGACAATGTAATAGAGCAGCAGGAAATGCTAGCAGAATGCTTGGTTGTATAGGGAGAGGTATTAGCAGTAGAAAGAGGGAAGTGCTCATGCCATTGTACAGAACACTGGTGAGACCTCACTTGGAGTATTGTACACAGTACTGGAGACCGTATCTTCAGAAGGATATTGATACCTTAGAGAGGGTTCAGAGAAGGGCTACTAAACTGGTTCATGGATTGCGGGATAAAACTTACCAGGAAAGGTTAAAGGATCTTAACATGTATAGCTTGGAGGAAAGACGAGACAGGGGGGATATGATAGAAACATTTAAATATATAAAGGGAATCAACACAGTAAAGGAGGAGACTATATTTAAAAGAAGAAAAACTACCACAACAAGAGGACATAGTCTTAAATTAGAGGGACAAAGGTTTAAAAATAATATCAGGAAGTATTACTTTACTGAGAGGGTAGTGGATGCATGGAATAGCCTTCCAGCTGAAGTGGTAGAGGTTAACACAGTAAAGGAGTTTAAGCATGCGTGGGATAGGCATAAGGCTATCCTAACTATAAGATAAGACTAGGGACTAATGAAAGTATTTAGAAAATTGGGCAGACTAGATGGGCCGAATGGTTCTTATCTGCCGTCACATTCTATGTTTCTATGTTTCTATGACAAACAATTCTAACCGTTGGTGACATCACAGCCAACATATATTAGAGATTCATCTTAGTGAAGATTGAGTGGGGAACAAATTTCATCTTGGTTACCTATGACGTCACCAATTTATATACTATCATAACACATGAGGCTGTGAGGCGGTTAAACAATTTTTAGAAGACAAAAACCTTTCACCAGCACAAATAAATTTCATCGTGAAAAGCATTAATCTAATTTTGCGTAACAACTACTTCTGGTTTGATTGACTTTTTTTCTACAATTAGTGGGGAATGAGATGGGAACCAATAGGATAATAGGTTTTAAAGACAAAAACATTTTTCAAGAAAGTCAGTGTTAATAGTTAAATTGATTTGGCTAGCTGCCACTACCCACTGCGGCTAAAAAATATCCCAAAGGGGCAATATGTCAGAATGCTACATAATTGTAGTGACATGCAACAATATAATACTCCAGCTAATATTTTAACAACTTTCTTTAAAGAGAAAAACTATGATGTTGATAATCTGGAAAAACAAAAATTAGAAGTACAGAGATTAAATACAAATTAAGAATGTTTAACCTATAAAAAAGTTGAACAAAAAAAATCTAAATTTAGAGATCACAAAAACAGGTATCCCCATCTTTTGAGCTACAATATGGATGTAAGAAATATTAAGCAGATCCTTAACAAATACTGGTATATGTTTAAGACTGATAAGGATCTTAATAATATAGTTGGTGATAAACCCAATATCACTTAGAGAGGTGCAAAAAATGTAAAAAATAAACTATTAGAAAGTTTTATAAAAGATCGATAGAAAATATGTTCAATTTTCCAAAAGGATTCTATCCCTGTAAAACTTGTATGGCATGTAAAATAACTAACAGAGTGTATTGGCATATTTTTGTGAAAAATATAATGTGTACCTGTTTTAGTTTTATGGCAATCTTTAAGAAAATGTCTAATTGGCGGGGGGAAGACAATTTTAGGGAACTCAGCAAGGTGGAAAGTAAGTGGATTTATGAATAAGATACCTTAAGCCCAAATGGTTTAAATTTTGATTTTTAATTAGCTTACTTTATGTAGTTTTTATTTAAATTTCTTAAAAGCAAAACTAAAGGGGGAGGGAGGAGAGAAAAGAAGAACAAAAGGAGACGCAAATACTCTTTAAATTTTAGAAATTAAAAAAAAATGATCTTTTCCCTTTTTCTGATCATCTTTCCACCTTGCTGGGTAACAAACATGCTATTTTGGTTTTATTTCTTTAAATGCTGTTTGATTTATACTTATTGTCAAATATTTTTCTATGTAAACCTAATAATCCAACATATGTATCTTTATTTTTATTTCTATTTGTAGGGCCACCAATTTTATTTGTATATTTTACTCGTAAGATATAAATGCTCTACTGTGAAAATTTGGAGTATTTATATAACCTTAATGTTTTCTAATATAAGTGTGGGAGCTTGAGGGCAGTTTTCCCTTATCTATTATGGACCTACAGACTTCCCGGTGTACGCAGAAAGGCAAACAGGAAGTGACACCACTAAAGCACCGGCAGTGACGTCCATTATATGCGACCCGAAGTGATGTGACGTCTCCCGAGCGCAACCTGGAAGTGGGACAGCGCATGAACAGGAGAAAGCATTTGACCAATCTGGAGGGGCATGTAAAGGGACGTCTGCACCTCATGAACCAGGCACTGAAGAAGACTGTGGACCATTCGAAATGTGTTTGCTGCTTTTATTAAGGACTTGTATTGGTAGCGTTAGTGTATATTGTTGCTCTTTTGCACACTGCTTTTATTAGTCCTATCTTGTATATTTTAATATATATTTTTTATAGTTAACCTAGCTCTGGGGATATTGGGCAATATGTCAGTTTAGACGACCTTCCCCTTTTTTCATTAGAAGAGTAGTTAGAGTTAAAGTGAGTAAAGTTTATTGACGTGACGTCGTGCATAACCGGAAGTGACCTATCCAAAATCAAAAGGAAAAAAACTAGGAACAAGGCTTGAACTGCAATATGAACGCACCTGAAGGGAGTCACGGACTTGAGACTTGATGGTTTATTGCACCAGATTGAGGAAGTCATCTCGTCGAAACATGCCTCTGGGACTACATATTTAGTTTTATAATACTTTTACTTACTACGTTTTTAATGAAGTGTATACTTTTTTTTTTACTAAGATGTATACCTTTATTTCACCTACTATCAAGTTTTCTGCATTCTGAAAGAGGATGCTATGTGTCAGCATTACTGATTGATCTAGCACGTAGAATTGTATCACACCTAGGACTAAAAGGTAACGTCTTACTGGGCCTTAGAATGGCCAGGCTTAACGTACCAAAGAATAGTCAGGATTAGAGTTGAGCGGACACCTGGATGTTCGGGTCTGGCGGGTTCAGCCGAACTTTGAAAAAAAGTCTGGGTTCGGGCTTGAACTTGACCCCGAACTTAACCCCGAACCGAACCCCATTGAAGTCAATGGGGACCCAAACATTTGGCCACAAAAATGCCTCTAAAAAACTCCTGGAAATGGCTAGAGAGCTGCAAAAGGAAGTACAATGGGGGTAAGAGTAGGACAAGTGCCCTGCAAACAAATGTGGATTGGGAAATCACTTAAAATAACATAAAATACCTAAACATTAAAAATACAGCTGAGACATAAAATAGCACTAGATTTAATCTTTAATTTTAGTTTTGGAAGAACATAAATCAAAATCTAAAGCATGGCTGTCAGGAGGATCAACAGAATTATCCATTTGAGAGAGGGTTGGAGTGCAGGGTATTCTCTTTCATTGTTCAAACTGAGCTCAACTCCTGATGCATGGAGAAAAGGCCTTCACAAGCCTCTGCTATTGTGTACATAGTTTATACTAAGTGACCCATAGGTTGAGGAGGCAGTGACCGTGGCGGTGTAGGTGGAAGCGGCGGTGGAGGAGGAGAAGGTAGCCAACACTGTTTATATATACATATATATATTTTTTATTTTTTTTAATTGGGGTAGCCCCCAAAATATTGGGACAAATAAAAAAAGAAAACTGTTCCACAGAGCGACTGACCCGTGCGTGCTGCATCTGAAACTCCACTATCGCCTGCTGCTGCTCTCACAGTCTCATGAGGCGGTGAGCAGGAAGGCTGAAGTTATGATTCAGCGCAGACAGGTGAACAGCAGCAGGGTGAGAACGCCAAAAGCGCGCACAGACGGGCCACACTTTCTGCAGCAGCTTTGATATATCTGGGTATAAACAGTGACATCACAAGGGCCACCCAGAACTGGCTCAACTCCCATCAAGCCAAGTTCCAGGAGGAGATTACCCAGCTCGTCATGCTAGAGCACTTTTTCAATGTGCTCCCCAACGAGAAGGCGCCGACGCATTCGTATGTCAATCCATATCAACTTTCGATGCCATTGACTGCACCTACCAAGGTGACCACGTGTAACAGGGAATCAGGGTTCCATTCCATACAGGGACTCTGACAAACGGCTACCATATGCATGGAAGGCAGCATGTGCGCAAATGACCCACTCCCGACGCTGGAAGGTAGTGACGACAAATAACAATACAGGACTCTTTAGAGGCCCTGTAATTGTAATGAGTCCACTTAAAATCCTTTAACTCTGATCAATTGGAGGGAAGTCTGGTGCAGAGCCACTGACCCGTGCATGCTGCAGCTGAAACTCCACTATCACATGCTGGTGCTCAAACAGTCTCTCCAGCATGTGCAAGGTGGAGTTCCACCTTGTGGGCACGTCGCATATGAGGCAGTGAGTGGGAAGACCAAAGTTACGCTGCAGCTCAGACAGGCGAGCAGCAGCAGGGTGAGAACACAGAAAGAGCGACAAAGCCACTACAGTGAATGTCACACCCTGTTCCAAGTTGCGGATCAGTCTGGTGATTGCTTCTTGTACTCTTTCTACTGAAGCTGCATCAGGGTCCTGGTATGTGGCTGCACAAGCGCTGGTGCTCAACACCAGGGGGCGTGCGGTTACCCTGCACCAGACCCTGCTAATCCATTCCACACTGTGACTCCTAACTTCTACATCAGGCATACTGGGTCCCGGTCGTCCGACCATCGCTCAGACAGTGTCTGGGTCCCGGTCACCGGACTGTGAAACTGCGAATGGCTCGTTAAATCTGTTATGGTTCTTTTTATCGCTTCAGCTGTTACTTGGATAACTGTGGGAATTCTAAAGATAATACATGCTGACAAGCACTATGGGACGGCCACTCCGCTTTTGCACCCTGCTCCCTCTTATGCTGTGCTGGTGCCTCTGTGCGACCAGTGCCTCTTCCTCCAAACTGCACACGTCACTCGCATGACCTTGATTCCATGTGGGGTCTAGGACCTCATCATCCTCCACATCATCTTCCACCCACTCCTCAACCCTGCCCTCCTTGCCGGTATGCACACTGCAGAAAGCCACAGCAGTGGGCACCTGTGTTTTTCCAGCATGTAAAGTCTGCAATTGTAGAATTGTATCCAGGCAACAGTTTTCCCTATAAACTGACCTCTCAGTTTGACTTGTGAGGGTATTGCCCCAGAATTACAATATTGTTGAAGTACCTCTTAGCTATTGAAAACTGGTTTAAATAAAGCAGCTTGTTATCTGGTAGTTTCTAGTGTAGAAAATATCCATCTGTTTTCTATCACTTAGATCTGTGTAACAAGTGTTGTAGGTGTGAAACAATATTACAAGTGACCGATGTAGTAAATTCGAATCAAAGTTCTTTTTTTTTTTTGCAAAAAAAATTCCCGCCCATCTTCTGTGGGTTATTGCATTTTTAAGATGTAGACTTATTGTATCACACTAGCCATGCACAGGTAGATTGTCTGGCACGTTGTTTTGGTGTTTGTTTTTTAACTTTGTAGTTGTGTCTTTACACAATATAGAAATGTATATTAATGCTTCTGTATATGAAGCGATCACACTAACACTTATTTTTCCCTTAAAAAAAAAAAATCAGGCTAAACCAAAATTGGTAATTAACAATATGACATCTAAAAAGCACATGAAAGGATGCTGTATGATTTTACAAAAAAGAACACACTACATAAAGGTCCTGTTCACTAGAATGTGTAGTCATGAATGTAACCAGTAAAACTTTGTTTTTACAGCCACTGGTTGGCTGATACATATTTTAAAACTTGCTTAATTTTGTTGTAGCATGACTTGTAGATATGAAGTGCACGCCCCAAAATGTACTATTTAGCAGATTAGCAGCAAAATAATTAGAATGCTTACCACTGCGCTGTAAGCACACTATTAGACGTTTCGATTTGACTCTCAGATATGAAGTGCACCCCACTAAAATACTACTTAGCAGTTTAGCACCCAAAACATTTTAAGTTTTAAAACTGCAATGTGACAGCAGTATTTGACGCTTTCTATTTGACTCTCAGATATGAAGTGCACCCCACTAATGTACTTTTTAGCACCCAAAACCTTTTACGTTTTAAAACTCCGATGTAACCGCGGTATTTGAAGCTTCTATTTGACTCTCAGATATGAAGTGCACCCCACTAATGTACTTTTTAGCACCCAAAACCTTTTATGTTTTAAAACTCCGATGTAACCGCGGTATTTGAAGCTTCTATTTGACTCTCAGATATGAAGTGCATCTCACTAATGTACGAGTTTGCAGAATTCTTTCCTAAGCTATCCCTCACAGCTGCAGCATCCTCTCCCTACACTAATAAGAGCTCATGTGCATGCGGTGCTACGTGACTCCAGCTTATATATAGAGACTGGATCACATGCTGCACTGGCCAATCACAGCCAAGCCATTAGTAGGCATGGCTGTGATGGTTTCTAAGGGCACACGAGTCAAAAGCTTGTTGATTGGCTGCCCTGCAGCCTTTCAAAACGCGCCATTAAATCACTGAACACCGAACTTCAACCCGAACATAAAGTGATATATCCGTGTTCGGCTCTGGAGTCCAAAAAAATGTTCGGTACGAACCCAAACTTTACAGTCCGGGTTCGCTCAACTCTAGTTAGGATACTTGCCGAGGTCAGGGACACAGAATGGGACGCAACGATAAGGGAAAGCCAAAAGTCAGGGATACCAGAATACAGCGAAGTCAAAACAAAGCCAAAGTCAGTAATAAATGCTCAGGAACACACTCTCGGACAACAACTAAGGGAAACCACGATAGAGCAAATCTGATTGGCCGAAAATCGGCCTTTGACCCCAGAACATGCACGCGCGTCTTCTGCGGGATGTCACACGCACACCAATGTCGTCTTCAACGAGGGCGGACATGGGGATATGATTTGGAGTGGATCCGCAGCATCCAGCGTCCATTAACATGTTGCAGGAGTCAGTGATACAGACGCACGGCTGCTATGCGCGAATACCTCAAGGTGAGAAGGAATATGTTACAGTATGGTCTCTGTAGCAAATGCTCCTTCCCACGAACATTTGCCATGAACTCCAGGAGGAGTGTGGAAGCTGGCCTTCTGCCCACTGACTATAATCCAGGTCCGAGACACCACTCAGGAGTTACCCTGCCAAGCCACCATTAGCAGCTTTCCCTGGGTGCCCCTCGTTTGACACATTCTCTTCAGCAGTACTTAGCTGCGACCGCAATGGAACTAATTTCAGCATGAGGACTTTGTGGGTCCCCGGTCACCCCAACTGTACTTAGCCATGAATGTTATGGAACTGTTTTCGGCATGAGGTGACGGTGCGGTTCCCGGATAACTTGGTCCTTGGTTTTGAACCATTATTTGGAGGGAAGGTGTCTGAGATTAAGGGGAACAAACGCTGCCTGAGAGCAAAGTGGAGCTCCCCGAAAGCTGACCCACAAAAGCACCAAACGCCCTGTAACTATTTTGGGCATAGGATCACACGTGCGGCTGGTCAGAACTTTAACACAGTGGCATTTCCCCTACACTGCATGGATCCAAGCAAGGTTAAAGCTCTAGAACATGTAAGTTCCCAATTATTTTGAATAGTACATTTGTGTATGCAAGGGTACTACACTATTTTTTGTTGTTTAATTATTTTAAAGGTTATACATCACTGGACTGTTTTGAGAGGAAAAAAGTGAATGGTATAAAAAAAGGTTTTTCTGTTTTCACTAGGTGTATTATTTGTCTATTATCACAATTTAAGCACTCCACTGTATTTGGTAAAAATGTTAAAGAAATGAAGCTATCCAGAAATGATTTGACACTTTAATCCCTAATGGTTCAAAAAAAATTTTTAAATGTGGAACTTATTAAATTGAATCCATTTTTCCTCTCTCTTATCAGATATTTTGTACTTATATAAAATTATTTTAGCCTGAATATTTATTCACACAATATTTTAAGATTCTTTGAATTTAATTTGCCACTATGTGTATTTTACATTTTTTTCATTGTAAAAACATGCCGTAATATTGTGCATGTATTTTATAAGCCAATTATTTTCTACATAGATAACTACATATAATACACTTGCTGTTTTACCTGTGTCTTTTACAAATTGTGATTATATTTATTGAATTTTATGGATGCTTATATTTGTATTCCTTATTTGAATGGTCAAGAATTACAAATGGTGCCTATTTGCATATCAACCACTTCACTACTAGAATTGAGTATAAACATTTTTTATATTCATGTGTTTTGTAGTATGAAATTAAGTCATCACTTACCTCATTTATACACTAGGATTGATTACCAGCTTGTAGAGGAACACATTTCTCTGACAGAAGCCACTAATTACTGATGCAATACCTGCAAGTATGCAGAATATGTCTGCTCACTCCCTGATTCCAAGCAGTAAATTTCTACTTTTTGGGAAGGGTGCAGTGATTGTACTCCACCATTTCACTGTTAGCATTATATTAGCATTTCAGAGATTGATAGACTATGATATAAGAGCTTTAAATACCTTTATTTTATTAATATAGGTTTTTAGCCATCTATACTGTATGTAGCCATTGTGCTCAAATGCAGATATTCCTTTGACCTTCTGTTGCCAGCAAGTTTCCTCTGCATGAGAGATACAGCATCCCCAGATGTTTGTTTCAGCCTTCCTTTGGGCCTCATCATCGAGGTGTAGCTGATACCCCTCTAGGCACAGTGAGCAGGGAGTCCATATCTGGATTACCACGTTAATGCATTAAAGGGACACTATAGTCACCCAGACCACTTCACCTCAATGAAGTGGTCTGGGTGCCAGGTCCCCCAGGTTTTAACCCTTCTGATGTAAACATAGCAGTTTCATAGAAACTGCTATGTTTACATTGCAGGGTTAATCCAGCCTCTAGTGGCTGTCTTCCTGACAGCCGCTAGAGGCGCTTCTGTGACGCATCCATAGCAAAGCATTAAGAAATGCATTCCTATGGATTGTTTGAATGTGCGCGCAGCTCTTGCCGCGCATGCTCATTTCACTCCACTCGGGAGCTGAGGTCGGCGGGGGAGGAGAGGTCACCAGTGCCGAGGGAGCCTGGCACTGGATAAAGGTAAGTGGCCCCTTCAGTCCAGCAGGAGGGGGACCCTGAGAGTGGTGGGGACCTAAGGTTTATATAGAGTCAGGAAAACGAGTTTGATTTCCTGACACTATAGTGATCCTTTAAAGCAAAAAGAAAGAATATAAGAAATTAGATATGTTCTCTCTGTAATAGCACAAACAATTTTGAGACATGAGCAGGGATTTACCGAAGGGCAAGCTATTGGATTTCCCTAAGCTTTTGTTCATTCTCTGAGTTCTCATATGTTTTCTTTTTGCTTTAATGCATTAACTTGGCTCACCCCAAGTTAAAAGGGTAGACGTGGACCCCGTGCTCACTGTGCCTAGAGGGGTTTCAGCTGCACAAGGTCCAAAAGAAGGCTGGAACTATCTTCTGGGGTTGCTGTATCTCTCGTGCAGAGGGAACTTGCAGGCATTTCAAATCTGAACTGTCCGTTTGGGTGGGACCGGTCTGAAATGATTCAGATATGTTCTCTCTGTAATGGAACATGTGAACAAAACCCTTATTTTGAGACCTGATTTATCCGTTCTCAAAGTTCTCATATTTTTTCTTTTTGTTTTAAATAAAAAGGGATTACCTTGACCTCTGACGTCCCCAGATCTCAATCTGATTGAGCAACTGTGGGATATGCAGGAACAACAAATCTGATATGTGGAGCCCATACCTTTCAATTTGTATGATTTAAAGAATCTGCTGCTAATCTCCTGGTGCCAAATACCACAGGACACATTAAAGCATCTTGTGGTGTCCATACCTCAATGCAGTAGATCTGTTTTGTCAGCAGTGCTTAATCTTAGGCAGGCAGTTTTAATGTTGTGGCTGATCAGTGTAGGTGAACTGTGGTAAACTGTGGTAACCCGGATTGCTCACATGTCAGTATGACAGCTGACCTTGCAAATGGTAACTTTTCATGAATATAAATCTGAGAGTGGGCTCTAAGTCTTGTAAGTGTTGTGACACCTCACTCTTATTGAGTCTTAATCAGGAAAGTGTGTTAAGTTTCAATGCTATTTTTTATACTGTGTATCACATATATCACATTTTTGCTATCTGATATATATTTAGTGTTGCATCATATTATACTACTATATAATGCAATCCCAACATTATTTAGTTTTCCATTTCATAAGGAAATCATGTCATTTTGTGCATTTTTATATGCAAATATGGAATATAATGATACCACTATTTCATAAATAAACATATGTAGAATAAATAAAGTAATAATTAATTCCAGTCAAAAAATATATGTAATCTTGAAAACAAATATTTCTGAAACATTGTACTACCAGACCGTATTCTGCCAAAGAGTTAAGCCCTACTGATACCGGAGAAACTGACGGAAGCAAAGCACAGAGGGATGGACACAGGTTTCTTCAGGAAGGAAGAGATTCTTTATTGGATCACCGATCGGGACTCAGAGGGACTAATGTCACCAAAAATACAGCAAGTTCTGAGCCCTGAACAATAGTGCAGGCTCCCTATATAGGCACATAACTCCTCCCATATTAAGCTCCACCCGCACATTCTCTTGACCAATCATTACAAATAAGAATTAACTTCCTGCTTGACCGCATGGCTTGTCCAGCACAATGGAGGAGGGGAATACTACATCCTGTATTCTTGCACATGCTCCGTACACTACTGATCGTATCTTGCCTCGTGCAACCAACTGATCGATACGTCAGCATATGCACGTACACATGCCACGTGGTAATCTCGGCCTACTAAATTTATTTTTACCGAGATTCCACCACATTCCCCCCTTTGATGCCTCTTGATATTTTACAATTACTTGAGGCATCACTTAACCTTGGTTTGCATACACCACAAGTTACCTTTGAACCAGACCAGACTTATCCTACGATGTGAATCTTCAACACTCGTCTTCCTGCATTGGTTCTCCCTGATCTAGAGCCTTATATTTATAAATTGCCATTATCTGTGCAGCAGCCTTCCTCTCTGCTATATTTTCTATCAGGCTTTGCACAGACCTAACTACTAAGGGTATAAGACACGGCAGGAGTAGACACAACATTAAAATCAGTAGGACTCCACCTACCACTGCCTTAAGCCCTCCAAACCACTCATACCAGCTACCAAACCAACTACTTGGATTGTACCCTTTCCATACCTGAGTAGGCACATGCGCTAGTTTAACCATATGGCTAGTAAGCTCAGCTATTGCTTGCCCTTCGTCATCTATTTGAAGACAGCAATTGCTCAGGTTAAACTTCCCACATACACCTCCCTCTACTGCCAAAAGATAATCCAAGGCTAATCTATTTTGGTAAACTGCTGTCCTCATCCTGGTATTATGCTTCGCTAGAAGATTGAGCGCTTGTGATGTCTCGTTAGTAATGATCTCAACCACCGCCTGTAACCTTATAATGCGGTTGAGCATATAAATAGGGGTTCTATAACCAAAGGTACCATCCTCTGCCCACGTGGCTGGCCCATAATAATCTATAATACGCTGGGGAGGCCATTCATTATCTTCCCAGGCACCTATCTCTATGGGTCCCCTTTTCTTCCTATGATTCACATCATACACTTTAACACCTAAAGTCTCACCTGTTTCAATAGGCAACAAGAAGAAGGATGGTTTTAACATACCCAACACACATGCCCCTTCCCAGTCCTGTGGTAACTCCGAATAGGCCTTCTTACCACAGATCCAGTACAAATTCGCTGGGGCTCTCCAGTTAGATGTGATGGATAGATCAAACCATACGTCCTTTAAATTGGCATATCTTGCAAACGGGTTAGATGGTTCTGAGACATTTGAAGCCGACCACCAAGTTGTATTCTTTGTATCATCATCATAAGCTTTTTGCCCTAGACAAGTTAATTCTCCTACAGAAGTATTATACATCATTCCTTTCCTCGCTATGCAAACATAACCTATGATGGAGGTCTTCAATCTCCACTCAGATTTACCTCTAACACTCATATGATAGTCGGCTTGTGTAGATATTAATTGGTCAACTGCCTCAGAACCGGACATTACCTCCTTTGCTTCCCAAGGCCATTGGTCTCCCATGTTAGTACCTCCACACACATAGCAGTTGGTAACATTAAGACTACCGGCAATACTCTCGGCTAAATCAATGAACAAGTTTTTAGCATTATGGGGGATCTTATTATCTATGCTCATCTCTTCATAAAAGGAATGGTATACTTGATGAGTTTGGGAGGTTACCGTATCAGTCTCTATCCCTATAAACAATATTGTCCCAGGGTCTAAACCCGTCCCATATATTTGAAACCCAAATAAATTACCATATTTATCTAAGAACTTGTCAGGGTTATTTATAAGTATATGGATTGGATTGCATTCCATAGACTTACAATATGGATTAGTAGGCAACTTAGTCACAATCATGTCCTTGTCTGCTGTCTGTCCCCAAGTCGCCCACCCCACACAAGACCAATATGGGCAGAAGTTATAATCTCTATTTGGGCATCTTGGACTTACATATTTATTTTTACTACTGGGACAAATATATTTATCGTTAGACCCATACGTCCTCTCCCATCTAAGATCCCCACATACATTCCACGGCTTTCTACCACTTGATATTGCTTTACACGCATCAAATAGCAGAGCACCTGAAGAATATACGGATTTTAATACCGTCTTATTAATTAGGGTCCCCTGAGAATCTCCATTTCTGAGAGTCAACCAAATTGTACGGGGTTGATACTCAGGACTGAAGCACTTAGGTTCTCCTACTCCTAAATGACACACACTATATTCTATATTTAAGTATCTACATCTTGATACATCTCCTTTACACTCATATTGCGAATGCCAAATTAGGGTCTGGGATATATGGTTACCTGTTCTTGTAGTCTTAATGCATACCTCACAGCTAGGAGTGTTGGTACCTCTACCTTCCTGAATATAAAAATACACATAAATAAACATTATTAAAAATACATCTTTCGTCGTCATCCTCAGTCTTCGTCCGTGTGAAGGCACCTCAGCTTCCAGGATGTAAGGACTGCAGGGAATGGAGTTCTGCTCGTCTTCACAGGGGTCCCCTCAAGACTTTCCCTGACTTATACACTCGTTGGTGAGTGGACAGGCTTTATTATGGCCTTCTCACTCACTTACCAAGTCTCTGAAACAATAAAATTTGTAATCTACAAGGTTCCTCGTCACTCCGACTGAGTCGTGCGTTTTAACCGGATCTTGCAGGGATTCTCTGGATTTGCTGTAACTTGCCAGGAATCGGCTGCTGCTGGTTTAACCCTGGAGTGATGTATCCACGGAGCCACTTCGGCTACTTTTATCGCTGTAGGGGTAGACAGAAGAACAACATAAGGACCTCTCCACTTGGGCCCTAACGGCACATTATTCCACTCTTTAATCCACACTTGGTCGCCTGGGTGGTAACTATGAATTGGGGGATAAATATTCACAGGTAATCTATCTTGTACCCATTTCTGTACCTCCTCCATAGTCTTACCCAACTCTACAACCTGCTGCCGGGTAATTCCTTCTCCCAACTGACTCAAATCCCCCCTTAAGTTACCAAGCACGGGAGGTGGTCGCCCGTACATGATTTCAAAAGGAGAGAGGCCCATCCTTCTGGTAGGTGTACTACGGATTCGCAATAGAGCTATGGGCAAGAGAACGTTCCACTTAAGTTGGGTTTCCTGACACATTTTAGCCAACTGATTCTTAATAGTTCTATTCATTCTCTCTACCTTACCAGAACTCTGGGGTCTATATGCCGTATGAAGCCTCCACTTTATACCAAGCATATGAGTCAATTGTTGTAGGCACTGATGAACAAAAGCTGGACCATTGTCCGATCCTATAGAGCAGGGTAGTCCATATCGGGGTATTATTTCTCGTAGCAGGAATCTCACGACTTCTCCTGCTTTCTCTGTACGAGTAGGACATGCTTCTACCCAGCCTGAATAGGTGCACACCACTACCAGCAGGTAGCGATGTCCACCCGATTTAGGCATCACTGTATAGTCAATTTGTAAATCGGACATGGGAAGTCCCCCCATAAACTGGACTCCTGGTGGCTTTACTGGTCCTTGTCTTGCATTATTTTTAGCACACGTTACACATCTACGTACAATGGCCTGAGTCAAGTTGGACAATCTTGGTATGTAGAAATGTTTTCTGAGAGATTCTTCTGTACTGTCTCTCCCAGAATGTGTCCCGTTATGATAGTTTTGGACAATTTCTACCGCTAGTGATGCTGGAATAACTATTCTTCCATCTTCTAACTGATACCATTTGTTCTCCAAATACTTTCCAGGTTCAGTCCTTAACCACTCCTCTTCTTGAGCTGTATAAATTGGAGTCCATTGAGACAGTGGAGTTGGTATAAGAGCAGCTATATGCCCCACATATTCCTGTCTTCCTGATTCAGCAGCACGCTTAGCTGCACTATCTGCCATCCGATTCCCTTTGGTTACATCACCATCTCCTCTCAGATGCGCCCGACAATGTATAATACCGACTTCTTTCGGCTCCCACACTGCTTCCAATAGTTGTAGGATCTCAGCTGCGTATTTGATTTCTTTGCCTTCTGAATTCAATAGTCCTCTTTCTTTATACAAAGCTCCGTGGGCATGAGTGGTTAAAAACGCATACTTGGAGTCCGTGTAGATGTTCACTCTTAAACCTTCAGCCAATTGTAACGCTCGTGTCAGTGCTATCAATTCTGCCTTTTGTGCTGATGTTCCTTTTGCCAGTGGCCGAGCTTCTATCACCTTGTCTATCGTTGTTACTGCATATCCTGCATAGCGGATCCCTTCTTTTACATAACTACTGCCGTCGGTGTAATATTGAACATCAGGGTTCTGGATGGGAAAATCACGAAGATCTGGTCTACTTGAAAATACTTCATCCATTACTTCCAAACAATCATGTTGACTTTCAGTAGGTTGTGGCAAAAGGGTAGCTGGATTTAAGGTATTTACAGTCTCTAAATGCACTCTTGGGTTTTCACACAACATTGCTTGATACTTGGTCATACGGCTGTTACTAAACCAATGATTTCCTTTGTAATCCAACAACGTCTGTACTGCATGTGGAACTCGTACATAAAGTTCTTGACCCAGAGTGAGTTTATCGGCTTCAGCTACTAGCAGGGCGGCTGCAGCTACAGCTCTTAGACAAGGTGGAAGTCCGCTGGCCACTGCATCCAGTTGCTTAGACATGTAGGCAACAGGTCTTTGCCATGATCCCAAGTACTGTGTCAATACTCCCACAGCCATTCTTCTTTGCTCATGTACATACAGGTAGAATGGCCGTGTGTGGTCAGGTAGACCTAATGCTGGGGCACTCATCAAAGCCCTCTTCACATCTTCGAATGCCGTTTGCTGTTCTTGAGTCCATAAGAAGGGGTCGTGCTCTGTACCTTTGATAGCTGCATACAGAGGTTTTGCCAGTATCGCGTAGCTGGGAATCCATATCCTACAGAAGCCTGCTGCCCCCAAGAATTCTCGCACTTGTCTTCTATTCCTGGGTATCGGTATTTGGCACACAGCTTCTTTTCTCTCTGGCCCCATAATTCTTTGACCTTCAGAGATATGGAATCCCAGATATTTGACAGTTGGCAAACACAACTGAGCCTTCCTTCTTGACACCTTGTATCCTGCCTTCCAGAGAATGTGTAGTAGATCGTGCGTTGCTTGCTGACATACTTCCTTTGTAACTGCTGCTATCAACAAGTCATCTACATATTGTAATAATACACACTCTCCTGGGATAGACTCGAAATCTAGTAGATCTTGACTTAGAGCTGAACCAAATAGGGTAGGTGAATTTTTAAACCCCTGGGGCAATCTTGTCCAGGTCATTTGGCGTTTCGAGCCCGTTACAGCATTTTCCCATTGGAAAGCGAAGATACATTGGCTTTCTGCGGCAATTCGGAGGCAAAAGAAGGCATCTTTGAGATCTAAGACTGTAAAGTAAGTAGCCCCGCCCGGAATTAAAGCAAGCAGGTTATATGGATTGGGCACGACTGGATGTATACTAACAACCGCATCATTGACTGCTCTCAAGTCCTGCACAGGTCGATACTCATCTGTACCGGGCTTTTGAACAGGCAGCAATGGGGTGTTCCAGGGGGAAGTACAGAATTTTAGGATACCATACCGTATGAACTTATCCAGATAAGATTGGATGTTCTTCTTAGCCTTCTGCGGAATATGATATTGTCTCAGGCTTACTGGATAAACCCCAAGTTTTAGTTCGATTTTAATAGGTGGAATATTGCGGGCCAGTCCTGGTGGGTTGTTCTCTGCCCAAACTCCTGGTATGTTAAATAAGGATTCATCACTCCTCGGGTTTTGGCTAGTCAACACTGTATAAAGTCGCCACTCTTCTTCCTTTGGTACGGACAATGTCATAATACCTGAGGGTCCATTAAACTTTAAGGATGTTGTTCCATTTGGTAGGAACGTAATCTGCGCTTGTAATTTGGATAGCATATCACGTCCCAGCAATTGGACTGGACACTCAGGCATATAAAGGAATTGATGTTTTACTACGTGGCCTCCCAATGTACAGAGTCGACTTTTAAGAACCGGTTTTTCAGCACTTCTTCCAGTTGCTCCTATTACAGTAATAGTTCTTCCAGATGGAGGAGCAACTTGATTAGTCACCACCGAATGTTCAGCACCAGTGTCGATCATAAACGCACTCCTTTTTCCCCTATTGATACATCGACCATAGGCTCCGCTCGACCAAGGGGGATGGAGCCCGGTCGGTATCAATAGTCCTCCATGACCGTGTCAGCCAATCCCACAAAGTCCCTACCTTCTCTATCGCGGGACCTTTGCGCTGCTGGATAGTACCTATCTTCCCTTACACTTCCTCTGTTCCCATTACTCCCTCTATTACCATTACTCCCTCCGGGGCCTCCTCTACCTCTCGCTCTGCCTCTAAAGTTTCCGTAACCTGCCCTGGGTAAGTCTCTCTCATACTGCTCTCTTTGCGGACACTCGTTCCTCCAATGCCCTTCTTCCTTACAGTACGCGCACTGATTCCTACTCAAAGGCTCCCTATTCCATCTACCATCGCCTCTATCTGGGCCCCGTCTATCTACGCCTGCGATCGCTACCGCTAGCATATCTGCCTTTCTACGCATCTTGCGCTCTTCCTCTTTCTTACTTTCTGTTTCCCTATTCATATATACTTTGTTCGCTACCTCCATTAGTTGGGTGATAGACATACCTGCAAACCCTTCTAATTTCTGTAGCTTGCGCTTAATATCTCCGTAAGCTTGGCTGACAAAGGCGGAGTTTACCATTCGGGAATTATCAGCGTCTTCCGGATTAAAGGGGGTATACAAGCGGTATGCCTCCAATAATCGGTCATAAAAGACACTGGGCGCTTCATCACTTTTCTGAATCACCTCAACTGTCTTCGACATGTTAATAGCTTTCTTCCCTCCGGCTTTCATGCCAGCAATTATAGCATCTCTATAGGCTTTAAGTTGAGCCATATCTGCGCCATTTACATTCCAGTCAGGATCGGTGTTAGGGTAATGTGTTGCGGCCCATGCTGCCGGATTGGCTTGATTTAAAGCACGGGCTCTCTCCTCTAGCGCCTTAATGGCCGCTTGGTTAATCCTTGTCCTTTCCTCATTATTGAACAATGTCATTAATAACTGCTGGCAATCAGCCCATGTCGGGTTATGTGTCTGAACTATCGAGGTGAACAGATCGGTCATAGCTTGTGGTTTCTCAGTGTACGAGGAATTGTGGGTCTTCCAATTCAAGAGATCGGTAGTCGTGAACGGGACATATACGAAGACTGGGTCAGCATGTGCCATTTGACCTGCGGCATCGATATAGGCTGACCCAGGATTCAGACGAAGAGGCATCTGATAATGTTTTAATTGTTGGGTACCGGTCAGTTGTCGGGTTAGTATGGGGCTACGTGGAGGGGCGTCAGTTAAAGGTTCCGGTCGAGAGGTAATAGGGCATGAGGATGTGGGAACTTGATTTTGGGAAAAGTTAGTGAATAGTATACTCCGAGCCGAGCTAGAAGAAGCTTGACCGGAAGTTTGAAGTGGCGCCAAATCAGGATATTCAAATCTAATGGGGGTTGGTCCTGGTTCCGGAAGGGGAGTTTTAATACGAGGGGGGGTGGATTCTGTACTGGAGGAGGAAGCGGAAGTGGATGGGGGCAATAGGGGAAGGGGTGCAGAGCTTCCTGCATTCGCGTCACTTCCTCTTAAAGGAAAGTAAGGAGGCGGCAAAGGGATCTCGGACTCAGGGGGCGTGTCCAAAATGGGCCTAACACCAGTCCTAGTGGACAAACAAGTCCTGGCCACCATGAGGCGACATTGCTCCTCGTGGCATATCCGGATCCATTTTGGCGAGTCGTTTACGGCCTGCCCCCAACAATCAATGTATGGAAACTGTCCGTAAAGTTCAGGCCTACCTGACACAGCCACGTGTACACGCTGTACCAGGGTTGGATCCAAACTGCCACGCGGCGGCCATGCCGCAACCAAAATAGGCCACTCCCTAGTGCACAAAGTGACCAAACGTACAGGAGACATTTTAACCCCAAAATCACATGTTTTGAATCCCTTTTTAAAATTCTTTACCATACAACCTAAGGGATCCGAAATCGTTGACTCTGACGCGCCCATACTTATCAATGGAACGTCGTTGACAACGAATACTATGCACGCGTTCTTATTCAACAGTCACACCCGTTTCCTCTGGCAACAGCACCACGTGGTACAGTTACCGAGTGAAACGTACACAATAACACAATAATCACTCAGGGAATTCCCGTACACACACAGCTGTTACACCAGTCACTAAATAATCAATATTATGCCCTTTGGCGAAACTATACAGTCACCCACGCTATAATTCTCTATATATGAATTACCCGTCTATAACACACCCCAGTAACATCGTCTTTTACTAGTATCGGTTACAGTACGGTTAGCATAGGTCAAAGCACAATTTAAGGTCACAATACAATTATTAGTGGTTACGGTGTTAAACATGCAATAGACGACAATGATTAGTACTTATATACAGTGTCAGTAAATATACAGGGTTATGGTACCGTGCACTATGATACAGCAACACACTATTAACACTCTCGCTAGACGGCTGAGCTCGCGCTATCTAACAAGATATACACTTTACTAACAATCTTTAACACATTTACAATCCCAACTAAACTATTGGCCAGTACCTTGAATGGACTACCTAAAACTATATACACCCGTTTTGGTTAGCCACACTGCCCAAACACCACATATAGCGAACTAGAGGGCGAAATTTACAAAATTGCCCTTCTAGTCTATTTACTCTATCAAAAGTCTAGTGGGTTCCAAATTTACACGCCTTCCCACTTAGCCAAGATAGGTTGAGAGCTAGCGAACCGAATTTACACAGGCGCCGCTTAGTCTCCCGGTCCCTCCGACCTAGCGAACGTAATATACACCCTAGAACGCTAGTCTAGACAAGACACCGGTGTCCGGCTAGGGCTATTTACACAGGACCCCGCCTGACTAACCAGATCAAACGGTCTTACTAAAGAGCGTTCGATCGAGCGGTGCGCCTTCGCTCCTTCCCTCCGACAGAGGGGGCAGATTCCATACACAGATTTAAACCCCTTTTGGGCCTACCGCACAATCGGTATACCCCTAGTGGGTCTGCCGTCTAAAACAGCAGTTGTCTTACCTCCTCGTTCCTGAACCTGAGTTCACACTCATCGACGGGGACACCCCAGCACTTCTTACGTAGAGGCCGATGATCTCCTGGACAACAGACCAGTGGCGCCGAGACGAAGGGAGGTCCACGCAGAAGTTCAGGGGTGCAGCCGTAGAGAACGTGGGCAAAGATAGACCGTCTCACGCCTCTGCCTCTCAGCTACCGTTGAACGATGAGCTTCCCGGCCAATGCACCAAATGATACCGGAGAAACTGACGGAAGCAAAGCACAGAGGGATGGACACAGGTTTCTTCAGGAAGGAAGAGATTCTTTATTGGATCACCGATCGGGACTCAGAGGGACTAATGTCACCAAAAATACAGCAAGTTCTGAGCCCTGAACAATAGTGCAGGCTCCCTATATAGGCACATAACTCCTCCCATATTAAGCTCCACCCGCACATTCTCTTGACCAATCATTACAAATAAGAATTAACTTCCTGCTTGACCGCATGGCTTGTCCAGCACAATGGAGGAGGGGAATACTACATCCTGTATTCTTGCACATGCTCCGTACACTACTGATCGTATCTTGCCTCGTGCAACCAACTGATCGATACGTCAGCATATGCACGTACACATGCCACGTGGTAATCTCGGCCTACTAAATTTATTTTTACCGAGATTCCACCACACTACAATGCAGGAGCACTAACAGAATTTCCTGCTTGGGAACGTCTTGCTATCCGGTGTTGGTATTGGAGGTAGGTAGCAGCGCTTGAACCCCAGGTTAAAGTCAAATTGTTCAAAAACTTTTTGACTCCTTACATTGGGAGGAAGCAGAGAACTCCTTACACCATAACCATTACAGTGAGCTTTAGGGGTTATGGTTCTTGGAGTGTTCCTTTAAAACATTGCTGTGTGCTTGAATTTATACAACTGCCAATAATGAGTGTCAATTGAATATCTAAATCTGCTAATTAAAAAATAATGTGCTTACATTGTTTATTGTTTTCTTGTCATTTGCAAGTCATTGTTTTACGCTTCTTTAATTATTATCTCAAAGTCTGTGTACCTATTCTGGAATATCTCATAAATATTTTTTTCTGGCCTACAAATATTTTTGCAGTGGTACAAAGTATTTCTTTATGTATTATTCTTTTTTTCTTTAGTCATTTTTAGAATACATATATAGCATATTTCATTGTACAACAGACCAGTTTCATTGAAAACGTAAGAGACACTTCGGGTTCTATTTCTCTTTTCTGTTTTCAAATGTGCTCTTGCCATATTTAAATTAAAAATGAAAAGTTACTTATTCAAACTGGCATTTTGGTCTTAAAGGATTGAAGAAAAAAAACTATTGAAAGATGAATATAGAATGAGTGAAAAATATTCATTCTGAATTAACAAGATATTTTATGAACGGAATTGATGGCAAAGTCCAAGCTTAATGTACTGTAAAATGAATTTGATATCTTCAGAATGGCAGGGTGACGTTGAGACTGTAATACCATTTCTAAAATTGTAATATTTACTATGTGCAAAGAATTAGCTTACATTCTGTCACAGCAACAGTAAACTTTCATAAAAAAAAGAATATTTAATTATTTTACCCTATGCCTACTTAATTAATTGAGTTTATTATATATTTTGCAAAGACAAGGCACATGATGTATTAATTTTATTGTTCTAGGTTTTATGAAATATTGATATTGTGAGTTTTACTATGAACTCATGTTAAAAATGTATAGAAGAAGAGATATGATTTAAATTACTGCATGATTAAAATTAGTGAAATTTTACACACTACAAAAAACACAGCAACTGGAGAATTTTCTCATTACGGTGTAACGAACCCCAATGGAACACTCATTAATTTATCTGACCTCCTAATTAAGAAACAAATCAAAACCATATGACATCCAATGTCTTCAACAATGTATACTTCTCAAACCAAAACTCTGAAGTTGTACAATTAATTCTAACCTGTGTTACACCAGGATTTTTTTTTAATGGCAAGCTGTTTAAATTCTGTTAATGTGTATATGTTTTCCCTTTGCACTTGTAGTATCTTTAGGTTCTGTTGCTATTTACTCATTCCCAACATTTTTGAACTCATTCCGCAGTAAGAGGGGTGCACTTTTGAGGTACTTTTGGGGGTTAGCATGTGTATATTTTAAACTTAGACTTACTGTATATGCATTAGGTAGACATTTTATCGGCATATCTAGAGCAAGTTGGAGAAGCCCATAATAGGAATTTTAGCATATAATATATATTTTTAAAACCAGAGGGACTTTTTTTTTTGCCTTCCCTGTGGCTACCTATAGTGATATTGAGTTATATTTTATGAGTACAAAACACATTTAAACATACCCCCATTATTCCTGCTCAAGATACAATATCCTGGTAATTTAACATATATCTTTCCCAACATCATATACATTGTTCCTGTTAGAATCTTTGTTGATGAAACATATAATCCTCTTACAAAAGTTCCTGATTCCAGAAAAAAAAGTTTCTGACAATAGATTTGGGGAGCACCACTATTTCCTGCACCTATATATGATAAACCAAACTCCCATAAATGCGGGATCCAGAGAACCAAGTCAAGATTTCCACATTCAACACTGCGGCCAAGCATTGAAGAGATGCTTGTGTCAACAAAACACTGTGGTTGGGGTCTTTTTAAATCCTTCTACACATGTTATTAGAGTCTAAAAAATATATTGAGATATTGGATATGAGATGACAATGATAGAGAGCAACTTGAGCAGTTGGACATTTAAAGGACGAAGGACCTACCTTCCAAGATATATATGTAAATAAAAGAAATATGAACTGCTATATATGTGTTGCAACATTGTTAAATATTTTTTGATAGCTAAATAGGACAGAAATATGCAATATAGGCATCTAACACATTCTGGAACTGCAAAAATTACAAAACATACAGCAAAATATATTTAAAAAAAAAATAAGTGCACAGACTGTCCAGATTAGGGTCTGTTCACTATACAATGATATTCAAGGTTAAAGTAAAGATAACTTTATGGAAACCTCATCAACACAGAATGATTCATATAGGAGGGACACTAATTAAAGTAGCACTGTAACTAGTTATATATAATATAAACATGTATTTCTAACGTTAGAGTTTACTTAAGACTATTTAAATCTATGGGGTACCTGAAAGAATTAAGTAGAGAAGTTTACGTCGCATTTAGTCCCATGCTGTGTCTGTGTTAAAGCAGCGCCCCACTTCACCCCTGACTGAGATCACATTTACAGAGATTTACACATAAAAAGCAGTTTATACATTAGATACTGAATGGACAATTTATTTGCACCAAAACCACTATATTAAGCTGTAGTGGTTCTTGTAGTAGATTTCATGTTAAAGAACAATCCAAGCACCATAACCACTACAGCACTCTGTAATGGTTATGGTTTCAGGGGTCCCCCTGAGCAAGTAGTCAAAACATTTGTGAAGGGTTTGACAACTTATCTGGGGTCTTCTGGGCTCTTTTTGCCTACTCCTCAGGATCCAGAAGCTCCTACAAGTGTTCTGCTGTCGTAGATCAGTGCAGTAGTTTTTGGCTACAGAGGATGTAGCCCACATGTTAGATGTCAAATTGTTTTTATATAGTTCAACAGCTTACACTGGGAGGGCACAGGACACTCCTGGCACCATAACTATTACAGTGGGCTGTAGTGGTTATGGTGCTTGGAATGTTCTTTTAAGGAAATATTTAAAATTCATATTTTACTGTTAGACTGTTACATTTATTGGGAAATACTATAGTTGGCTTGTTCAATATCATTTTCAGAAAAGTTTGAATGCAATTATTTCTAACAAAATACAGACATATTGAGCTACTTGGAGACAAAAACAAAAACATAATTTTTCTTAGGAGGAAGAATTAATTAATTAATTTGGGAAAACATGGAAAATGGAAATCATGGCATTTTATTTTTCCTTCTTCAAATTAAAAAATACTGTGATGTAGAGCAGCTGAACATGACAGAAATGGTGTCCTTTTTCAACCTAATTAACTATATAACATTGTATCTACAAGTATGTTACTTTTTAGCATGGCAAGGCATCAGTAAATTCTGGCTTTATAAAATGATGCAAGATAGCCTTAATGCTGACAGCTCAAGTAAAAGGTATAAGTGAACCTATGATTGCAATGAATAGAAAGTAGAAATTTAGAGTAATGACGTCTTTAACAAGTGTCCCTGGAGTCTGTCGTCAGTTAATTGGCCAGCTGGGTATGACAAGAAAACTAAGAAATTGTTCTCCTGAGCTTAAACTTATTTTACGATACCTCAGGAAAATCTCTGATCACATGGTGAATCGGTTATCACAAGTCACTGAATTGGTGAGCAATCAGTAAATATATAACTTAAATTCTTCCTTTTACCATTTTTTTTCTCAATAAGGGAACTCTAAACAACATCCCCACTAGAGCTCTACAGTAGTTATGGTTCAAAGAATCCTTAAGTGCCATGTCTCCAATTTGTATCAATCGTTTTAGCATCTAAAACCAAGTCCTACTACAAAAGCTTTGATAATGTGTAAGTAGCACATCTGTTTAATGGCAATAATAGCTGGGGGCAGGTTAAACCAGAGCTCTTATCCTATCATGTACACCCAAAGTTAGAGGTGTGGTAAGGGCTAGTGTGGAAATTCCTTAGGGCAATTCATAAGACCGATGTGGTTTGGGGGGACAATAGATTAGTGGGATTGACTATTCCTAACTCTATTTACCTGACATACTTTTATGAATGGCTGATAATTGCTTTTCCATTATTTAATCTTTTCTAAATCAGTTAATATGCATGGATTAATTTTCCACATGTTTAAAATATCTTGTTGTAAATATTAGCTGTATTTTGCACACTCAATTTTGTATAGTTTTTGTTGTACATTGTTTGTAGCAACCTGCATCTTAACCTGACCTCCTCTGTTCTACCTCAATCTAAAATACTACCTTCTTGCTGGTCGTTGGACTTGCAAATTCATATTGAGTTGAGTTTTACCTAATTCAGGTCAATTTGGTGATTGACAAAATTTTGATTTTCCAGCTGCTATACCACAAAATCTTGGGGAAACCAAACATGCTCATTTCAAACCTACATGTTGTCATTATCTACTACTCCCAGCAGCAGCACTGGCAGCATATACCCGATACAGCAGATTGGAGCAGCTTCAGTTTGAGCTGAGGCTGTTGGCAGTTTGGTGCATGCAAGTGAAACAGAAAGCAGCCAATAGAAGAGTAGTGTCAATGATTTGGTCAGCGTTTACCTGTATTAACCTCCATAGCCTCATAGTGAGATAGTGGGATGAGAGTAAGAGTGTGTTGTCTGCTCTGTCTCTCATCTCCCAGCAGCTTTTTCTCATGTCCACCAACCACTGTCCAAAGTGAGAAGTTTTCTCCCTTACAGGGAAAATTCTAAATCCCCAATGCTCACAAATATCCTCACAACTTCAAGTTCAATCTCCAAAAATTGGGTTTACTTTGATTCTTAATGGGTCATCATCTGAATGTGGAGATCCAATGGCCTCTCATCTCTCCCTTCAAATTTGTAAAAGTGTTCTAAAATCTGTCAGTGAAAATAAAAAAGTCAAATTACATTTCTCCTGTTGTGGCTGCTTTGGTGGCTGCTTTCGATTTTGACCTGGCTGGCTAAGTCTTGTGATGTGACTCCACAAATGCCGTGGGTAGAAGCTGATAGGGCACTGTTTTTTCCCACACTGAAGGACAGTCACCGACACTACAGACTGCATATGTAGGAAACCTTTTGGTCTTGTCAGGGTGGAAGGCATAAGTGGGTGGTCAATTGCCCACTGACATTTTCCTTAAATTTTTTATTAAATCCCATAATTTCAACTTGGAATGACTCCTGATTCCCACTTTTCAGTGATACAAGATAGCAAAAGGAAAAGATTACAATCAACCATTATAAAACTTATAAGCATTCTCTTACTTTCTGCATTTTACAAGCTAGATATATATCGCCCTATCTCGCCACCGCCGTTTGTCTCCAAGATCCTTGAGCAAGTTGTGTATGCGAGATTGAAAGGCTTCCTCGAATCCAACTCTCTGCTTGACTCACTTCAATATGGATTCTGTGCTCATCACTCGGTTAAAAACGCTGTGACCAATGTAAACAATGATCTTATCACTGCTAAATCCCATGGCCACTACACTATCCTAATTCTCCTCAACCTTTCTGCTGCTTTTGACACTGTTGATCATCAATAGCTTTTTCTCATCCTTCGTAATCTTGGTCTACAAGATATCGCTGTGGCGAAAGTGACCTCGCCACTGGATTTTGGAGGGGCCTGCTTGCCTCCTACCCTGTGACTATGGGCCCTGCAATATACCTTGCCCAATACACTTTAAAAGGCTCCATTCATGTAATGTAAGTACCTTTGTACTCCATAAAGAGAGACCGACCGTTGGCCCTAATTCCCTGGAACTCTTTTGGGCATTGGACCATGTGCACGGTCGGTCAAAACTATGACTTCCAGGAAATTCCTGAACTACTGAACTGATCTGGGTGATTTTTGGATATGCTGTTCACCCAGATTGGGTCTATCAGGGGATGTTTTATGGGGATATGTTGTGTTTTGGGGTACTTATTGGCCTTTGTAAAAATGTGTTTTTCTTTCTGCCTATGGATAATTAAGTTAATGCATTATCTGCCTTAATTATATCACAGGCAGAGGGGAGGGATTGTGCACTGTATGTGAGGGTGTCATTCATTGTCACATTGTTTTTATTGGCTTGTACACTTTGGGTCCCTGTGCCCAACAAGGTCCACCTGGGTGTCGCCCTTGTTGGGAAACTTGCATAAAAGGCCAGTGTGCCTCCATTAAAATAGAGTTCCTGATTTACCGTCAACATAGAGCCTCGTCTCATGTGTGGGAAAAAGGCTGTACCTACCCTGGGGATTGCTATATCACTATACTCCCCTGGGATTAAAATCACTAGCTCTTTTAAAAAGCTGTTCCTGCTATGCTCTCTGGAGTAGGAGAGGTTCACCCACTTGGATCCAGGGTGGGTGGAGGACGGCGAGTTCCCAGCTAAGCTGTAACGCTGGACGTGGGGACTGCAGTGCTGATGGTGTCTGGTGGAGTGCTTTGAGGCCTCGGTGAGCACTAGGAGCATCCGTCGGCGGAGGTACCCAACCGGGGTACAGGAAGCTCCGTTACAATCGTCCTACCTCTCCCAGCGCTCATTCAGTGTTTCTTTCTCTGGCTCTGCCTCTTCTCCCCAATCCCTCTCTATTGTTCTCAATCTACCTTGGTAAACCCATCAGCTCCTTCGGTTTCCAGTATCATTTCTATGCAGATGACACGCAAATGTATGTGTCCTCCCAAGATTTCTCACCACCCCTCACCACTACTGTAATCTGCTTCTCAGTGGCCTTACGTGTTCCCAACTTGCCCCGTTACAGTCTATAATGAATGCAGCAGCAAGGCTTATCTTCCTGTCTGCCCGCATGTCCCACACCTCCCCCTTTATCAGTCCCTCCATTGGCTTCCCGTAAGATATAGGGCTAAATTTAAGATCCTGACACTTGCTTACAAATCTCTACACATTACTGCTCCCACCTACTTATCCTCACTAATACACAAATATGTCCCGTATAGGCCCCTGTGCTCTGCCAGAGACCTAGGTCTAACCTCTGTACGTACTCCTACCTCTGATGCTCACCTTAAAGACTGCTCTAGGGCTGCACCATTCCTATGAAATGTCCTTCACCTCTCTGTTAGATTCTCATCCACCCTCCACTCCTTCAAAAAATCTTTGAAAACGTACTCCTTTAGGAAAGCATATCAATTAAACTGTGAACAGATTTCCCACCCCGCACCCTGATTCCTCTCTTAAAACTATCATCAAGGTAGAACACTAAGCCTTAAATGAATACTATCCTAGCAACCTACTTTTATACCGTACCCTTACCTTTTGTGTCACTATACCCCACTCCCTCTAGCATGTAAGCTCATTGTGCAGGGCCCTCAATCCCTCTGTTCCTGTATTTCAAACTTGTCTGGTTAGAAATACGTGTCTGTCAGTCCACCCATTGTACAGCGCTACGATACTTGTTGGCACTTTATAAATAATAATTATAATTTTCTAATTTTGGCAATTCAGAATTGGCATTACAAAATGCCTGATATTGTGTAGCTATTAGGCCAAGCAACATTGTAGCAAGTTTAACATGTCAGCAAAGTCATTAGCACCATTTTCCAGCTGTTCTTGCTGTCTGAATTACCTTCCCAAATAGTTTCAGTAGAGAAGTTCAGCTGAGCTTAACAGCAGTATAAAGTTTGCTGTCCCGAAAAAAAATAATTCAAAAGAAAATGTTGGCAGTGCCAGAATATTTCGGAATATATATATGAAAACAGTTTTTCTTACCCCTCCTGGGTGGTATGTTTATTCCTCATTCTCGGGTCCTCTACCAGAGGCCTGGGAGTTTGAGGATTCTGCGCAGTATCTTAGCTGTTCCTAGAACTGCACTCTTCTGGACAGCAAGCTCAGATGTCCTACTTGGAATCTGTTGAAGCCACTCCCCCGCTTTAGGAGTCACAGCCCCAAGTGCTCCTATCACAACTTGGACTACTACTGTCTTCACGTTCCACACAGTTTATATATATATATATTAACTGATCATTCCTATTGGCTATTCACTTCCTTAGCTAAACAATGCTCATGCTGAGGCTTTCAAAATCAGTGGATTGCAAATGAAGCAGCTTAAAATATTACTAGAGATTTATCTTTTATTATTTTGTATTGCTTGATTCTTCATTATTTTAAATTGAGTATTTATATAATTAGCTAAAAAAAATAATAGCCTAGTTTCACCATGACATAATCAATTGTTTTTTTTTTATAAGCTAAAAAAGTAAAGCTGGAACCTCTTTCTCCTGGGTTCTGGCTCCCTTCTAGGTCATAGTTCTACTTCAGTTTTCATTAGTCTCCTACCTTATAACTCTAACCCCCAGTAATAGGTAAAGCTATACATAACATGGATTGCACAATTGTGTCTGTTTTTGAATATGTTGCTTTAAAAACTCTATTTCTGTATGTTAGACTGTTGATTCTTACATCAAATACATATTTTACTGTCCTTCAAAAGGACAATTGTTAAGTCTGTTCCAACCATATTTGACAGACACATTTTAAACCAATATGAATCAGGAACACTAAAACTCTAAAAATCCAAAATCTGAAATAAAAATCTGAAATAAAGAATTAGATTTTACTGCTTTACTGTGGAATATTTATGACAGACTACATACTTCCTACTTATGTTGACATCCTGCAGCATTATATTTCTTCTGTTGATAAAATAATTCAATTTATTTACCTGCAGCAAAACCTATGAATGTGAATTTTCCCAAATTTCTGACATTATTGTTATGATACAGATTAGAAAACAGCACACACACACACACAAAAATACAGTTGCAAATTTTACAAGGCTTCTTAAAATAATTTATCTTAGCAAACAAATATGGGGATTCAGTTGCACCATAATTATATTAAGTCCACCACTACGTCACAGTACCCCAATATTGGTGAGTGCTGGGAAACACATTCAGTCATTAATTTATCTTAAAAAAAAATTCACACACACAGAGTCACAGGTAAACAGTCACACACACAGTTACAGACAGACAGTCACACACACAGAGTCAAAGGCAGACAGTCACACACACACACACACACACACAGTTATATGCAAACAGTCACACGTACAGAGTCCCAGGCAGACAATTACACACAGTCACAGGCAGTCACATAAACACACACACAGAGTCACAGGCAGACAGTCACACACACACAGTTACAGACAAGCAGCCACACACACAGAGTCACAGGTAGTAAGTCACATGCACAGAGTCAGAGGCAATTACACACACAGTCACAGGCAGACAGTCACAAAAATACACACACACACAGAGTCACAGGCAGACAGTCACACACAATGTTACAGGCAGACAGTCACACACACACACACACACACACACTGTCATATCCTGTTCCAAGCTGCGGATCAGTCTGGTGATGGCTTCTGGTATCCAGTACTCTTTTTATAATTCTTGTTTAGTTTTTCTTGTTTTTTCTGGTTTTCTATTCTATGTCTGGTTTTCTTTATGCTGGGTTTCTGGGATCATTCCTATATTCCGTCCCTGGATTTCCCAGTCTATTGGATTCATTTAAATGTTTGTTTTATGTTGCCACACCCGTTTGTTTTCCATCATTCCTTTTGTTTTAGTGTCCCTGCAGGCAACTGCTCAAGACTTCTGCCCTTTCTTGCAGGTAAATACTATGTGTGTTTTCTTGGTTGGTTTAGCTTACATTAGGCAGAGTCGGACCTGCCAGATATGGGGTACATTTGTGTTGTTGGCAGGCTTATGCAATGTATGATCATATAATGTAACTAAATCCCCATGATTTTCATATATAGTACTTAGTTATTTCTCCTCTTGTTTTCATATCACATCTTGTCTTGTTTTAGTTTGTATTCCCAGTCCATGTAAAGTCCTGTCTTGTCCTGCCCATGTTATGTTAATGTTTCCCTTATGTAATGTGTACATGTTCTGGGTTCAGCTTCCTATCCTTCTCTGGTTCTGGGTTCTATTAGTGCTGTCTTGTTTTTCATGTTTGGTGCCTTTCCTAGTCTTTCCTTGATTCTGTACTGGATACATTCCTGCTGCACTACCTCCCAATTCAGCTCTGGGAGGTCTGCTTAATTCCTGCTCCTAGATCCTGGGATCCGCATAAGCTGATTCATGGTTCTGGTATGTGGCTGCACAAACGCTGGTGCTCAACACCAGGGGGCGTGCAATTACCCTGCACCAGACCCTGACCTATCCACCCTCACGCTGAAGACTCCCACTTATCATCAGGCATACTAGGTCCCAGTCCACGCACCGCCGCCCGGACAGTGTCTGGGTCCCGGGCACCGGATCGCCACCCTGACACACACACACACACAGAGTTACAGACAGACAGTCACACAGACACACACAGTTACAGTCAGACAGTCACACACACACACACACACACATACAATGTTACAGGCAGGCAGTCTCACACACACACACACACACACAGAGTCACAGACAGACAGTCACAGGCAGTCTCACACACACAATCACACACACACACACACACACACACAGTCACAGGCAGTCACAGGCAGACAATCACACATACACACACAGTTCCAGGCAGACAGTCAACACACACACAGACACACACAGACACACACTCTCTCTCTCTCTCTGTGTTACTTACAGACAGTATGGGCTGCAGGAGGAGTGGATTCACTGAAGTACAAGGAGTCTGTTAGCTGTTAGTTGGAGAAGCAGCATTATTCGTTTTCCAACACCTGGCAAGAAATAATGTGCCCCAAAGTCTTAGTGTTGGGGGAGAATCTTATTAAATAGTGTGACTTTCTAAAAAAAGGTGGTAAAGCTTAACTTTAGGAAGTTTACTCAATAGAAAAGCAATTCCACAGTGCCTTGTAAAGACTCTGTAAATTAGTCAGGATAAGTAATTACATCATTTTCTAAACACTTTGCAAATTGCATTCAAAAGTACATGAAAATCTATATTTTTAAACTTTACCTTTTCAAGTAAGGTAGTTGCACAGCTGCAAGCACAATGATTCGTCTACATGCAATTAGCTGTAATTTACTGTAGTAGATATAATTTCCCTTGTTACTTTTTCATACTGATTTTATTATTTTTACTTCATCATGTTTTTTGCCATTTGAGCAAATTTTCCATTAGTATATGCAACATGTTAGCATGCATTTAAGGATTACAAAAATCAGAAATAGCTGCAATTATGAAAGATCTGACTCATTAGAGCAAATGCACACACATTGTGATATTGGTGGATCACTCATGAAAAAATACATTTTGATTGTGTCAGGTTTGGCCCCAGGGATGGACCCTTATTTGCCGGAGAGGGATGAAGGGAAATGATCAATTATGTATAGGAGTGCTACGTTTTTAACAAAATTACTTTCAACACGGAAAAAAACACCTTTCACAAATAGATAAATCAGGAACACATCCTACTTGGGACACAAGTAATCTAGTTATAAAGCTGAGAGTTAGGGACCATATACACTGATCAGCCCACGAAATTAAAACCACTGAATGGTGAAGTGAATAACATTGATTATATCATTACAATGGAACATGTCAAGAGATGGTATTTGTTAGACAGCAAGTGAACAGTCAGTTCTTGAATTTTGAAAGCAGGAAAAATGGTGAAGTGAAAAGATCTCAGTGACTTTGAAAAGTAGTAATGGCAAGACGAGTGGGTCAGAGTATTTCCAAAAGTCTTGTGGCGTGTTCCCGTTATATGGTTATTACCTACCAACATTGGTGCAAGAAATAACAAGTCATGATCTAGCATCAGGGTCATGAATGACCAAGGCTCATTGATGTGCATAGGTAGTGAACCTAGAACGGCTGCTCGGATTACACAGAAGAGCTACTGTAGCTCAAACTGCTGAAAAATGCAAAGCTGCCCATGATAGAAAGGTATCAGAACACACAGTGTATCACAGTTTGCTGAGTAGGGGGCTGTGAAGCTGCAGACAAGTCAGAGTGCCCACGATTACCCTTGTCCAACTCCAAAAGCATCTTCCAAGTGAGCGTCAGAACTGGAAGACAAAACAATAGAAGAAGGTTGCCTGGTCTGATGAATCATGTTTTGGATGGTTGGGTGTGGGTCTGGTGGATAGTGCGTCATTTACCTTGAGAACTGATGGCATCAGAATGCAATGAGAAAAAGGCAGATTGGAAGAGGCAGTGTTATTCTCTGGAGAATATGGATGTTAGTTTGACGCTTACCTTCTAACTAGCGATTGTTGCAGACCATGTACAATGGCAATGGTCTTCCCTGATGGTGGGGGTCTCTTTCAGCAGGATAGTGCACTCTATTACACTGCAAAAATTGTTCAGGAATGGTTTGAAGAACATTTCAAAGAATTCAAGGTATTGCATTGGCCTCCAAATTGCCCAGCTCTTAATCCTATTGAGCTGTGTGATTACCTGTGCCAGGAAATTCGATGCATGCAGGCCCCACCTTGCAAATTGCAGTACTTATAATATCTGTTACTAATGTCTTGGTGCCAGATCCCTCAGGACACGCTCAGAGTTCATGTGGAGTCCATACCTCAATGCATCAGAGCTGCTTTGGTAGTACAAGGGGGACCTACACAATATTAGAGAGGGTTTAATGTTGTGGCTGATCAGTAGAGAAGTAATGTTAGAGAGACTGGTATCTGCTAGCATCTGATTCTCTCTATATAGTTGAAATTTTAAAATTCCCTGTTCATCTCCTAACATTATATTATTGAATAACACTTTTTGTATCAAAGATAATAAACTGTCATCAATAGACTTTGATTCTCTCCAGCCTCTAAATCAAGAGACAGAATTCCCAAATAATTTGCTTTAGAGTTTTAGTCTCTTAAATGTATGCGAAAAAAAACTATTTCTAAATGAAATAACTTCTAACTACTGTTAAATCCCTTTATGTTTTGATGGCAGATTGGCCTATTTGTCTGTCTGTCTATTTATCTATCTATCTATCCTATTTATAGCACATAAACAGAACACCTGTTCTATATCTGTACACAGGAAGCTCCAATTTATTCCTCTACAGCGGTGGTTCCCAACCTTTTTTCACTTGAGTTCCCCTTTGCAGTCCATTTCCAGTCCATTTCCATACATTGTACTCCTCAGATTAGTGAAATAGTTACATAGTTACATAGTTACATAGCTGAAAATAGACTGGCGTCCATCAAGTGCAGCATTCCTCACTTTTGTTTTTTGCTGTTGATCCAAAATAAGGCAAAAAAAAAAAAAACAGTTTGAAGCACCAATTTTGCAACAAGCTAGGAAAATAATTACTTCTTGAACCCAGAATGGCAATCAGATTTATCCTTGGATCAAGCTGTTATTAACCTACATTCACTTGAATATTCTGTTTTTGCAAGTATGTTATTAATATAGGTGCTGTTATTTCAAATTTAGATGTTTTTCTCTGCCCCAACTCCCTTAATTCTGCGCCCCAGTGCTCCTGATTCTCCTTTGCCCCAGTCCCTCTACTTCTCCTCTACTCCAGGCTCTCACTGCTTCTCCTTTGCACCAGGCTTCCCTGCCCTTCCTCTGCCCCAGGCCCCCTGCTCCTCTTCTATACCAGGCCTCCTGCTACTCCTCTGTACCAGGACCCCTACTACTTGAGGTTCAGGTTCATGCTTCTCACAATGCAGATAGACACACTGACACACTTGCAGATACACACACTGACGTACACACAGATACAAACACTGATACCCATACAGATACAGACACACAAAAACACTGACACACATGCACATGAACAGACACACACACACACGCGCACACACTGACACGCATACAGATGTACAGACTTACAAATCGAAACAATGACAAACTCACACAGATAAAGACACACTCCCTCCTCCATCTCTTAGTGTTCCTCTCCCCTCCCTCCCCCCCATCCCTTAGTGTTCCTCCCCAATCCCTTAATGTTCCTCTCCCCCCACTTAGTGGTCCGCTCCCCGCGCTCCCTTTTATGCCTCATTCCCTCTCTTGTAGCGTGACCGAACGGAGCAAACTGAGGTACATAAGCTTTCAGTGAGCTCTCAGTGAGCACTTCCTGTCAGTCCAGCCGGGTACAGGAACCTGAGCTACTGTACTGCAGTATGCTCTGCTCCGCTCGGCCACACTACACTGAGTGACCGGTAGAGGGAGCACTGTGTGCTTCCTTCCTGATGGTCACTCTAATCTAGCACCCCCTGGGCCAGTGCGCCCTAAGGCATCTGCCTGTGCTGCCTTAAGGATGCGCCAACCCTGCACATGCAGATACAGACACACACCGACACACATGCAGTTGCACAGACACACTACATCTGTGTTTCTGCATATGTGTCAGTGTTTGTATCATGTATAAGTGTGTCTGTACAACTGTATGTGTGTCTGTACATTTGTGTCAGTATGTGTATCTGTGTGCCTGTATCGGTATGTGTGTCAGTGTTTGTACCTGTGTATCTGCATGTGTGTCAGTGTGTGTATCAAACACGGACACACATACAGGCACACAGATACACATACTGACGCATACATATACACACACTGTTACACATGCTGACAAACATAAACACTGCCACACATGCTGATACACAGACACACAGGTGCAAACACTGACACACATACAGTTGCACAGACACACTGATAATTAGGAGAGGCGCAAGGAATTTTTTACTACACAGGTGAAGATGTGTGTCTTGTAAACCCCCTTTTTTAATTTCTTACCCCCATTAGTTTTTTATATTACATCTTTTTGAATGACACCCTTTTTCCCCTCTCTGTGTCTTATACCACCTTTTCTGTATTATATCACCCTTTTGTGTGTCTTGCACCCCCTTGTGTGTCTATTATAACCCCCCTTGTGTGTCTCTTTCTTCCCCCTGCCCATTCTGTGTCTTTTTCCCCCTCCCAGACCTTCTGTGTGGCTCTTTCTCCTCAACCCCTTTGTGCATCTCTTTCTCCCCCTCAGCACCTTTGTAAGTCTTTTTCTCCACCACCACTTTTGTGTGTCTTTCCCCAAGCACATTTGTGCATCTCTTTCTCCCCCCAGCACTTTGTGTATCTTTCTCCCCAGCACCTTTGTGTATCTTTCTCTCCCCCAACCATTTTGTACATCTTTCTCCCCCACAGTCTATCTGTGCATCTCTTCCCTTAGCTACTTTGTGTGACTCTTTCTCCCCCCCAGCCCCTTTGTGTGTCTTTGTGTCCCCAGCGCCTCTGAGTGTCTGAGTTTCTTGCATTTTGTGTCAGACAGGGTAGACCGGTCCTCCCGATCGGCGGTGCTTGGCAGCCTGAGCTGCCTCATGGTCACACCGTCCCTGCTGATATGCATACTGACACACATGCAAATATACATTATCTCCCCACCCTGTGTCTCATTCCTCCACCCCCCATATGTCTCATCCCCCCATGTGTCTTACCTTCTCTCCCCACATGTGCCAGCTTATTTCCCCTGTGTAGCGTTGCCGAGCCGTGGTAAAGGAGCTTGTTTTCCTCCATCCAGTCTGCACACTTCCTGTCAGACCTGGTAAAGGGAAGCAAGCTCCTTTATAGCAGTCTGCAACTCATCCATGCTACAATGAATGACCATCAGGAGGGGAGCGCTGTGCAGTGTGCTCCCCTCCTGCCGGTCAGCAGGATCCTTCGCCTCCAGGCCAGTGTGCCCTTTGCTGCCTTATGGTAGCACTGGTCCTGAAAAGTTTTACGAGTCGAATTGGACTGGCTAAAGAGCTGTATGTGGCTTCTGAGCCTCAGTTGGGCCATGTCTGACATATACACACACACTGACACACATAAAAATACAGACACATGGATGCAAACCGTGACATCCATACAGTTGCATAGACACAGTGATATACATACTGACACACATACAGATGTAGAGACAGGCAGATACACAAACATACAGATACACACACAGATACAATGAAACACACTCAGATACACAGACATACAGATACAGATACACAGACATACAGATGCACACACAGATACAAACACTACATACATATATATACATAGATATAGACACCCAAAATACGCATACAGGCAGAGGCATAACTAGAAACCATGGGGCCCCTGTGTAAAAATTGCCCAGGGGGACTCCCATATATCCACCCCCCGCCTCCCTAAAAGTCCGCCTCCATATGTCCCCCCCACACACATGCAGATAAAAACATACATATATAGACACACACACATATTTAGACCCACATACATACAGGCACACACACACATACAGGCACACACACACATACAGACAGACACATACATACATAAAGACACATACATACATACATACATACATACGGGGCTAAGAAGCAGTGAGTGGAGTTGTGTAGCATGAAGGTGGGGTTATGTGGACAGAGGTGGGGTTAGGTCTCCAAAGAGGGTGTTGTTATGCGGACTGAGGCAGGGTTAAACCGGCAAGGGGGCAGTGTTGAGTTATTTTGGGTGGGTGGGAGCGGGCACCAGCAGCAGTGTGTTTGAGCTGGGAGGAAGTTACAAGCTCTTTCTCCCTTCCTCCCAGCTAACTCTGCAGGTTAAAAGTGCATGGGCCACCTGATGGACCTTTACCTAGGCTCCCAGCCCGTGCAGTGCATTTGCACCACCACCATTACCGACTTATTATGCGTATCCTTAGGGGCACTGAATTGTACTCCTGGGGGCACGCGTACCACGGGTTGGAAACCCCTACTCTACAGAATGGGCTGATTGGGTGAGGAATTGAGTTAGTGAACTCCAAGCCGCAATGTATTCAAATCATGAACCAACCAAAATGCAATGGCCGAGAATTCTTGTGAAAAAGACAGATTGATGGCTAGGGGACATTAACCAAATTGATATCAATTATTTCATTTACAGAGAAGTTAGAAGTGACTAATAGAGGAGAAAAAAAAGAAAATTTGATATGTGAACCAATGGCAGTAAATTGTTACTTTCAGTATAGTGGAAGATATATACATACTATATTATGTATATATTTTGCAGTACATTGACTTGCTAATTTTTGTCCCTTTTTGTTTGCCTTACTGCCTCATTCAGTAATGTATGATGATTGGTTAATTACATTAACACACATTAGAAAAAGTTTCACATAACCGGCATGAAAATCTATACTTTGTACTGTACACTGCATTTGTAGAATTATAAAATCTCAGACTATTACAGTATGTTAGCAAGAAACAGACGGGAAGTGTGACTGAAGATTCAATAAAAATTTCTCTCATTAAAACTCTTCATGCTTTTTAATTTTTTTTCCTATACATCTAGGGGAAAAGTGCACAAGCAAATTGGTTTAAACATAGTCAGCAAACAGATAATCCAATTTGTTCTGATTTTGTGGGCATAATGTTTAAATGTATAAAAATTGTTAAGACTAAAGAACAGAAGCACAGTACAGACACTTTTGGAATCACTATAATTTGTTTTGGTTCTTTGCAAAGGGAAACACATTTCCTTTTACAGAGTAGAAAAGAGAAGATGTTGTATTCTTTAAATCAGAACACTAATGGATTAGTTGAGATTTATTGCAGTGTTTAGACTCTTTAATCAGCATCCCTCAGATATCCAAGATGAGTAACATTACTTGTTTGGTTTTTAAAAACTCGGAATCAATTAATTATTTATGTGGTGTTTTAATGAAGAAAAAACAAAAACAATAATAATTACCTCCCGGATGCCATTTTCTATTTTAAATAGTTTTAGCCTGCATTTGAATTCACATGTAAAAGTTTTATTAATAGTAATATACTGCTGGAAAATTAGCCAAACTTTTATCCTCTTACCAAACTCTCAAAACCTGGACAGGCTTCACAAGAAGGTTTCAAAGTCTGCTTCAAAGGAAAAGGGCCTGCTTATAAGAGATGCCAGGAGAATCACACGAAAACCTAAGCCAGTTTATATCTCCGGTGGTTTGTAAGATATGTTAATAAAACCTTGATTAAGTGTTCCAGATTCTTTAAAAACAAAACAAAATTACTGTAACTAAACAAAGCCATCACATAGAACTTATGAAAATAAAATGCCTATTTGGAAAATATAATATATATTTTTTTAAAGCCATAGTTTACACTGGCCAAATTTCCAGATGAACCATTTTTTTTTGAGTATTCACATTTTTCCCTCCTATTAAAGAGAAAGACATCCAACTGCATGGTGTTTCTTAAATTAGCACTATAGAAAACCATATATAATTTAATTTACAATAAGCACTACATTTGCCACAATTCCAATCTTTGTCTGATTAGTTGAATGGGAGTGTGCATACATCTCTGTATACTTTTGATACAATATCTGAAATACAAAACTGATGACCAGTCCTATGGTGTAATAATATACCTATACTAAAAAGGCAAAGTTTGTCCAAGTCCATTTGTCCAAGTACCTGGATTTTGCCTGAGATTTTGCCGCTGTTCAGGAGAATTGACTAAGAAACTTCTACTCAGTCCAGGTTCACCTTCATGTCCAGGATTATACATCAAATTCTGCACGATGGATGGCCACAGGAACTAGCTACTTTCTGTCAGGATATATCACATTTGTATCGTGAGACCCAACCAATACCTTTTTCTTTTAATATTTTTTCCTGCTTTTGATACATGCTGGATGGACGTGGATTTCTGTAAATAGAATCAATTATTTTTCTTTGATTTTTGCTTTAGTTTTTGTACACTTTTTTGTCACTTTTTTCCTCTTTTTTTCCCACTTTTTTTTCTCTTTCTTTTTGAGTGCAATTTTTCCAGCACACAGGTATTCTAAGAGACTATTTTGCATATTTCTGGAATCATTATAGTATTATAACTATTATTGGGTGGATCCACCGGACTATATGTTTAAAACATGCATAATACCGTGTAGATGTTTAATCAGTGTGAAAAATGTGGAAAGTGCTAACAGAGAAATATTCCTTTCTGTTAAATGTGGAATGAATTGTGTTGTATACATTTATGATTGATATCTATTGTTGCCCCCATCTTTGCAATAGCAACATTATTTTATTTTTTTCAAACATAAATCTGCATGATACATTTTGCAGTATTTACTTCTAAGTTTGGTATTCTAAAAAGACAAAGGATGACTATTTCTTGGATGTACAACCATGCTGCAAGAAAAAAAAGATCACATCTTGCACATTCTCCTAGCTTGCAGTTATCCCCATAATACGTGGATTAAAGGATGCCATTATTAAAGACAGCAATCCATTTAAAGAGTAGAGTTTAGCTGTCATAATTCAGAGTCATTGGTTTTGCATACATTTTCCTTCCATGCATTCATCATGTTATATATCTTGCTGTAGGATGTCTCCAGTAAATCCATACAGTTGACTTTGCTTGTAATTTCCTTTCCTTCTAACAAGATAATGTAAACAGGAAGACATTCCAAATGTAAGCAGTAATAACATGGGCACATCCATATGACAGATACAGATTTTAATTTCGCAGACATGTTTTGACAGCATGCAGCCTGCTAACCTTCTTATGCAAATGTAATAACAGACTTATAAATCAGATAACAATGCATATTTCCAGAAACGTTTATTCCTGTTACATTTGTATAAGGGAAAATAAAGAATACAAGCATTTACCTATACTCCCTGAAGGACATGATATTTTTTTATTATGTTTAAACATCAAACTATAATAAAAGCAAATGCATTTTTTTTTTAAATCATCTTTACTGGTACGCACCTATTTGCTATGAAGAGTTTCTTTGATATAATTATTAAATATAATAATTTTTGTCTTAAACCATTTTATTCAAATGCTGTTAAGTGCATATTCAAAAAGAGCTCAGACAGATGAACTGTAAAACACATGGCAGAATAAAGAATAAAGAGGCCACAGGCACTAAGCACTGTGGCATATATGTATGGTGGCAATAGAGGGTTAATAGGTCAGTGTAGGTTCATGACCCATGATCATCTTGTTGGGCAGAGTGGGACAAGTAGCTGGGCAGATTAGGTGACACAGCTGTTGCTGGGGACAAGAACTGGCTGATGATTGGTTGCTGTCAGTGAGCCAGAAAAAGAGCGGGAAACCAAGTAAGTATAAAAGGTGACAGTGCAAGGCAATCCCTGTCAGCTGTCTTTTCGACAGGATGGAAGAAGCACTGACGGACACCCACCCTCCCTCCCACTAATTGTTAAATGTGTTTATATGTTATGTCGTGGTGTTGGAAGCTTGGGGCAAAAGTCATCCTCAGGTTCAAGTTCTGAGGAAGGATATGTGCTAAATGGTTGTATTTATAAGGCGGTCAGGTTAGTTATGACTGACTGGCACTAAGTGATGGTGATAAATGGTTGTATTTATAAGGCGGTCAGGTTAGCTATGGCTGACTGGCACTAAGTGATGGTGAAAGTAAAAGTTGAAGTTAAGTGAAAAGTTTTGAAGTTAAGTGAAAAGTTTACCTGAATATGTTACCGTTATCAAGTTACTGGTGCTATGCCCCATTTTCAAGCTTTAATAAACACCACGGCCAAGCCCATTGAAATAAAATGAACAATGCCTGTGTTTATTGTGTGGTCTAAGTTATTTATGTGAATTATTGCCTACCAGACATATATACAAAGTAAGAATAATTGTGGTACAGATCTAAAAGAGTCTGTGTCAATAAAAGAAAAATAGACTCTTAATTTTCAAACTATCCTTAAAAGGTTATTCCAAGCACTATGACTGCTTCAATGATTTTAAGTGGGTATGGTGCCTGTAAAATGTATGTGTAATGTTTTGCTATGAAATACTGCAACACAGAGTGTAATTCCCACTCAGGCCACATCACTAATGTCAACTCAAATTTGGTGTCTGACGCCAGCTCGCACAGGATGTTGGTGCCGACAAACAGCAAATAGTGGCATGTGTTGTGGAAATAAGGTCTGCACATATTTCCTAGTTAGTAAAAATGTCTATTTACTCATTTCACGATATATCACATATAAAGCTGAGCACACATGTTTTAACCAAAATGGCTGCTAGAAGCTTCTAAACCCTCCTCCCCCCCCCTTCCCTTCTTAACACCAACTAACTACCTCGTGCAGCAAGATGGCGCCGGGAAACCGTGGGAGACCCTCATGGTCCCGGTGACATCACTTCAGTAGGCAGAGCATTAGAGCAACCACTTAACACCTAACCAATAATTGATGTATTATTCTATGTTATCTCTGACAATGCTTATGATGTAATTTTGCTTTAAAAGGGACCTGCCGTCCCCTCTGAATAAACTTTCCTCAAGTTATTCAACAACCTGGAACCCGTGTCTGGTGTGAATTACTTCAGGGAGCGGGCACGCATTGTTTCATTGATTTGGCCAGGGGCAGATACACAAAGAAATAATCAATAGATTGATTGATTTTTCCATTTCAATTGGCGCCCAACGTGGGGCCCACCGGAGAGCCGGTTCGGAGGGCCGGAACCAACGGACCGGAGCGGACCTCCGGAAAGTGGGACAAGCGGAGCCTGATCACCTCCATAATACAGCCGTTGCCTGTGTTGTTCTCCTGTTTTGTGTCGGTCTGTCTCCGAGTCCACTTCCGGCTTCCAGAAGGCTACTAGAGACAGGTAATTAACTCATCCGATGTGCCCTTTTAAAGTGAACCTGTCGATTGTCTATCTGCCTCCTGTATTCATCTGTATGTTTGTGTGTCTCTCCTTCTTTTAAAATATGTTAGCTTGACTGCCTAGCGGGCAGGGAATGCATTACAGCCGGTGGGGCTGGGATTTTATGTTAGCTTGACTGCCTAGCGGGCAGGGAACGCATTACAGCCGGTGGGGCTGGGATTTTATGTTAGCTTGACTGCCTAGCGGGCAGGGAACGCGTTACAGCCGGTGGGGCTGGGATTTTGTTTGATTATTGCAGTGTTTTCATTGGTACCTGTGTTATACCGGGACCAGCCTGGTGGGTGACGGCTGGGGATTACTATGCTTTGAATATTTGGCACCAGTGGTGTTAACATGTACATGGCCATTTTACTCTCTATCATTCTGTGGTTTTTGTTTAATTGTTGTTACAGTGTGGGTACCTTCGGTGTGTGTGTGTGTGCATTGTGTGGTTAGTTCTGGATTCCGGAGTTTACGCTCATTTATATGTTTGTGATTTTTGCAAATGTCTTCTCATTAGCGCAGCCACATTCATCTTCTCCTTTGTTCTTTATCTCTCCTGTGCCTGTTGCCCAGAGCTGTGTTAGTCACCCACGCTCATTCGCTCTCGTCCGTGACCACCACCCCGGGTGGGCGGATCTCCGTGACTGGTCTACGTTTGGGGAAGACGCACGGGGCTCAAGTTCTCGTGGTAGTCGAGCACTGTAGACATTCTTTTTCCTTCTCCCTTGTACCTCCTCTATTTATCTGTCTTTAGCGCGTGGCATGCTTCGATTGCTCAAGATGGGGCAGGAACACGCTAGACCTGCTAAGGGCTTGCTGGCTTGTGACATTGTGAAAGAAAGGGCAGGGGAAGATGCAATGTTGAAACTTAAAAAGATTGCTAAGGTGTGTGGCTTCCAGATGTTGCCCAGTGGGAGATTGCAGCCTGAGTTTTGGAGGAAGTTACTCATAGACAAGGAAGGGTTGTTGTTGGATAATGGACTCACAAAAGTTGCAGAGGCTTGGTATCGGGTAGCTAGAGGTCTGAAACGGGAAGGATGGGTCGAGGAAGAGTTGGAGTTTGAGGGGCAAATCATGTATGTTTACCATAGGAGTGTTAACAATGATGATGTTGTTTCCATTGTCCCGCGACCACCGCCCTATGATGGCGCCCAGAGCGCAACAGTAAATTCCTGCCCTGCTTCTCCCGTCACAGCACAGACCCCACCCCCCGGGGGTGTGCCTTCAGCTCCCACCCCCCTGTGCCCCATACTCGGTGCGGATGGTGCTTACTATTACCCAGTGCCACTTCACTCGTTCCCACCCACTCCCATGCACCAACCCTCCTATGACCCAGCCCCCTCCATCAACCATTCTCCCGTCATGTCCGTCGAAGTCCCCCCACCTCCATGTCCTCTGCTACCTCTCCCAGTGCCTGTTCCCACTCCGAATCCTCGTCAAGATCCTGTCCTAACTATTCCCGCCTCACCCACCGAAGTTCCCTCTTCCTCCTCTCATTCCCTCTCTACCTCGAGTACCCCATCCCTAGTAACACCCGCTCCCTCACCCTCCTCATCTGTTACACACCCAACTACCCCGACCCTTGCCCATTCCACCGACCCCGTTCCTCCGGACCCCCGTCCCCCCACGGACCCCCCTTCTCCCATACCCCCGGACCCAGACCTTTCCTCTTCCCTCTCTGCCCTTCTCTCCTTCTCATTCCCTTTCGCCCTCCTCCTCCAAGGATCCCTCATCCCTACTCTCCACTCAATCTTGTCCAGCCCGTTAATCCCGGTCCCCTTGCCTCTGCTAACTTATGCACAGACACCCCTCCCACCCTCCAGGACCCTCCCGCTATCCACACAGTGTTACCTCCTCCCGAAGTCCCGGCCCCCTCTACCTCGTTGCCTCCTCCTCCCTCGGCCGATTTGCCGTCCCTAATCTCTGCCCTCACCGCCCTGACCCAACCCCCTGTTACCACTCCTCCAACCCCTTCTCCAGTGTTACCTCCTCCCGAAGTCCCGGCCCCCTCTACCTCGTTGCCTCCTCCTCCCTCGGCCGATTTGCCGTCCCTAATCTCTGCCCTCACCGCCCTGACCCAACCCCCTGTTACCACTCCTCCAACCCCTTCTCCAGTGTTACCTCCTCCTCCCGAAGTCCCGGCCCCCTCTACCTCGTTGCCTCCTCCTCCCTCGGCCGATTTGCCATCCCTAATCTCTGCCCTCACCGCCCTGACCCAACCCCCCGTTACCACTCCTCCAACCCCTTCTCCAGTGTTACCTCCTCCTCCCGAAGTCCCGGCCCCCTCTACCTTGTTGTCTCCTCCTCCCCCGACTGGTTTGCCATCCCAACCCTCCACCCACGCTATTACGACACAGCCCCCTGGTCCCATCCCTCCGACCCCTCCCCCGGTGACCCCTGACCCATCCACGGCCAATGACCTGTCTAGCTCGATATCCGCCCTCTTCTCTGCTGTTACCTCCCTGGTTAATTCCGCGATCCCCGTGCCGCCTCCCACTGATTTACCACCTCCTCCTCCTCCTCCCCCCGAACCTCCGACCCCTTCCTTGTCTCCCGCTAGCATCCCCGAGCCTTCCGATCCAATCTCTGCTCTTGCTCACGTCCTAAATACCCACCTCTCACGCCCATCTCAACCGGCCCCCATAACAGCCCCTTCCACGGCATTGATTCCTCATGTCCCTTCCGCCAGTCCTAGTTATCCAATCATGGTGGTTGGGTCCGAGGTGTCTGTGACATCGGACCAACCCTATGCGATGGGTGCTTCCCCCCAGGCCTCAGGTTTCCACCCAACTACCTCTCCTATCACTGGCCTCCCTGCCGCCCCCGCCACAGCTACCCCTGAGACTACTCTCCACCGCGGCCCGGTGATACCCGAGGAGGTCGTTGTGGTGGACCAGGGCTCACCTCGCCTAGGGGGGAACAGGCACCCCCAACGGCACTCTATCCCCCAGGGTTATACCCAGATTAACCATGGAGCGGATGGTGCACCACTCATGTATGTTACCTTCAACCCTTCCCAAGCTGCTACCCTTGTGACCTCACTCCCTGATCCTGAGAAACACCCCATGCCCTTTTTCCGCAGGATGGCCCAGATCCGTAAAACATACTCCGCTGCTTGGCGGGATCTTATTAGTTTGTGTGAAATAAAGGCTGGAGATGCATACTGGCCAATTATGGAACGGAGCTTTAACGACGCTCCACTTACTTCTGATACTGATTTTCGTTCTGGTGAAATTTTCTGTGAACAGCTTCGAGCCTGGGCACAGGATAAACTGCCTGATCAGGCTACTTGCATAAATGACATAATTCAGGATAAACTTGAGACAGTTGAAAAGTATCACTCTAGGTTGACTCAGACTTTTTCAGACTTAGGATTCAGCACCTATAACAAGGCACACACCCAGATGCTATCTGCAGCTTTTGTGGCAGGTCTTAGGGAGCACATTCGTAAGGGGTTAATTTTAGCTCGCCCTGAGTATAGAATTATCCCACTGGACACTCTTTTGTTGGTAGCCAAAGGCTTAGAATCTGTTTTACAACCCACACAGCGAAGAACCAGTCCTCTGATGTACACTACCTCCACCCCAATTGCAGGTTCTAACCAAGCCCCTCAGTTACTCCCCCAACAGTACACTCAGTCACCCCAGACTCTGCCTGCGCCAATTCCCTTCTCCCGGGATCGGACTATCACGACAATCCGGACCTGTTTCAATTGTAATCAGCCAGGTCACTTTAGAAGAGATTGCCCACATCCTAGAGTGTTCCGCCAACAGGCTCCCCGGTACCCAAGTCCCCAAGTCACCGGCTATAACTTCCCCTCCACTGGTTACCTCCCTGCCCTGCCCCATCCACAGTTGCCACAGCTTCCTCCTCCTCCTCCTCCTCCTGAATACACCCAAGCCCGGCTCCCTGCATCAGAAGCTCGTGCATACGCTTCGCCCTCTGCTGAAGGGTATGACAACGATGATTTCCAAGACAGCCAGCCACAGCCCCGCCACGCCATCCGTCCATCCCGTCCTCCCATACATTCTACTAACCCTCCCTCCACTTCCCGCCGGTACCAGGGACCAGACCAGGCCCATCTAGATTTGTTACAATAGGTAACTGGCAAGCCTGTGTCAGCAACCCCTGCCATGGCAGTGTCTGCGGGGGATGGGGGAGGGCCTTTAGCTACTGTAGTTCTCCCCGTGGAGGGTCACCCAAGCACCTTTCTAGTTGACACAGGTGCAGCCCGTAGTGTCCTTAAGGAACAAGACCTGCCAGACCCTTCCTTCTTATCTGACACTGATGTTTCCTGTGTTGGGGTGGATGGTACACCACGCAGTAACCCCCTTACTAAGCTCCTACACGTAGGATCACACATCCTCTCCCGGTTCGTTGTTTCCTCTACTTGCCCCATTAACCTCCTAGGTGCCGATGTTCTCTCTCGGCTCCAGGCTTCTATTACCTTTACTGCAGATGGCCAAGTTGAGTTGACAACCCCCTTATCACAAAAAGATACCTCTGTCCTCTGCTCACTCCCCATCTTGTTGAACCTGACTGACAATACAGGGAATGCACGGGTCTCACACACCCCCAGTGCTCTGGATCGTATTCCCCAAGAACTTTGGTCCACCGGCCCGGATGATATTGGGCGCTTGCATGTACCCCCAGTCTTGGTCCAGCTCCTGCCTGGAGCACTACCTCCTCGTAGACCACAGTATCCTCTGAAGCCAGCACAAGCTGAAGCTATCACCAAACAAGTTGAAAGCCTCCTTGCCAAAGGTGCCCTCCGTCTACAAACCTCCCTACTTCTACCTGACAATGTGCAACTCCAGAGATGTCTTTCCCTGAACCCAGCCACTCTTCTGCCACTTCCCAAGGGGGGAATTGTGCATCACTGGTATAGCCTGGATATCAACCCAGAGGTTCGAGCAGATTTGCAGCTGCCTGCACTTGCACCTCCACATGATGAACAATCAGTGGCCCTACTTCACTGTACCTTGTGGTTTAAGGACGTACCAGACCCTGATATGAACTATGAGGAAGAACTATTCCAGCTCAAAGAAATTCAAATTACCCTGACTGACTTATTCTGGGACCCCACCAGTACCATGCTCATCTTAGTACATCTTCCAGAGAATGTAACACATCTCTATCATCATTGGGAAACAGCTATCCCACACATATCTCTCACCAGATCCCCCGACATCTCATGGAAAGACCTAGGCCCGATGGCCAAAACCTGGAGCCAAATGACCCAAGAACAACTGACTTCTACGGGGATCAACAAAAAGACTATTAATTACTGTACAGCAGGGTACCCAAGGTACCACACAGAAGCCTGTGAAGACCCACTCACCACAGACTGTGACCTAGATATTCCTCATGATTGTTTTGAACAAATGAAAATGGAAACTACACACCTACCAACTGTCTATGAAGCTGCATTACTCAACCCGGACCAAACACTATTTGTGGATGGGTCAAGATTTGCTGATGAACAGGGACAATATCACACTGGGTATGCAGTCACCACAGGATGTCAAGTATTACAAGCAGCTGCCCTACAACCAACTAAGTCTGCACAAGAAGCCGAGCTAACAGCTCTAACTGTGGCCTGCAAATTGTCTGAAGGTCTACGTGTCAATATTTACACGGATTCAAGATATGCCCTGGGAGTAGCACACGATTTTGGCCTAATTTGGAAGACCAGAGGATTTCTTACGGCTACCGGCACCCCAGTAAAACATGGGGCAGCCATTGCAGAACTGATGGATGCATTGGAACTTCCAGCAGAGGTGGCAGTACTGAAAGTAAAAGCCCACGGAAGACTAGACACAGAAGAAGCACGTGGCAACCACTTAGCTGATCAGGCAGCTAAGGAAGCAGCACGGCAAGGATGGGAAGTGGACAGAAGAGTGGCCACAGATACATTACCCATCTATACTATGCAAACACTGCCTACAGATCTTAGGCTTCTGAAGGAACAACAAGCTGCTGCTACTCCCCAGGAGAAACAAAGTTGGAAGAATAAAGGAGCTGTACTCCGTGATGATGTTTACACCATCAATCTCAAGTTCTGCTTACCCAGAAGTATGTACTCAGCGGTGGTCCAATGGGCCCATGGGCCAGCCCACCTGTCGAAACTCCTGATGAACTCACTGATTGACAAGTATTTTGAAGCACCAGGCATTACTACCTTAACACAGAATTACTGTAAATCTTGTACTATATGTGCTAAATGCAATCCTGGAAAGATTATAAAGACTGCACCTAATCATCTAGCTAAACCACAATACCCCTTCCAGAGGATCCAGATTGATCACATTCAGATGCCAAAGAGTGGACGTTATGAATATGCATTGGTCATAGTGGACATGTTTTCAGGATGGCCAGAGGCCTTCCCAGTGACTAATCTCACCGCGAGGACTACAGCCAAGTATCTTTTGACAGAAATTGTTTGCCGCTATGGAGTTCCAGAAGTAATTGAAAGTGACCAAGGGACCTCCTTCACTGCCTCGCTAACACGGGAAGTCTGGTCAGCACTGGGGGTGACCCTTGCATTCCACACACCATACCACCCACAGAGTAGCGGTAAGGTAGAACGCATGAATGGCACTTTGAAAGCCAGAATGCTTAAGATGTCACAAGAAACTAACATGCCCTGGCCCGAGAGTCTCCCACTAGCGTTGTTTAGTGTGAGGTACACTCCCAGAGGAAAATATAGCTTGTCACCTTATGAGATTTTGTTTGGTACAGCACCCAGGTTAGGTTGCTACTTTCCCCAACAGCTTCAGATTCAGTCAGATGCTATGGTAGACTATGTGACTGCCCTCTCACATGCCTTGACCAAGATACATGCCCAAGTGTTTTCTTCTATTCCAGATCCTGAGTCGAATACAGGTACACACAAGCTGCTTCCGGGTGACTGGGTTATGGTCAAGAAGTTTCTCAGAAAACACACCCTAGAGCCAAGATTTGATGGTCCTTACCAAGTGCTTCTGATTACCGCAACGTCAGTTAAACTAGCTGGAAAGAGTTCTTGGATACACGCTTCACATTGCAAGAAAGTGCCTGCTCCAGAAGAAACTGATCCTGTTGAAATATGAATTTATTATGTGTCTTGTGTTTTCTTATGCTGCTACACTTTGCCTGGGCCCAACAAGTGGCCATAACCAAAGATAATCACGTTTACACTTTCTGGTACAATTCTTCTAATACTGATGTAGCCACATACACCTTTGATTACTGTGACATAGTTACTTGTACATTTCCACAGACACAATATGCAGCCATATACAAAGACATACCTAACAAAAAATATCCATACATTTGTGTGACTGGAGGAGTTTGGGGACACCATTGTAGTTCATGGAAAGCTGCTGGGTGGAATACAGGTAGACCATGGGGCTACAGACCTCAAGTTGCACTGGACAGACTTGACAAAGACGGGAAACCCCTACTTTCTAGAATGACTCTGAGTAAACCCATAGGGTCAACTCCCATTAAACTTACCCTGAATATAGAACACCCCAGCCCAAGGGACGCAGGGGAATATGTGATGGGAATGGTTCACATAATGCATTGGGGACATTTTACCTAGAAGACATGCTCACCTCCCCAGACTGGGTAGGGACCACCCACATGATCATTAACCCATTAAAACCACATATTAAGACCCTACATGACATGGTAGCTATAGCCAACCCCACCTTTGAAGATACCATGGCAGTAGAGACTGGGTTTTCAGACACTAATTTGTGGCTAGAATGGATGAGGTATAACGCCAACTCACATAATAAGACTAACTGTTATGTATGTGGAGGAGCCAGGCCCCATCTGGGCACAGTACCCCTAAGCCTACCTCCTGAAGTAGAATTATGTGTTCTGAGTCTTTATGCACAACTCCCCAACATGTGAATCATGGAAGAGAATTTACCCAATCACTCATGGACATGTAAAACCACCTGATGGAGTCACCGTCTACCCAGGTAATTACACATGTTATATAATACCTAAGAACACTGGTTTGTATCTGGGCAAATTCCCATCAGGATACTGCTCAACTTACCATAATCCACCCGTATCACTGCTAATGAACCACACAAAAACAATCAGTGATATCTATTGGTTATGTGGTGACAAACAATTGAGGTCCCAATTAGCTGAGCAATGGTGGGGGGAGTGTGCCCTAACCAAAGTCATAATGCCTATCCACATTATTCCAGATGGTAGTCATAACACGTTAAACCTTACACATGTACACTCTAGAACCAAACGAGAGGCTCCTATCCGAGGGAGCTTCGACCCCCATGTGTATATTGATGCCATAGGTGTGCCAAGGGGGGTGCCTAACGAATTCAAAGCAAGAGATGAAGTGGCTGCAGGATTTGAATCCCTAATTCCAATGATAACTGCTAACAAAAATGTCAATTGGATCAACTACATCTATTATAATCAGCAGCGCTTCGTTAACTACACAAGGGATGCCCTACAGGGCCTAGCAGAACAATTACAAGCCACTACTCAAATGACATTTCAGAACAGAATGGCCCTAGACATGATTTTAGCTGAGAAAGGGGGAGTATGTAAGATCCTCCCTGAGACCATGACATGCTGTACATATATTCCAGACAACACTGGGCCAAATGGTAAGGTGACTACGGCCATAGAAAAGCTAGATAGTCTTTCTGATGAACTAAAGAAAAATTCAGGAGTCACTGACACTTGGGACAGATGGTTTGGATGGATGAATGGTTGGCAAAGGACCCTCTTCCAGGTAGGGACAGCTGTTCTCATAATGATTATCATCTTCTTATTTATAACCTGTTGCGTGCTCCCTTGCATACAGAAGTACTTACAGAAAGCGGTAGATAAGACTATAGATGACGTGACCCCTACTTTCCTACATCAAGACATCACAGACCTCGAAGATGACACTCCACATACACCCCTTCAATCACATCAGTTCAAACAAACAACTGCTTTCCTGTAGGGACAGTGTTGGGAAAGCGTCTGTCTTAGCAGGCGAGTCTCACGTGTGGAGATGTGGTGGACTAGCCACTGCGGGTTACCCACGGAGTGAAGTGTTCGATGCTTGTTAAGACAGATAAGTTGCAGGCAGCTAGGGACTTATTAGGAACAGTAGCAGTTGTTATGGTAAATAGCCATTTTAGGGGGGACTGTTGTGGAAATAAGGTCTGCACATATTTCCTAGTTAGTAAAAATGTCTATTTACTCATTTCACAATATATCACATATAAAGCTGAGCACACATGTTTTAACCAAAATGGCTGCTAGAAGCTTCTAAACCCTCCTCCCCCCCCTTTCCCTTCTTAACACCAACTAACTACCTCGTGCAGCAAGATGGCGCCGGGAAACCGTGGGAGACCCTCATGGTCCCGGTGACATCACTCCAGTAGGCAGAGCATTAGAGCAACCACTTAACACCTAACCAATAATTGATGTATTATTCTATGTTATCTCTGACAATGCTTATGATGTAATTTTGCTTTAAAAGGGACCTGCCGTCCCCTCTGAATAAACTTTCCTCAAGTTATTCAACAACCTGGAACCTGTGTCTGGTGTGAATTACTTCAGGGAGCGTGCACGCATTGTTTCATTGATTTGGCCAGGGGCAGATACACAAAGAAATAATCAATAGATTGATTGATTTTTCCATTTCAGCATGGCTCCCAGCTTCATGCCTTTAATGTTTACTATATATATAGTAAATAGGGAAAAAGTTGCACTCTCCAGTCTTTTAAAGAAAAACAATGATAATTTAATCCATCAGAGGGTTTACAGCTTTCCTGATCAACGTTTCGACCCAGGAGCCATATTATACGGAATTTGCTGGAGCTATATAAATAATAAAATAATAATAATAATACAACATACAAAATCTAGCGCACTCACTCATTTACTAAACAGCGATTTCAAGTCTCACAGAATGTTATAGTTTTATTTAAAAACTATAACATTCTGTTTGGTTACAGTATATGATCATACAGTACATAAGCCTGCCACAACGTCAATGGACTCCATTCCTGGCGGATCCTACCCTAGCAGTCTAATGCCTGCGCTTATGAGATTAATCCACTTACTTGGGAAATACTTCCTCCTGGGACTCTCTGCAGGTTAAAGGACCACTATAGTGCCAGGAAAACAAAGTAGGTGAAGGGGGTTAACGTTGCCAAAGCTGTTCTTTTTCCCAAATTCAGCCACTGAACACTCCTAAGCGCCTACAGTATGGAAACACTCCCACATGAACAGTACAACTCTTCCTCTCTATCCTGGAGATAATTGGGTTAAGTACCTGAAGTAACTCAATTACCTCCAGGCTTAGAGAATATCCTCCATTTTACAGTACTGGTAAAAACACATAAAAATACATATTTCCAAATATACCCAACGGAACCCCCACATTCAACGTATCCCCAGATAGCTTACATCTGAACGCTCAATATAACCGAACAGCGCTCAGATCCCATACATGTAGTTCAATCGCCATGGAGTTAAAGTCTTGTACATTGGGTGTTCGACAAAACGAATGCGCTCCATGGGTCGACTATCTGGTACAGATCTGTTCGTATATTGTCAATTTACCGAACGGCACAGCGTTCGTATGAATTTGGAACAGAGTGATGGATGATCAGGGATTTTAGCAGTGTTCGTGGGAAGCAGTGTCCGAAATCCATTCCATGAGTTTGTCGATGAACATCGCTGGGCGTTCGACTGTCCAAGATGGCCGCCGCCACGTGTTTGTTCATACGAACGACGACCACCCAGCCGACCTTTCAGGAGTTGGAAGTGCCTGCGATTAACCACAATGTTAATGAGGGCAGAAAGGTTAATGAGCAGCACACTTCCCTGTTGGGTGGCCTGCCATTGGGTAGTTTGTTTGTATTTGGATGAATGCAAGCAGAAGACATACGAACAACCGGCAATAACCGAACAAATAGACAAATCAGGTTTCAAATAAGAATCCAAAGGCAGAGAGGTCTGCCACAGGGAGGAAGGGGTTAGTCACTTACCTTTCTACAGCACCGGCATGCGGAACTCTCCTCCCTTTTCCGACATCAGCGCTGAATGTGCATGCGCAAGAGCCACGCGCGCATTCAATCAGTCCATAGGAAGTGCAGAAGCGCCTCTAGCGGCTGAGAGACAACCACTAGAGGCTGGATTAGCTTGTTGCAAAATTGGAAGTGCTTCAAACCGGGTTTTTTGCCTTCTTTTGGATCAACAGCATAAAACAAATGTGAGGAAGGCTGAACTTGATGGACGCAAGTCTCTTTTCAGCTATGTAACTATGTAACTTTCTCCAAACCTTACAAAGCACTGACAGCAAGAGTACTATCAGTAACCACTTTTCATATTGCTTGACTTTCAAAATCTACAAAGCTTCCATCAAAAAAAGTGATTTAAACAGTATTAACATGTAGTGACTCTAAAAGGATGTCTGTTGTGTCAAGCTCTCAAGATAAATGTTTTGCTTAAACATGGGATCCATGGGAAAGTTACATGGGATATTTCTTAGTTCACTTACCCAAAGGGCATAATAACCGTGCTATATTAGCTAATCATGGATGTATTAACATAATACAGTTTCTGTGTATAAGTATTTATTTATTTAAAAAATTTAAAAATATATTGGTGTGAAAATCCCTTTTTTCCCTCTCTTTTTTCCTTACTTTTATTTGAATAATTTTATAAATATTCGAATAAACCAAATCTATTTTGTGTATTTCTGTTTCTCTGAAACTGCTACGTTTACAGCTGCAGGGTTAACCCTAGATGGACCTGGCACCCAGACCACTTCATTGAGCTAAAGTGGTCTGGGTGCCTATAGTGGTCCTTTAAGGCTAAATAGGGTCCTGGAATGAGGCACCTGTGACAGGGAAGGGTGCAAAACCAAGGAGTTGGCCTGGACTCCCAAATATATAAATGAAACCAAGAGTGCTGCACTCACCTGAACATGCATACATGATAGGGTTTTGCTGGGGCCAATTTAAACAACATACAAAATTCAGTGTACTCGCTCATTTACTAAACAGCGATTTCAAGTTTTGCACCCCTCCCTGTTACAGGTGCCTCATTCCGGGACCCTATTTAGCTTTGACCTGCAGAGAATCCCAGGAAAAAAAAATATTTCCTAAGTAATTAGATTAATCTCATATGAGCAGGCATTAGGCTAGAGTAGGACCTGCCAAGAATGGGGTACATTGACTGTGTGGGAGCCTTATGCAATGTATGATCATATACCTAAAACCCCCATTATTTTTTGCCTAGGTGAGGTGTTTTTAAATAAAACTATAACATTCTGTGAAACTTGAAATAGCTGTTTAGTAAATGAGTGAGTGTGCTGGATTTTGTATGTTGTATAAATTGGCCTCAGCAGCACCCAATAATGTATGCATGTACAGGTGAGTGCAGCCCTCTTCGTTTCATTTATGTATTTGGGAGTCCAGGCCAACTGCTTGCTTAGGTGAGGTGTTTTTAAATAAAACTATACCATTCTGTGAGACTTGAAATCACTCTATATATATCACAGGAAATCCTTGCACACTGGCTGAAATACTTAATTAATTTCCGGGTGCAATGCCAGAGCCCTTAAATATCCAGAGAAGTAGAAAGGTAGCTGCACTACCTGGTCTTCCATAAAATGTGTTCTTTGTTGAGTCAAGGTTAAAATAGTATTAACTTTTCAGTCCTTTCCCAGGACTTTCATAAGGATCAATACATTAAAACCAAATCAATTCACCATATATATAAGGAATATGTAATTTCAATAGACTCACCCCAGGTGCTGTCTATTGCCAGCAAGTGTGTATGTATATATATATATATGTATAGAAAATAATCGATTGCAGGCACTCCTGGATTTCAACAACAATTTGGTTTATTGTCATGAGTCGACGTTTCAGTTCCTAGCTTGGAACTTTCATCAGGACACAAAGAAAAAAACTGTTCCCCTCAACCTCAAAAATCAGCACGGTTTTATGAAGCAAAGGTCATGTCAAACTAACTTGATTGCTTTCTACGAAGAAGTAAGTAGAAGTTTAGAACAGGGTGTTGCAGTGGATGTGATCTATTTGGATTTTGCAAAGGCATTTGATACAGTTGCACACAAAAGATTAGTGTTCAAACTCAAGGAAATCAGTCTAGATTAAAATGCTTGTTCTTGGGTAGAACATTGGCTTAAAAATAGAGTACAAAGAGTTGTTATTAATGGTAAATTTTCAAGCTGGACAGAGGTGGCAAGTGGTGTCCCTTAGGGGTCTGTTCTGGGACCCCTTTTATTTTACATGTTTATAAATGATCTTGAAGACAGCATTGAAAGTCATGTTTCAGTGTTTGCAGATGACACAAAACTCTGTAAAATAATACAATGTGAGCAAGATATTACTTTGCTGCAGAGGGATTTAGATAGACTGGGGGACTGGGCACTCAAATGGCAGATTAAATTTAGTATTGAAAAATGCAAAGTTATGCATTTCGGAGTAAAGCAACGTATACCCTTAATGGAAGCGAATTAGGGATAACAACACACGAAAAGGACTTGGGAATTGTTATAGACAACAAACTATGCAACAATGTGCAATGTCAATCAGCAGTGGCCAAGGCCAGTAAGGTATTGTCATGTATGATAAAGGGCATTCATTCTAGGGACGAGAATATCATTTTGCCTCTTTATAAATCACTGGTAAAACCACATATTGAATATGCTGTGCAATTTTGGGCACCTGTTCTAAATAAGCATATTATGGCACTAAAAAAAGTGCAGAGGCGGGCTACAAAATTAATAAAAGAAATGGAACATATCAGCTATGAAGAAAGGTTAACACATTTAAACCTATTTAGTTTAGAAAAACATCGCCTGAGAGGGGATATGATAACATTATACAAATAAAATCGGGGACAATACAAACCATTGTGTGGAAATCTATTCACAAACCGGACTTTACATAGGACACGAGGTCATGCGTTTAGACTGGAATAAAGAAGATTTTGTCTAAGGCAAAGGAAAGTTTTTTTTACTGTAAGAACAATAAGGATGCGGAATTCTCTGCCTGAAGAAGTGGTTTTATCAGAGTCCATACAGATGTTCAAACAGCTCCTAGATGCATACTTGTAAAAACAGAATATTCAAGGATATAATCTTTCAATGTAGGTTAATAACTGCTTGATCCAAGGATAAATCTGACTGCCATTCTGGGGTCAAGAAGGAATTTTTTTCCTAGCTTGTTGCAAAATTGGAAGTGCTTCAAACCGGGTTTTTTGCCTTCTTTTGGATCAACAGCATAAAACAAATGTGAGGAAGGCTGAACTTGATGGACGCAAGTCTCTTTTCAGCTATGTAACTATGTAACTTTCTCCAAACCTTACAAAGCACTGACAGCAAGAGTACTATCAGTAACCACTTTTCATATTGCTTGACTTTCAAAATCTACAAAGCTTCCATCAAAAAAAGTGATTTAAACAGTATTAACATGTAGTGACTCTAAAAGGATGTCTGTTGTGTCAAGCTCTCAAGATAAATGTTTTGCTTAAACATGGGATCCATGGGAAAGTTACATGGGATATTTCTTAGTTCACTTACCCAAAGGGCATAATAACCGTGCTATATTAGCTAATCATGGATGTATTAACATAATACAGTTTCTGTGTATAAGTATTTATTTATTTAAAAAATTTAAAAATATATTGGTGTGAAAATCCCTTTTTTCCCTCTCTTTTTTCCTTACTTTTATTTGAATAATTTTATAAATATTTGAATAAACCAAATCTATGTTGTTATTTGAATTAATAGGGATTGATAAATTGGACCAAAGTACAGTAGTGATTTAATTGCTAACCTGTACTTCTAAGAAGAGATTATTATGCATTTTGTGTATTTCTGTTTTTTATTTTAGAGTTACACAATCTGCTCTTCTGTTTCTGAAGCATCTTGTTACAAAGACACGAACAAAAAATATGGAGGATCACCAATGAACATCAATATCTGGTAACAAAAACAATAACATCAGCCTACATTTCACCTATGAAGTATCAACATTTATCATGTTAAGGTGTTAAAGTTTTAACAGCAAGAAAATCAATAACTGTATCACCTACATTTCCAGAGCTATTCTGTTGAAACAATTGATTTTGTTTGAACCTGATGAGTTGTGAAAGAACGGATCATACATGGTTTCTTGCTCATAATATGTTCCAGTTCATATGCCTTCTCTACCTTGAGGCTGAGTAATATTTTTCCAGATATTTACTTACTCCCTTATCAAAAAAATAACGTGTTCCTGTTCACTGTATTTAATGGACTGCTTTTATAGTCACAGCTCAATACATTCTCTTAAAGACTATTGGGCTTATTCACTAAACACCAGATTATGTCTAAATTCTGGTTTGATCAGCATTTGAAACAGTCCCCCAGATTAAAATCAGTGCTTTCTCCTCCAAATCCTATATAATCCTATAAACAATATTCAGAGACAAATACATCTGGTAGGACTCACATTCACCAATTATCATTCTCTTGCTATTTGCAAGTAAATTTATATTTTAAAGCACTTTTTGTCTGCGGGGTTCAAAATACCTTGGCGGCGCACAGATTAGTTATGTGCCATAGTTTGCTACCTAGCTGCTACATTAAATAGGAAAAATAAATAAACAAAAAGCCTGTGGGGTCAATAATCCATCTCACAATGTCACCATCAGGCATGCGGCAGGTGGGGGCATGTACATGTTTTACAGATGATATGGTATGCTTCAGATCATAAGCCGTTCCAGGCCTTCTTCATATTTTTTTCTTCCCATCATTCTGGTATAGGTTGATCTTCATTCAGGTTAATTTCTCCAAAAAATGCTGTTCCAGAACTGGGCTAGTTTTTTTTAAATTTGTTTTTTGGCAAAGTTTGATCTCATCTTTATAATCTTGAGGCTTATCAATGGTTATCAATTGTTTGCGCCTTGTGGGGAACCTTTGTATTAGCTCTTGTGAAGTCTTCTCTTTATGGGAGACTTGGATAACTTGGGAAGCTCCAGCCCTACCTGAACAGAGAGCTCTCCCCAGCTGTACCCACCTCCTATAACCTCCTATCCAGTAGCAGCACTTTATTTAGTCTACCTCAATACAATTAGATGTTTCTGATGTGCATCTTGATATATACTTTTATTTGTAATGTTTTTTTTTTAATTTTGTTGTAACTACTTAAAACTCAATAAAAACACATGTAAAGAAAAAAATAACTTGCCTGTATCAGCTTAAATGCATTGAATGCATCATATATCATAGATATAAATTATGTATTCAATGCAAATGAATGATATCTACTCACCATACCTCATTCTAGTGCTGGCATCTTCTTGTTTTTGTGGTTGTTACCACCTCCAGACTGCTACTTCTGCAGACTTCTGTGATTTTGCCCTGCTTGGGGATGCTTTCCTTAAGCTGGGCAAATCCCCCCTATGATACCAACACACTAGTGTTGTTACCAGCATGCCAGGATGTGAATGGAGTGACTCACGCAATTTCTATACTTTTTATCCAGCGTGAGTAGCAGTGGCGGAACTAGCATGGTAGTAGGGGTCACAGCTGTCACTCAAGGGGGCCCAGCAACTCTGTAGACCCCTGCAACCGTGGGCTGCCCAAATATGAAGGGCCCAAATGGGAGCCCTGTGACAGGTGGCCCTGGAGGTGGCCATGTGGACACTTTAGGGAGCCCCCGATGTGGCGTTTATTTAGTAAGGCAGAGTAGGCACCTGCTTACCCAACATGACAGGTGCCTACTCTGCCGCTATATGTCGGACCAGTAGGGAGATGAGGCAGGCACCTGGCGGGGAGACAGGCTGATCTTGCAATTCCTCAATCCCCCCTCGCGCGCCCTCTGTAATGAAGCTGGCAGCCGGAACATGACATCATTCCGGCCCCGGCATGCTAAACAGCGCTTGGGAGGAGTGAGGAACTGCAACATCACATAACAGCCCCACACTGGCCCCAGGGAGGCTGTATGGGTCTCAAAAAATAAAATTAATTTGTGAGAGTATGCAAATTGTGTGTGTAAGTGTGTGTGTATGAGTGAGTGTGTGTGTCTGTCAGTGAGTGTGTGTGTGTATGTCAGTGTGTGTGTCTGTCAATGAGTGTGTGTGTGTGTGTGTCTGTCAGCATGTGTGTCTGTCAGTGTGTGTGTGTGTCTGTCAATGAGTGTGTGTGTCTGTCAGTGAGTGTATGTGTCTGTTGGTGTGTGTGTGTGTCTGTCAATGTGTGTCAATTAGTTTGTCAGTGTGTGTGTCAATGAGTTTCTCAGTGACTGTGCGTCTTTCAGAGTGTGTGTGTCGGTCAGTGAGTGTGTGTGTCTGTCAATGAGGGTGAGGGTCTATATCAGTGAATGTGTGTGTGTCCATCACATACAGGGAGTGCAGAATTATTAGGCAAATGAGTATTTTGACCACATTATCCTCTTTATGCATGTTGTCTTACTCCAAGCTGTATAGGCTCGAAAGCCTACTACCAATTAAGCATATTAGGTGATGTGCATCTCTGTAATGAGAAGGGGTGTGGTCTAATGACATCAACACCCTATATCAGGTGTGCATAATTATTAGGCAACTTCCTTTCCTTTGGCAAAATGGGTCAAAAGAAGGACTTGACAGGCTCAGAAAAGTCAAAAATAGTGAGATATCTTGCAGAGGGATGCAGCACTCTTAAAATTGCAAAGCTTCTGAAGCGTGATCATCGAACAATCAAGCGTTTCATTCAAAATAGTCAACAGGGTCGCAAGAAGCGTGTGGAAAAACCAAGGCGCAAAATAACTGCCCATGAACTGAGAAAAGTCAAGCGTGCAGCTGCCACGATGCCACTTGCCACCAGTTTGGCCATATTTCAGAGCTGCAACATCACTGGAGTGCCCAAAAGCACAAGGTGTGCAATACTCAGAGACATGGCCAAGGTAAGAAAGGCTGAAAGACGACCACCACTGAACAAGACACACAAGCTGAAACGTCAAGACTGGGCCAAGAAATATCTCAAGACTGATTTTTCTAAGGTTTTATGGACTGATGAAATGAGAGTGAGTCTTGATGGGCCAGATGGATGGGCCCGTGGCTGGATTGGTAAAGGGCAGAGAGCTCCAGTCCGACTCAGACGCCAGCAAGGTGGAGGTGGAGTACTGGTTTGGGCTGGTATCATCAAAGATGAGCTTGTGGGGCCTTTTCGGGTTGAGGATGGAGTCAAGCTCAACTCCCAGTCCTACTGCCAGTTCCTGGAAGACACCTTCTTCAAGCAGTGGTACAGGAAGAAGTCTGCATCCTTCAAGAAAAACATGATTTTCATGCAGGACAATGCTCCATCACACGCGTCCAAGTACTCCACAGCGTGGCTGGCAAGAAAGGGTATAAAAGAAGAAAATCTAATGACATGGCCTCCTTGTTCACCTGATCTGAACCCCATTGAGAACCTGTGGTCCATCATCAAATGTGAGATTTACAAGGAGGGAAAACAGTACACCTCTCTGAACAGTGTCTGGGAGGCTGTGGTTGCTGCTGCACGCAATGTTGATGGTGAACAGATCAAAACACTGACAGAATCCATGGATGGCAGGCTTTTGAGTGTCCTTGCAAAGAAAGGTGGCTATATTGGTCACTGATTTGTTTTTGTTTTGTTTTTGAATGTCAGAAATGTATATTTGTGAATGTTGAGATGTTATATTAGTTTCACTGGTAATAATAAATAATTGAAATGGGTATATATTTGTTTTTTGTTAAGTTGCCTAATAATTATGCACAGTAATAGTCACCTGCACACACAGATATCCCCCTAACATAGCTATAACTAAAAACAAACTAAAAACTACTTCCAAAAATATTCAGCTTTGATATTAATGAGTTTTTTGGGTTCATTGAGAACATGGTTGTTGTTCAATAATAAAATTAATCCTCAAAAATACAACTTGCCTAATAATTCTGCACTCCCTGTATATGGGGGTTTGGAGAGACACACAGAGGATCTGGATGTGGGAGAGACACACCGTGGGAGGAGAGACACATGGATGGGCTGGGGGGTAAAAAACACATGGAGAAGCTAAGGTGTTGGGAAAGACACGTGGGGGGGTGAGAGAGACACATGTAAGGGCTGGATGGGAGAGACACATGTAGTCTGGGGTGGAATGAGACACGTGGAGTCCTGGGGGGGAGAATAAGACACGTGGAGGGTCTTGGGGGGAGAATGAGACACATGGAGAGGCTGGGAGGGAGAATGAGACCCGTAGAGGGGCTGAGGGGGAGTATGACATGTGGAGAGACATGTGGATGGGCTGACAAGGGGGGAATGGGACTCTTGGAGGGATGGATGAGACACATGGGGGGGCCCTAGGACAATTTTCGCACCAGGACCCGGTTGTTTCTAGTTACGCCTCTGACGAGTAGCATGTGTTTGCTATGGGTGGGGAGTAAAAAGACCACCTATGGGTTATTTGGCACTACCAAAAAATGTATTGAAAGGTGGGAGAGGAACCTATTTGAATAAGTTTTTATACCAAACTACACAGTTGCTTTCAAAACAGCTAGCACATTGTACAACCAAAATTTTAGGCTTTTACGCTCAAAGGAACATAAGCACAAAACAGAGTATCCTTTAAGGAAGGATAATGGTCTATGCTGCAATAATGATTTGTTCTTAAAGGATTTAAAAACAGGAGTAGAAGAATCTGACTCAATTAATGACTTCATCGCGTTACCACTGGTAAATAAACAGTGACTGGATCAGATTCCTATTTTAATGCATTAAACAGATAAAGCATTAAAAACAATAATACATAAAAACAGAGCTGGATTAAGGACTTTATAGGTCTGGAGCTAAATTTTATGATGGGCCTAACTAAGGAGTTAGTCTTTGTAACTTGCGTAATGAATCAATATACAGTATCTCACAAAAGTGAGTACATCCCTCACATTTTTGTAAATATTTTATTATATCTTTTCATGGGACAACACTGAAGAAATGACACTGTGCTGCAATGTAAAGTAGTAAGTGTACAGTCTGTATAACAGTGTAAATGTGCTGTCCCCTCAAAATAACTGAACACACAGCCATTAATGTCTAAACCGTTGGCAACAAAAGTGAGTAGTTACCTAAGCAGAAATGTCCAAATTGGGTCCAATTAGCCATTTACCCTCCCCGGAGTCATGTTACTCGTTAGTGTTACAAGGTCTCAGGTGTGAATGGGGAGCAGGTGTGGTCACTGGAAGTTCAACATGATAAATCATGACAAAGAACTCTGCGGATCTAAAAAAGAATTGTTGTTCTACATAAAGATGGCCTAGGCTATAAGAAGATTGCCAATTGGAGGGCAAGTCTGGTCCAGAGCGACTGACCCGTGCGTGCTGTAGCTGTAACTCCACTATCGCCTGCTGCTGCTCGCACAGTCTCTCCAGCATGAGCAAGGTGGAGTTCCACCTTGTGGGCACATCACATATGAGGCGGTGAGCGGGAAGGCCAAAGTTACGCTGCAGCGCAGACAGGCGAGCAGCAGGGCGAGAACGCCGAAAGCGCGCACAGCCGCTACAGTGAATGTCACATCCTGTTCCAAGTTGCGGATCAGTCTGGTGATGGCTTCTGGTATCCAGTACTCTTTTTACTGAAGCTGCTTCAGGGTCCTGGTATGTGGCCGCACAAACGCTGGTGCTCAACACCAGGGGGCGTGCTGTTACCCTGCACCAGACCCTGCTAAACCATTCCACACTGTGACTCCAACATCAGGCATACTGGGTTCCAGTCGTCCGACCGCCGCCCAGACGGTGTCTGGGTCCCGGTCACCGGACTGCGAAACTGCGAATGGCTCGTTAAATCTATTATGTTTCCTTTAATCGCTCCATCTGTTACTTGGATAACTGTGGGAATTCTAAAGATAATACTTGCCGACGAGCACTAGGAGACAGCCGCTCCACTTTTGCACCCTGCTCCCTCTTCTGCTGTGCTGGTGCCTCTGTGCGACCAGCGCCTCTTCCTCCAAACTGCACACGTCACTCGCATGACCTTGATTCCATGTGGGGTCTAGGACCTCATCATCCTCCACATCATCTTCCACCCACTCCTCAACCCTGCCCTCCTTGCCGGTCTGCACACTGCAGAAAGCCACAGCAATTGGCACCTGTGTTTTTCCAGCATGTAAAGTCTGCAAAGGACATATGGAAATTGTTTTAGAATTGTATCCAGGCAACAGTTTTCCCTATAAACTGATCTCTCAGTTTGACTTGTGAGGGTATTGCCCCCGAATTACAATATTGTTATATTGGTATTTGACAGTTCTATTTGACTGTTAGATCTTAAGTGCACACGCCAAATTTACTTTTTATCTCCCAAAACAATTAGAATTTTGTTTTGAAAGCACAGTATGAGTTGACTCTCAGATATGAAGTGCACCGCAGGCCGCAAATGTACTATTTAGCAGCCAAAAATGAATGTTTAAAAATGCTATGTCACAGCACTATTTGATACTTCTATATGAAGAGCATGCCCCAAATTTACTATTTAAAAGTTTAGCACCAAAACAATTAGAATTTTTACAACTGCGCTGTAACCGCAGTATTTGATGCTTCTATTTGACTCTCAGATATGAAGAGCACGCCCCAAAATTTACTATTAAGCAGATTAGCACCCAGAAAATAAGAATGTTTAAAATTGCGCTGTAACCGCACTATTTGACGCTTCTAATTGCCTCTCAGATATGAAGAGCATGCCCCAAATTTACTATTAAGCAGATTAGCACCCAGAAAATAAGAATGTTTACAATTGCGCTGTAACCGCACTATTTGACGCTTCTATTTGACTCTCAGATATGAAGAGCACGCCCCAAATTTACTATTAAGGGGATTAGCACCCAGAAAATAAGAATGTTTAAAATTGCACTGTAACCGCACTATTTGACGCTTCTATTTGACTAGCAGATATGAAGAGCATGCCCAAAATTTACTATTTAGCAGTTTAGCACCAAAACAATTTGAATTTTTACAACTGCGCTGTAACCGCAGTATTTGACGCTTCTATTTGACTCTCAGATATAAAGAGCACACCCCAAATTTACTACTAAGCATATTAGCACCCAGAAAATAAGAATGTTTAAAATTGCGCTGAAACCGCACTATTTGACGCTTCTATTTGACTCTCAGATGTGAAGAGCACGCCCCAAATTTACTATTAAGCAGATTAGCACCCAGAAAATAAGAATGTTTACAATTGCACTGTAACCGCACTATTTGACACTTCTATTTGACTATCATATATGAAGAGCATGCCCAAAATTTACTATTTAGCAGTTTAGCACCAAAACAATTTGAATTTTTACAACTGCGCTGTAACCGCAGTATTTGACGCTTCTATTTGACTCTCAGATATAAAGAGCACACCCCAAATTTACTACTAAGCAGATTAGCACCCAGAAAATAAGAATGTTTACAATTGCGCTGTAACCGCACTATTTGACGCTTCTATTTGACTCTCAGATATGAAGAGCACGCCCTAAATTTACTATTAAGCAGATTAGCACCCAGAAAATAAGAATGTTTACAATTGCGCAGTAACCGCACTATTTGACGCTTCTATTTGACTCTCAGATATGAAGAGCATGCCCAAATTTACTATTTAGCAGATTAGCACCCAGAAAATAAGAATGTTTACAATTGCGCTGTAACCGCAATATTTGTCGCTTTTATTTGACTCTCAGATATGAAGAGCACACCACATATTTAATATTAAGCAGATTAGCACCCAGAAAATAAGAATGTTTACAATTGTGCTGTAACTGCACTATTTGATGCTTCTATTTGACTCTCAGATATGAAGAGCACGCCTCAAATTTACTATTTAGCAGATTAGCACCCAGAAAATAAGAATGTTTACAATTGCGCTGTAACCGCACTATTTGACGCTTCTATTTGACTCTCAGATATGAAGAGCACGCCCAAATTTACTATTTAGCAGATTAGCACCCAGAAAATAAGAATGTTTACAATTGCGCTGTAACCACAATATTTGTTGCTTTTATTTGACTCTCAGATATGAAGAGCACACCACATATTTAATATTTAGCAGATTAGCACCCAGAAAATAAGAATGTTTACAATTGTGCTGTAACTGCACTATTTGATGCTTCTATTTGACTCTCAGATATGAAGAGCACGCCCCAAATTTACTATTTAGCAGATTAGCACCCAGAAAATAAGAATGTTTACAATTGCGCTGTAACCGCACTATTTGACGCTTCTATTTGACTATCAGATATGAAGAGCATGCTCAAAATTTACTATTTAGCAGTTTAGCACCAAAACAATTTGAATTTTTACAACTGCGCTGTAACCGCAGTATTTGACGCTTCTATTTGACTCTCAGATATGAAGAGCACGCCCCAAATTTACTATTTAGCAGATTAGCACCCAGAAAATAAGAATGTTTACAATTGTGCTGTAACCGCAATATTTGTCGCTTCTACTTGACTCTCAGATATGAAGAGCACACCTCATATTTACTATTAAGCAGATTAGCACCCAGAAAATAAGAACGTTTACATTTGCGCTGTAACCGCACTATTTGACGCTTCTATTTGACTATCAGATATGAAGAGCATGCCCCAAATTTACTATTTAGCAGTTTAGCACCAAAACAATTAGAATTTTTACAACTGCGCTGTAACCGCAGTATTTGACGCTTCTATTTGACTCTCAGATATGAAGTGCACCCCACTAATGTACTTTTTAGCACCCAAAAAAATTTAAGTTTTAAAACTGCAATGTGACAGCAGTATTTGACGCTTTTATTTGATTCTCACATATGAAGTGCACCCTACTAATGTACAATTTAGCACCAAAAAAAAATGACTTTTTAAAACTCTGATGTAACCACAGTATTTGACGCTTCTATTTGACTCTCAGATATGAAGTGCACCCCACTAATGTACTAGTTTGCAGAATTCTTTCCTAATCTGTCCCTGAAAGCGGCAGCATCCTCTCCCTATACTAATAAGAGGTTATGTGCGTGCGGCGCTACGCAACTCCAGCTTATATATAGAGCCTGGGTCACATGCTGCACTGGCCAATCACAGTGTAGGCATGGCTGTGATGGCTTCTAAGGGCACACGAGTCAAACACTTGTTGACTGGCTGCACTGCAGCCTTTCAAAACGCGCCATTAAATCGCCGAACACCGAACTCCAACCCGAACATACAGTGATATGTCCGTGTTTGGGTCCGGGGTCCAAAAAACGTAATGTTCTGTACGAACCCGAAGTTTACAGTCCGGATTCGCTCAACTCTACTTGTAAATAAACAAAACAAATTTTATTGATTAACAGAGACTTAATTAAATAAGTAATCATTCAGCTTAAGGAAACAGCTTAATATTCAGCTAAAGTATACATCACCATAAGAGAAGCTTGCTGCACTCGACTGAGTGAACTTCTATCAGTCAGACTTGAAGGGGACCCTCTCTTACAGGGAATCAGCAGAAACAGCAAAAAGCATCCGTATTACAGGTGGGTATTACTCCAATGAGTGCCAATTTTTCTTGTCTTTTATAAGTTTCTCACCAATAGTTTGTACTTTTCCACCAAATCCCCTTATCAGTGCAGCACAGCAAAGACCTTGTGTAACAGATCACCTGGCACCCCAACTGGGTACCTATGTTGAAGGATGCTCCTAGCGCTTCTTGAGGACCCCAAGCACTCCAGCTGACACCACAGACATCATAGACTCCTTCAGAGGGAAAGACAGGAAAAAGCTCTTACAAGAGCTTAGTGGTGATATAGCAAGAGAGTATGACTAGCATAGCAATCCCTTGTAGCAGATTCCCCTAATAAGAGATGGCACTCCAAATTGAGGGTAAAGTAGAACTGCAGCTTTAATCCAACACTCTGCTTTTATGCACATTTTACACACATAGTACTGCCCACAGAGTTTTGCAGAACAACCAATCAATACGTACAATACACTTAAACACTCCCAGCAATTGCACACAAAATCCACACAATATTCATAACTTTAAAAGTATACATCACATTTACATAACTTATATTTTCAGAATCAGCATACTCCAAATACAAACAAATGTCAAAATTATACAAATTGGTCTAGTGGTTCAAAAGTTAGTTGGAAATTCCTTTTTGACCAACTGCAAGCATGGCTTGGGTGTGGTAAGCCAATTATCTCCAGCATACAGAAAATATCTCCATTTACAACAGTAAAAACACATAAAAATACATAATTCCTATCATACTGAACAGGTTGAATGTGGGGGTCCACATTCAACCTATCCCCAGATAGCTTAGATCTGAGCGCTCAATATATCCGAACAGCGCTCAGATCCCACGAACAGAATAAAATCGCCATGGAGTTTAAGTTTAACAAGGGCCATACACAGTCCAATAGAAGTCCATAAGCCTCAAATGCTGTTTTTAAAGTGCCCAATCTCCCAGGGGCCATAGTCCCAAGGCATGAGGCTGGCAATCAGTCCCCTCCAAAAAACAGTGGTCCCTTTCGCCACACCTTGCAAAAGCGTTGGATGGGACTGGCAGCTGGCCAGGCTTGTTTGAACCATCAACACTGCCATGCCAGATCTGTGTGGTTAATTACCTCTTATCTAAAAAGCTAGCACTGTTCTCATAACTATGGTATGCATGAGTCATTCTGGTGCTGTGTTTTGTGGTTATTAACATTTTCAGTACTGTGTAGTTGCTGTGCTCCTTTCTGTTTTGTCACCCTATCTTTGGATACCTGGTAACCAGTGTTTATTCCATCTAAGAAGGGTGTGCCTTCGTGAATTCACCATCAGACTAAGAGCCAGGTGTATTAGGTTTCATATAAGGTGAGCAGTTACCTATATCCTATATTTATTGCATCATCGTGTAAAGGTTTAAAAGATGCTCCTTTTCTGCTTTATTTTTCCATCTGAGCTTTCCTGCATTGAACACAGAAAAGGCCCTGGTATTGCCATAATTTACGACTGTTGGTGGGATTTGAGCTTATCCTCATTAGGCTCTGCTCCATGTGAGTGCATCCAATACTCACTATATATATCCTTCTGTTTTGTGTTTATCACACTATTGTGAATATTTCTCGCTTCCCTAGTAAATCCTGTTAAGATCTAAGTTGCTCCCTTATAGTTTAAAGGTAAAGTGTTATACATTTTTAGTACTCCACTAGATTTACATGAGTGGGTCTATATGACTCAGTTCACCATTTCTTTTGGAAATATGAATGCTAACCTTGGCCACAGTTGCTGACTAAGTGGCTACTAAAAAGTCTGGACATTCCCTCTTTTGAATACCCTGGGATGTGTACGTTGGCAAATGGTATGCTACAATGTAGTTAATTTTCCTGACATACGGTGTCAAAGGCACCATAAGCCCACCAAACCAATACAACAAGTTTCAATATGTAAAAACTGAAAAGGGTAAAGTTCTAGATATAACCCTGTAATGTTTTAAACCCCCCATAAAATCTGTACATGGGGGGTACTGTTGTACTTGTGAGTTATCGCTGAACACAAACATGTGTGTTTTATTTCAGTAAAAACTGACAGTATTGTGGCATTCACAGGTAAATCACAGGTAAATCACATGAAAAAATATATATTTTTTAATTTTATTCATATTCAATTATGTTTCATATATAGATATTTTATGTGAAATGAACAAAATTATATATAATTAGTGTGCGCATATATAAAAGTGGTAAATTATGGTTGAACAGACAATAGCTCAAATTCCAGGTTTTATTTTCATCGGAGATTGTACAATTGCCTCTGTCCTTAGCCCCTTAAGGCCGGAGACATGTAAATCCAGCTCTGCTGGCTGGGGGAGAGTAAAGTTGCTTATATTTCCGGCTCTTCCCGCACTGTGCAGAGCCATTCAGTTGTCTCTTTCTCTCTTCCTACAGTCTCTGCATAATTCTGGGAAGAGAGGAAAAATGTGAGGGATTTGACTGTGACAGAATGGACTCCATGCTGCACTGTAACAGTTTACTTGACAGAGGAATGATTTCACTGCTGTAAAAAGTGCAACGCCCTAATTCAGCACTGTGTAGATCTAAAGTACCATATTAATAATGAATACAGATGGGTGATCTGCAATACAGTTGCATTGCCTTATCAGATAGCATGGAGCTGATACTCCAATAACCCCTGTGTTAGTATGACCCTGAATAAAAAAATAAATAAAAAGTTAGTTATCTTCCTAAGACCGCAGCAATCGTTATCCAGTAACCAAGATAAAGACTCTACGTAAAAGATGCATAATGTTAATTTGGCAGGGTAAATTCTTGAGAGAAATATGATACAATGTGCTAAGGTATGTTTATTTAGCTTGTCTATCTACTTCAAATTAAAATCAATACTTTTTCAATCTGTTAGGGATGGAGAGTAAAGCAGGGGTTGCACTGGAAAAAATTAACTATGTATGCATAGGTATTACAAAACACAGAGTCTATTATAAAATTCTAGAAAAAAAGTTTATAAAAGGTATCATTATATACTTACTTAATCCTGTAACGATCAGTGGTGGAGAGGTTTAAACATTGCGGACCAATCTCTGTCTCAGGTTAGGAGGTTGTTTGAAAGCAAGTACTGGGGGTTCAGGAAAATAAAAATTGAGTGTGGGGTCCTCTGAAATTAATGGTTGTAGCTCTTTAATAATTTAACGTACTCCTTCTAGAGTTGGGTTGTAACTAACTACTAGAGGGATTCTTATTTTGATTGGTCCGAAACAAATTGACCACAAAACAGGGGCTCACACAGAATAGCACTGTAACATGCAACAAATCACTGCAAACTGTGTCAACATATATGTGGGAATAACACAGCCAGACACAATAACAAATCATACAACATTAACCCCTTAAGGACTGGACCTTTTTTGCGATGTTGTACATTTGCGACCAGGCATATTTTTACACTTTTGTGGTGTTTGTGTTTGGCTGTAATTTTCCGCTTTCTCATTTACTGTTCCCATACAAATTATACATTGTTTTTTTCAGGACAAAAGGGGCTTTCTTTACATACCATTATTTATATAATCTCATGTATTTTAATTTAAAAAAAATAAAAAATATGATGAAAAATTGAAAAAAATACATGTTTTTTTACTTTTACTTGAAAAATCTTTTACTCATCTACAAAAGCGAATGAAAAAAACTGCTAAATAGATTCAAACTTTTGTCCTGAGTTTAAAAATACCCAGTGTTTATGAGCTTTTTTGCTTTTTTTTGCATGTTGTTATAGGGCTATAGGTACAAGTAGGATATTGTGGTTTCAAAACATACATTTTTAAAATGTATCAATAGTGACATTGTAACACTATTATCTGTCATAAATCTCTAAATAACACCCCACATGTACATATTTTTTTTAAAGTAGACAACCCAGGGTATTCAATATGGGGTATGTCCAGTCTTTTTTAGTAGCCACTTAGTCGAAAACACTGGCCAAAGTAAGCATTCATATTTGTTTGTGTGTGAAAAAAGTAAAAACTAAATTGAACGCTAATTTTGGCCAGTGTTTGTGACTAAGTGGCTACTAAAAAAGACTGGACATACCCCATTTGCAATACCTTGGGTTGTCTTCTTTTGCAAATGGTATGCCATCATGGGGGTAATTCTCATTCCTGGGCTACCATACGCTCTCAAAGGCAGCGTAACCAACCTGGCCATTTTCAATGTAAAAATATTTGACCCATATATTTGACCTTGTAACTTTCAAAAATGCTATAAAACCTGTACATGGGGGGTACTGTTTTACTCGGGAGACATCGCTGAACACAAATATTAGTGTTTAAAAACTGGAAAACGTATCACAACAATTATATCATCAGTAAAAGTGCTGTTTGTGTGTGAAAAATGCAAAAAAAGTAATTTTCACTGACAATATCATCACTGTGATATGTTTTACTGTTTTGAATCACTAATATTTGTGTTCAGCGAAGTCTCCCGAGTAAAACAGTACCCCCCATGTACAGGTTTTAGGGTGTCGTAGAACGTTACAGGGTAAAATACAGTGCTAGCAAATTAAATTCTCTGGAATTTTGACCTGGGTTGGCAGGCAGGTCCCTCAAATTGCAATCAATAAAATTACTAAATTATGTAAAAATATTACATAAATACGCACGTAGAATTTAAATATATATGCATATTTATATATTTGAAGTCTATGTGTATATTTATATAATTATTTATGTAATTTTGTATATGGACATATGTATATTTCATATTATTTTTATTTATTTATATATACATAGATATATATACAAATTCATTCTAAGTGTATTTTGATATAAATATATATATATTAATTTTAAAATACAGTTAGAATAAAATTTCATATAGATATATAATAATTTTTTTAAATTTTTTATTATTTAAAAAAAATATTTAATTTAAATTACTTATTATTTATATTTTATAATAATATATATATAGACAATATATATAGTTATTATATATATTATATATATACGTGTGTAATTTAATTATAAGTGTATTTTTATATTAATATAAGTACATATTAATATAAAAATACACTTAGTATGACATTATATATATGATATATAGACATCTATTATATATATATAATAGATGTCTATATATCATATATACACATATATAATTATTATTTTTTTTTTTCTTAACACTAACTTTAATTTTTTATTTTATTTTACACTAGCAGGGAGACTGCCTGTCAGCACAGACAGTCCCCCTGCAGGCAGACACATGGACACCTATTGTGACCATGTGATCGCTGTGTTGAGAGATCACGTGGCCACAGGGGTCCTAATTCAGTGTGGGGAGACTGTCTGGGCTGCAGGCAGTCCCCCCACAACCGGAGCAACACTGATCGCCGCCGGGGGAACGACGGCGATCAGGTAAGTAACTAAGACCGTTAGGACGGTTCAGGACCGTCATCGGTCGGCAACGCAAAAATGCAGATGACGGTCCTGAACCGTCCTCGGTCGCGAAGGGGTTAAGGGATCATATTTGTACACAACTGCGAATGTGGTGTACATGATACAGTGTAAAGGGTGTGACAAAGGTTGCTACATTGGAGAAACTGGCCTTAAACTGCATCTCAGAATGAATCTACACAGACACTCAGTCAGGGCCGGCCTTTGGGGTGTGCGAGCTGTGCGGCCGCACAGGGCGCCATGGCAACAGGGGCGCCGGGCGGCCGACACAGCTCGCAGTTGCTCTGTCACTGGCCGGCCCGAGATTGTGTGAGAGCTGAGCCGCGGTCAGTTTCCGGAGCGTGGAGGAGGAGCTTGGGGCGCAGGCGCAGCGTCCAAGTGCTGCACCTTCACAGAGAGCCGCAGAGGGATCCGCTCCATGTGTGAGGGCGGCGGCCGGTGCTCTGCAGACAGGGAGGGAGCAGCAGCCTTCAAAGTAAGTACCTTATTTATTTTTAAGCCAAACATCTTTCATTAAATGGGGCAGGGTCTAATTAAGGGGGGCAGGGGACTAGATAAGGGTGACACTGGGTCTAATTAAGGGGGGCAGGGGACTAGATAAGGGTGGCACTGGGTCTAATTAAGGGGGCAGGGGACTGGATATGGGTGACACTGGGTCTGGGTCTAATTAAGGGGGGCAGGGGACTGGCTATGGGTGACACTGGGTCTAATTAAGGGGGGCAGGGGACTGGGACTGGCTATGGGTGACACTGGGTCTAATTAAGGGGGGCAGGGGACTGATGAAGGGGTGGCCAGGGGTTGGATTATTTGGCATGGCATGTATTAAGGGGGCTGATGAAGGGGAGCAGGGGGTTGAAAAGGGGGGCATGGGACTGATTAAAGGGGGGCAGGTGGGTGATAGGGGTGGGAGGGTACTGATGAGGGGGTCAGGGGGCTGATAAAAGGGGGAGGGGATTGGTGAGGGGGTCAGGGGACTGATGAATGGGGCAGAGGGCTGTTAAAGGGGTGGGAGGGGATTGATTAGGGGCTCAGGCGGCTGATGAATAGGGGCAGAGGGCTGAGTAAAGGGTGGGAGGGAATTGATGAGAGGGGCAGGGGACTGATGAAGGGGTGGCAGGAATTGATAAAGGGGTGGGAGGGGATTGATGAAGGGTAAGGGGTGGCTAGGAGTTTGACGAAGGGATGGCCAGGGCATTGATGAAGGGGAAGGGGTGGCCAGGAGTTTGATGAAGTGGTGGCCAGGGGCTTGGTGAAGATCTGGCCAGGGATTTTGGTTAAGAGGTGCAGTGGTTTTGTAGAAGGGGGTGGAGGCAACAGATTGTGAATGCTCCTAAAATAGTTTGAAGGGGTCCAAACAGAGACAGGTGAGGGGGGGGGCGCCACAAGATTGTTTCGCACAGGGCGCCTGAACACCTAAGGCCGGCCCTGCACTCAGTCAAGAACCACAAGGAAAACGGATATTGTACCCCTGGTGGTCATCAGTTCACCCGGACTGGTCACTCCATCTAAAACCTAAGGATTAAAGTTCTTAAAGGGAATTTCAAAGACTCCCATGAACGAAAGACTTTTGTGCTGAAAATGATCACACATTTCAACACCAGAAATGCAGGACTTAATAGACTCTGACTTACTCACAAACTACCAAAACCTTTTATAAACACACATCTTAATGTCTCCTATTCTTCTTTTTCAATATTCTTGCTTCACCTTTATTGAATACATTTATATACATACATATAGGCAGCTATATACTTACATGCCCACATCTTCTGCTATTTATGACACCCCACTCACCCCCACCCCCCTCCCCTTCTCTAACATCAGTTGTTTTACGTGTTAAACTCTATCAGATTGATCAATATTGCTTCAGAAGAGGACAACTCTTGAAGGCTTGTCTTTTAAATATTATGTCAGTCCAATAAAAAAGGTATATACTGCAATACTCTGGTATTTTGGCATCTTGTCTACTGGACTAAGCCACTCTACACTATATATATATATATATTGTGATCCTTGTCACCAGGTAGCACGGCCCTCTAGGGTAAAAACATGCACAGTCCTTGTAATTGCATATACTCAGGCACTTTATTTGTAAATCCACACAGGATACGGCAGTAAATGAAAAACAAAAGTAACAGAAAACCCTATAAACAAACACCTAGCTCGTTTGAGCACTAACTGACATTAGTTCCCTATCTCTCAGGGTTAAACTAAACACAATATTGCACCAACCTTATTAGAGAGCAACGCTCTGCTATCTAACCTGTTGCTTTCCTTTCTGCACTCCCAGTGCTCCAAGCCAGCCTTGCCCTGACTGCTTTCCTTTCTGCACTCCCAGTGCCTAGTCACCTTGACTATCTGGAGAGAACAGCCTCTCTCTCCTACCTGCTTCCTGGGAGGAAGCCAGCAATCCCTCTCCTTTTCCTGCCTAGCCGGGAGGAGTTTATTCCCACTGCAACAGCTGATTACCTGCAGCTGAGCAGTGGGTTGGAGACAGTCCAAAAACCCTGGCCTGGATCTAGGTCTCCCCAGAACACCACTAAACTGTGGAGTGGAGCATTGGCCCACCCTTCTCTCCAAATGCTCCACCCCAGGGGCCCATAACTAAACAATGTTTTGTGTTGCCTACAACACATCCTACACATACTCCCCCTGGGGTTAAATGTTATAGGCCTATCTGCCTTCACTTTATCACATATCCTCCCCCCCAGCTCAGACCCATCGGGTCGAGCGGCCTTAGAACACAAACCGTGAACATTCATAACACCTAGGGCTCTACCAGCCCTGACTAGCTTCTCAGTTACAGGAAGTGGCCTATTGTAGATGGCTGCTACCTTGCTCCCTTGATTAATTAGTGCTTGTGCACTCTTCCCTACCACCATCACCACTTTTAGCTGTGCTGTAACACCACCACCAGTCACCATACACATCTTTAAGCAAGTCAATACAATCCTATACAGAGCCCTTATTACTATGTCACATTGTATTGTCTCTTCACTCTCAGGACAGCTATATGTAATATGTCCATGCATGCGGCAGTTGAAGCATCGGAGGTTTTTCTCAGTCTGGTCTCGTAGCCAAAATAGGACTTTTAGGTACGTTCTACCATCATAGGTATATTGTCCCAGACTTTGTCCTTGTTTTCCAGTTTCCCCGCTTATCTGGTTGCTAGCGGATCTAGGCTGAGGATCAGTACTGTGTGGCTCCTTAGTAGCCAAGTTCCTCTGAATCATCATCTGCTTCCACATCCACAGCAGCTTCTGATTTGATAATCTCTCAACATTAGAGTAACTTTCAATAGCAAACTTTGCAAAGGCTTGGCGTGTAGCTATACATCCAATTCCTTCATGAGCTGAATTTTCCAGGTGCTCAACCTCTTCAAGACCTGGTTCTGTCACCAGCTCATCCTTCACTGGAACAAGTCCCTCCGCGAAGGGCTCCACAACATCCTCCATCTGTTCTGCGAATCCCTGGGAACCTGCCTTGCTCCCTATGGGGTTGTCCAGAGACGCAGTCATGGCCTCTCGCTGGGTCATTACAGCCCTGGTATCAAACAGCCGGTCAGGCATTCCGAGTCCCGCCTTTAATTCCATGACTGTGTTCCCAGAATCTGGCAGCAGTTCCCGGTAGTCAGTGCGCCCAGGCTTTGTAGCAGTAGTCTTTGCCAGCAGATCTAGTTCTACGGCCCCCGGACAATCATTCAAATTCTTTGTAACAATACCAGGTGTCTCTGCTACTAAACAGCGCACCACATTGTTATACTCAACTGGAGTGCTTTGCTTCTCTTCATTTTGCTCAGCTCCTTTGCGGTTGTCTTCTCTGACTCCCCAAGTCAGTCTGCTTTTCATGACTTTAACTTGTTCACTTGGGTGAACATCAGCGGCTTCTGCTTCACTTATTACACAAACCGGCTTGACACTGCTGGCCTCAGCCACAGTCTTTTTTTCTCCTTTCTGATTCTTCTGACCTTTCTTACTTTGGCGCATATCATCAGTGTCGCCATCGCTGCCTCTTGGCAATTCCGCTTTTTCCTTCAGCTTTGCTGGACTCTTTACTAACTTTTTTTCTTTTTGTTCCTTTGAGGATCCAGCTGGCTTTTCACCCTCTTCCATTTTATCACTTCTTTCAGGCTCAATTTCATCCTTCTTGCCTTTTAATTCCTGTTCTTTCTCTCCTGCGTGTTTCTCAACAGCACGCTTTGCTGCCTCCATGCTTTTCAGCTTGCTGAAGACTTCTTCTACTGCCTCTGTCATCCCATGCAGGATGTCAGTAGCTTGGTTACAGGGTCCCTTGTCCCCACGCTCCCTGCAGGGGGCAATCTGCAAAACCTCAGTAAGGGCAGCTCTATACTCCTGCTGAGCGTCCCTCAGGTTCTTAACCTGTGCAGCCAGAAAACTGTTTGTGCCTTGTTGTTTAGCCGTTGCCTGTACCACAGCTCTCAGCAGGTCCTCCATTATAGCACCAAGCAGGTAACAGTCTTAAAGGTACAGTGCTGCCTATTTTTTTAGCAGGTCTGCCAAAATAAAAGTCCTCAAGCAGACTACCAGATGACTGGCACACCCACAGACCCTCACTGTGCTACTTTGCCCGCATTCTCCACCATATTGTGATCCTTGTCACCAGGTAGCACGGCCCTCTAGGGTAAAAACATGCACAGTCCTTGTAATTGCATATACTCAGGCACTTTATTTGTAAATCCACACAGGATACGGCAGTAAATGAAAAACAAAAGTAACAGAAAACCCTATAAACAAACACCTAGCTCGTCTGAGCACTAACTGACATTAGTTCCCTATCTCTCAGGGTTAAACTAAACACAATATTGCACCAACCTTATTAGAGAGCAACGCTCTGCTATCTAACCTGTTGCTTTCCTTTCTGCACTCCCAGTGCTCCAAGCCAGCCTTGCCCTGACTGCTTTGCTTTCTGCACTCCCAGTGCTCCAAGCCAGCCTTGCCCTGACTGCTTTCCTTTCTGCACTCCCAGTGCCTAGTCACCTTGACTATCTGGAGAGAACAGCCTCTCTCTCCTACCTGCTTCCTGGGAGGAAGCCAGCAATCCCTCTCCTTTTCCTGCCTAGCCGGGAGGAGTTTATTCCCACTGCAACAGCTGATTACCTGCAGCTGAGCAGTGGGTTGGAGACAGTCCAAAAAACCCTGGCCTGGATCTAGGTCTCCCCAGAACACCACTAAACTGTGGAGTGGAGCATTGGCCCACCCTTCTCTCCAAATGCTCCACCCCAGGGGCCCATAACTAAACAATGTTTTGTGTTGCCTACAACACATCCTACACATACTCCCCCTGGGGTTAAATGTTATAGGCCTATCTGCCTTCACTTTATCACAATATATATATATATATCTACACACACACACACACACACACACTAAGCCACTCTACACTATATAGAGTATATATAACTGCTATACATATAACACTATATATAACTGCTATATATATATATAATGATGGTATTTTTATTTGGATATGTTTCTACTGAGTTGCTAGGAAAAATATTAAAAGTTGTTTTGTCTCGATTTGATTGCTCTCTGCTACATATCCTTTTGTATTCCTGTCAATGTGACACTGATTCGCTGTACTGTCTAGAGAAACTGGTTAGGATTACCTTTTTGTGAGATCTAAGTGGTTGTGCTGTATTTTTACTGTGAAAGCCGGGTCATTTGATTTGAGTGTTATTCTGTTTGATAGCTACCTTCAGGGAATGTCTTTTTCAAATGTTTATTTCTATATATTCTTGTCAGTTGCGAGGACAGAAGGCAAAGAGATGCCTTGACTTTTTTATAGCACAGAATCCAAATGAGATGGAGATTCTTAGGGTTTATTAAGTTTCCTATGTGCCTGTAAGAGGAGTAGATCAGAACAGCAAATATATATTTGAAATGAACAGTGCCATTGGAACGAATGTGTTGATAAGCCTGCAGTTCAACTCTAGGGCTGAATTATTTGATGGCAAATCTTTTTCCTTGAGTGGCATACTGCCGTTGTATGGAAATTCTAGAGTATGCCAAACAAAAAATGGCTTATATTTTCTTAATGTGCTTTAACTCTTTATGTCTTTTATATTAAAATAATTTTATTTTTTAATTAATCTAATAGTATATTTTTTTTACAAAATGGCTATGATATACCTATAACATATATTGGAGCTCACAAAAAAGATTTGACACCAAAATATATATATTAAAAAAAAAAAAAGTATATGAAATAAACAGCTTTAAAGTTGTATGCTGATTAGATCTCATTTAAAAATGATAAACATTTGTTATGCTGAGATTGCATTTCATGGTAATGAAAGGGGGGTTTCCCTAAAAAATGAAATTAAGCTTTCCTGTGATCCATCTGTCTCACCTTGTAAAGTATCTTCGTGATGATTTCTTTTCAGTTTCATCTTCCAGTTCCTCTCTTTCATGTTCTTCCTAGGATGGTCTATATTCCTACTTCCATGAGAACAACATTTATATACATTATTATAGTCATAATCTTGTCGATCCATAATTCTCTTTCTCTCCTCTATTATTTTTCTGAGTTTCTCCACACTCCCATCTATTCTCGGTCTTGTTTGTGTGAGATCATAACTGTAACGAACGCTGATATTTCAGATACCGGTTTGACTGTTTCCTCCCGAACTGCTAGAGGCTGAGTGATTATAACTCATAGTTCGGGTGTTGATTCAAACGTTGTCCAGATGAAATACAGCAAGTATATTCACCAAGAAAATCAGACGGAGACCCAAACATCAGCCTAGACTAGATGAAGGGTATAAAAGGAATGATACCGGCCAACTGGGTGGTTTATATGCAGTTACATATGTACAGGGTTTACGGTGATATATTCCAGGGCATTCCCCACTGGACCTGAGAGGGGACAATGACAAAATACATTCTGCAATTACATTGGCTTTCAGGTCCAGGACACTCCAACATAACATACTATAGTAGATAATTGAGTTAAGCACTATACTAAACTTAATTATCTTCAAACCCCAAAAACACACATTTACACAAAACACAGAAAGCACTCCCAACCCCATGGAAATCCCACAAACGTCATATCCCCTGATAGCCCTTATTTGGGGGACCAACATATTCAAAAATCACCCAGATCGCTTCAGGGGTTCGGGAGTTCCATGGAAGTTTTAATTTGACCGACCGTTACCGAAGCGCCTGCCCAGAAAGAGTTCCAAGAAATTAGGCTGTGCGGTCGGTCTCTTTTGGAAGATAAAAAACAGAACAAATCCATGAATGGATCCCCTGGCTCAAAGGTAGCGTTTGTTCCCCTAGTTCAGGGCTCCTCAAACTCCGGTCCCCCAGATGTTGCTGAACTACAACTCCCATGATTCTATGGCTATCTATGTAATTCAAAGAATCATGGGAGTTGTAGTTCAGCATTATCTGGGGGCCCAGAGTTTGAGGACCCCTGCCCTAGTTCATGGGAACAAACCTACCAAATAGCGCTCTCCTTGCTGGTCTGTGAAAAGAAGCAGGCATTCATGAAGTTGACCAGTGTTCGGGAAGTTGAGTGTCCGATTTTAGTTCCAGACACTCGACAACCAAGTACCGCTGTCTCCTTTCGTGTGACCAAGATGGCTGCCATTTTCTCCCGCATGTGGAGTTTGGCTATACGAGCGGCGGCAACACAGAGAGAGCCCTTAATTGGTGGTTTTCTATGAAATTAATGAGCCAGAGGTGGTTGGTGTATGGTAGTTTTATCTAAAAAAAAAATTACTGCATACAAGTAGTATTTTCTTTACAATAACCTTGTAGCAGATGAGCCAATTCTGTGTCAAGGTCGATCACCCTCCTCCTTAGTTTCATTAATTTCATTTTGAAGAAATTCAAGATTGAGCAGAATCCAATAAAAAGAGCATTTATTGAGTATCCTTTCAAACCTTGCACAGTAATCCGTATTCTCATGAAATAGTGTTTGCTATATATTCATTCTCATTCATCAAGGCATACGATGGACCAGAGTTATGCTATGTAACATAAAACTTTTTCTTTTATAACTTTTTTCTTGAAACATTTTTCCAGAGATCTAATTATAGAATCCATACTAGGGACTTGTAGAAAGGTGTAGCTACCTTTTGCTGTCTGGAGGATCCGTCTCTCTTCTCCCTCTGAATAGGAATAAGTGCTGGTGCATTTGTCCTGTTCTATACTGCTAGCTAAAAATATTGAATCCATCTTCTTAATTATGCAATAATTTCCAAATTCAAGTTTAAAGTGCAAGCTGATTGCAAACACTATCATCACTTGTAGACCTCGGTGCACTGTACCTAGGGCTGGCAAACCTAAATTCCATATAGTGAAGACAATGGTCCAGGCACCTAGGATCTTTTTCAAACAGCGGTTTTATTGGAGAAACACAGCAAACACAGCCAGGGCCACCATCTGAAATTTTGGGACCCTTAACACAGCTCAAGGTCTGGGCCCCTGTGGGCCCCCCTCCAAGCCCGCCCTGAGTGCCCACATCCCAATCTCGCCCACAGGAATACACACACACACACACACAGACACAAACACATGCACTGATACAAAAGGACACAGATACACACACACACACACAAAGATACAGACATACTTAAACACACACATAGTGATACATAGACACACACATACACACGCATGAGGAAATATAAACACAGACTGACTGACTGACTGGCTGACTGACAGACATACATACGTACATACGTACAGGTCCTTTTTCAGCCACCCTCCTGTTTCTTACCTTTTTGTTGTGTGGGCTCTTCCTCTTCATGGCCTGGCTGTCTCTCTTTCCTCCCACGCTATTACATGGCCAAAGTGCTGA
>OW240916.1:112270936-112284549 GCA_933207985.1 Pelobates cultripes
GGCGGAACTACTGCGGTCACAAGGGCGCATCTGCGACCGGGCCCGTCATTCCAGGGGGCCCGGCCACCCTGTCGACCCCTGGAACCGTGGTGTCCGCCAGCATTTTGGTGCAGCCCTGACCGCACGGAAAAAATGCGAGGCCACATTGAAGGAGACCATCAGATGGCCCATGCTCTTAGGGCCACCCGATGGCAATGGATTTCCTGCGGCCCGATCAGCTTTAAGAGCGCGAACAGGCCCAAGTGATGATGTTAGAGCTGGGAGGAAGCTGTCACTTCCTCCCAGCCAACAGTGCGCCATGCAAGAGAAGAGGCGGGAGTCAGTGGGAGCTCTAACTCCATCAGCATGGGCAAGCCACTGGACCCCAGGTAAATCACAAATTTTTTTTAACAGGTTGTGTGTGTGTGTGTGTGTGTGATAGAGAATGTCTGTATCAGTACATTTGTCTGTGTGTCTGTCTGTATGTCTGTCTGTGTGTCTGTATGTGTGTATGTTTGTATGTCTGCATGTATGTGCCTGTGTGTGTGTGTCTCTTTGTATGTGTGAATGTGTCTACATGCCTGTGTGTATGTATGTGTGTGTGTCTGTATGTGTGTCTGTATGTATGTATGTATGTCTACATGCCTGTGTGTATGTGTGTTTGTGTGTATGTATGTGTCTGTGTGTGTGTGTGTGTATGCATGTATGTGTGTGTGTACATGTATGTGTGTCTGTCTGTGCATCTGTTTGTCTTCATGTGTGGGGGGGCAGGGACATATGGGGTGTGGGTTGGTGTATTGGGGTTGGAGACGTATTCATATATTTTACACTTCTTTTTTGCTGATTCTTATTATACCTTAGGATCCAAGAATGGGAAGGAGACATCCTGAAGGAGTGAGACTGCTGCTTGCTTGAATTTGATACATTCAATAATGATAAAATTCTTCTTTAATTGTAGCAATATTTCACTATTTGTGGCTACACTCTTTTTCCTTTTAATATGTATACTGGTCTGGTATGTCTATGATCACACATGACAGGTGCTACCTTTAGCATGGCATGAAGCTCTGAAGACTCACATAAAATCTGGTGATATGCTTTCTGATTTTACTTTCCTGTGACTGCAATAGAAGCAGGAGGTGGATTCTATTAGTGTGATTTAATACACTATGGATTTTTATATATATATATATATATATATATCTATCTATATCTCATAGGCGTGCGCAGCCTATTGCATTAGGGTGTGCACCCTAAAGCACAAATGCACACACCGCGTGTATATATATATATATATATATATATATATACACAAACACACATATACATACACACACACACACTGCTGTGTGTGTGTGAGGGTGCTTTGTGTGTGTTGGCACTGTGTGTGTGTGGGCGCCATGTGTGTGAGGGTGCGGTGTGTATGTGTTTGTAGCGGTACTTACCCTTTCCAGGGGCCGGCCGGGGTCCTCTTTTCTTGCTGCGCGAGGTCCTGCTGCTTCACGAGCCGCGCGCGGCTCATCCGACGGCTGTAACAGGAAGGTTGGGCAGTGACCGCGAGAAGCGGACACATGTCCCGCCTAACTCTAAGAGCGCGCCGCGGGTCTCGGACGCGCTCTTAAAGGGACAGTGGGAGCCTAAATTGGAAAAGGCATCCCATTGGTCCCTGTCATGTCACACTCCCCATACACTTACCTTTTGGGGGCGTGGATGTGACAGGGACCAATCAAATTAGATGTTTAGGTATATATACTCACCTTTTTCCCTTAGTTCCTTGCCCTATCGTGGTTTCTGTTTCAGTTCCCTTTAGCGCTTGTTGTGTTCAGTTGTGTTCCTTCGTACTTGACCTTGGCTTTGTTTCTGACTACGTTATCTCTTTAACCTTATCTGTTCTGTTTGCCGGCTTGCTGTTTTTCTGTGTACCAGACCCCAGCTAGTCCAAGTTTACGCTGTCTCTTTGTGCCCTTGACCTCGGATCGCTCCTGACTCTGTATCTCTCTCCTTTACGTCGAGTCTGGCCACTCTAAGGTACCTTCCCTCTGTGCTGACATTTGTTTAGCTTAAATCCTGCGTGTTGGGGTATATTTTCGTTACAGTGTTAGGGTGCTGTGTGTGTGAGGGTGCTGTTAGTGTGTTTGTGTGTGTAAGGGTGCTGTGTGTGTGAGGGCACTGTTAGTGTGTGTGTGTGTGTGTAAGGGTGCTGTGTGTGTGAGGGTGCTGTGTGTGTGTGATGTGTGTGTGCTGTGTGTGTGTAAGGGTGATGTTAGTGTGTGGGTGCTGTGTGTGGGTGCTGTTTGTCTGTATTGGGTAGGGGTGGGGGGACCTTTTGGTTAATAACCACCCTCCCTTTTTACCTTCTGCAGTGATGGGGGATCGTGCTGATGCCATCCCTGGTGGTCCAGTGGTGAGTGAACTCTAGCCAGCGGGGCTAGAGTTCACTCTCGCAAGATCTGAGCGTTGCCGCTCCAACACTCTGACCACACGAGAGGAACCCAGCGGAGCTGCTTGCTAGAGCTCCCTGGGTCCTCTCCTGCCTCCCTCACTGCCTATAGGCCTTTGATCTCCCTCACGGAGGGAGACACATAGTGCGGGCCACCGGGATTAGCACCCCATGCGCACGCCTATGAGAGAGATATAGATATATATATATATATATATATATTAGAATCTCCTATTGTGTTTGATACAGGTGCAGAGGATTAAGAGGAGTCCTTGGGAGTACTTATTCCTTTTGAGAAAGTGCTTTTCTTTTGATTTTACTTTTTATTTGTTTGGGGTTGTTTTCAGGAATTATATGAGTAATATTGTGGTGGTCAAAAATAACTGAATGCCTCCCTGTGCTTGCTATCCTGACAATATAGGCGTCTGTGGATACAGCAAAATCTATATCTATTAGATCTATGGTGTTAACAGGTGCTCATTGTGAGTACCTTGTTTTGCTTCAGGGCTAAATATATACATAATGTCAAGAAATATTACACAGTAGCACATTATATAAAAGAAATCAACAACAGTTTTAGTAATTATAAAAATAAAATAAAAAAAAATCCAAAAACAGAATATATAAACATAGGGAAATAAATATCATAAAAGAATCAATACAAAGGTCATCACAATACCTATCAATAGAGAAATCTCCAGCACCTGAATCATATATAATGAACGATAAATAAGCAGGATTACATACCAGAACCAATAAGCAGACAATGGTACAATGTTATGAAAGAAGACCCTTATACAAAAAAAACAACAGTATCCCCTAACGTTTCTATTAAAATGTCTATGTGGCCATGGCCTTATCAACTTCTGGCACTTCATCTGGTGAAGCTCTGCCTTTTGTCAAAAGTAGTGTAGGAAATATGCTGACAATCAATGTGAGTATTTCGGGAAGATATCTTCTTTGAGATACTCATTTGGGGGGTGGGGGTATGACAGAGCCGCTTTAAAGCATTAAATATGATCTTTCCTTATTAGAGTGTGTAACGCACTAAGATTTGAAATGTCAAGAACTCAAAGTGAATTTCACATATTAGTTAGCCATTTTGTAAGAATTTTCTAAACCAGCTACATTTTCAAGCTGTTAATTTTGCCTAAAACATAAGATTCCCTTTGAATTCCCATTGAGTCACACTTTAATTATGTGATTATTCAATCTATTTGGTGCATAGGTATGTACCACAACCAGTGTGACACAGTAGCTGGCATAAAACAACTTCTTTTGCTCAGATTCCTCCAGTGTTGGAAATAGAAATGATAATTTCCATTTTATCTGTATAAAATTTTAGTATATACCTGGAACCCGATGAGCAAATCTGCTCCCTCACTCACATTTGTCAATTTAGACAGTTCTCTAATTGCAGCTGTTTTATCTTGATGAGGTTGAACATAACCAGAAGACAAGATATGCATGATTAATAACCTTTTGCGTGTTTTTTTTTTTTGTGATCACAAAAGTAGATTTGCAGTACTAGTAAAATAATACACCCTAGAAAGAAATTCCAAACACTTTAAATTAGATATGTATGCTTCAGTTTAACTTTCTAATAAAACACAGAATATATTTAGGAATTGTGGTAGCTTTAGTGAAGAAATCATCTTGATTTTAATAATCACAGGAGGTGAATATCTCCTTTACTTTCTATGCTGCATCTCCATAGCAGCAACGACAACATGAGGAAAAAAAAATCAACCAATCAATCAGAAACAAGAAACAATGTTAGAAAATGCCTCCCTTCACAAAGGACCTCTTCTTTCTTTGATGAAACATAACAGTAAATAGAGAAGAAACAGGAACCAGAGAAGCAGCTTGAAGCTTCCAGAAAATGTTAAAAGAATAGAAAGAAAATTAAGTAACAACTGTAATAACAACCATAATAAGCTATATAATAACTATAATAAAGATAGTGTGCATAAGCAACACAACATATAAAAATTGCATAGGCAATAAAACCAATACGTTTAAAATCATATAAAGCATAAATAATACAAAACCAACACAAAACAAAACAAAAGAAAAAAAACAGGGCATAAGGGAAGGAAATATATGCCTTCTGTCATTTTTAAAATTACACGATTTTTTAATTTATTGGCGAGTATTGTGCATATCTCTTTCTTTACTTCACACAGCTGCAAAGAAAAAACAATAAGAAAAATGGATGCTAACATGTGACCTCCCAAACTCTACTCCCTCATAAGCAGCCATCCCTATATAATCCAGGATCACACCCCTCAACTTCCTCTTTCTTTGGTGAACCAACAGTTCAACAGTAACGGATCAGCAACTGACCAGTAGTAACCAGGAATGAGAACTGCGGCAGACATCTCTAACAGTGAGATGAGTGGCAGTCTAATCTGTAAGGATGAACAAGGTGATGCAAGTGGGAACCAACAGCTCAAGTCCGAGGAACGGCAAGCTAAAAACATAAAAGACGGTGTAACCCTGGTTAGATATCATTGAGTCAACTTATCGCACCACATGAGGTATACAGGGAGTACAATCCGCAAAACCAAGTAAAACATTGTAGTGCAACATAAAACAAAAAACATAACATCAATAGAAATCACAACTGTAAACCATATGGCACAAACCTGATGGAGGGGACAGCCACCTGAGAACAGGAAGAAAATTACTGCAATCAAGTATAAAACCAACTAGATTAAGGGATGGAAAATGAAAGTCACAAGCAAAAGGGTGTAACCATACTCGCCTCCGTGTCTTTTATAAAATCAATGCAGTTTTCATCATAAAATAGCAAAATTATGTAATTTCAGCTGGGCGCACCAGAGGAGAGAAGACGTGGGAGATATGCTTGAAGTAAAACTCCCAAAAGGTGGACTCCTGCGACCAATCAGTCAATCAAAGTATCCTTTAGGTAACCCCCCCCCCAGTGATACCACCTGCGAGGTGGACGCCCCACGTACAGAGTGGGCACCAAAACAGAAACATTGACACCCAAGGAAGACAACACCCCCTTTACCTATCATGCCAACACCCCCTTTACCTATCATGTCAAAGTGTCACAGGTTTGGGGTGAACGGGTTCGGTATGCAGAGATTTTATATGGACACAGTCACTGAATTAAAATATTTTATTTTGAAAACAAATAAATATAATGCAAAAGTCCCAAACAGTAAATAAAGCAATTCCTTCATAACATATAAAAGGAAAAATAAAGTCTTTTACCAGAGTTCCAGCACTTGGCAAATGAAGAAAGACTTAATTGAAGCTGTAGTTGAATTGCAGGAGATAGATCAAAGCTGGGACAGCGTTGCAGGGGTTGCCTAAAGTAGAAATAGTGTTACAGGGGTTAACCAAATTAGATACAGTGCTGCAGGGGTTAATCAAGGTTGATACAGCATTGCACGGGTTAATCAAAAAGTGGACCCCAAAACTGGAAAAAGGAGAGAAAGACAGAGGTGTCGAGTTGTCAGTCGCTGCGGTCCCATAGGAAGTATTCCACCCATACCATAATGTTCCAGGCCAAACAGAAATCCCATGCCAACATTGCTAAGACCACCGAATGGGTCCACCCAGGTGACTGATGTATCGGACAGCCAATACATTGTCCATTCAGAGCTGGATACAAACAATGGCACAAACGTCTGAAAAGCTCCGAAGGGCGAAGGAGCCAGACAGTAGTATCAAGTAGTTTATGTGTAAATGTGACTTTTTGAGAGATCATCACCTGTCCATGTACTCTGGACCACAACAGGCTCCCTCAGCTGTGAATACTAGCTGCAGGCCGAAGACGGCTCTGCCATTCAAGATGTCCAGATTGAGGATCCCACCAGCAAAGTTCGTCCAGTGAAATGCGATCTCCATATGAAAGGCTCCTGTGCAAGTGAAAAATCTTGAGGCACTGAAGGGCAGGGGTCCAGGGAATTTTGACACAGGCAGGAGGCCAACCACATGAGCCAACTGTCTCAGGAAAATCTGATGGTGAGACAGGGTCTGGCAGATCTCCCTGCTGATGGAGCGAACTGGAGGCAGGCAGATTCGGTCTCATCGATCCAGAATCATAGAAATTCCATCTTTCTTGCGGGGTTATCTGTGACTTCTCCCAGGTCATATGAAAGCCAAGCTGAAAGAGGACATCCATGGCCCATCGTAGATGGAGCCGGAGGGTGTCTGGGTCCTGGGACAGTATGAGGATGTCATCTAGGTAGACTATCAGTCGGACATTGTGGGCCCGCAGCAAGACCATAACAGATCAGAACAGCTTGGTTAAGCACCAAGGAATCGATGAGAGGACGAAGGGTAGGCAAGTAAACTGCCATCTCTCTCCCCACCATAGGAATTGCAGGAAGTCCCTGGATTCTGCGGTGATGGGGACCATGAGGTGTGCATATTTGAGGTCCAGTTTCACCATCCAATCTCCGGTGAGGAGTCAACTGTGGCGAAAGGGAATTCCTTCCATTTTGAAATGCCGGTACCACACCAGGGCATTTAAAGAGTGGGGGTTGATCACTGACTGTCCTTTTTCTGTACCATAAATGTTGCACATGTGAGGAGACAGGCATGCGGGCTCATTTGACCCTTTGTGACGTAACTACTTCCGTGCTGTATTGACCATGCACAAGTTGGACCCGGAGAAAACAATAGGACGTGGAGGATACAACTGCATAGGAACCTTTATAAATACTATATAGTACCTTGAGACTGTCTGGAGGACCCAGGAGTCCGAGATGACAGCGGACCAAGTTTGAGAAAAATGGGTGAGTCTTCCCCCACAGGTAACTGGGAAAAAGATTAAAATAGATGGTGATTCACCGAATAGCCGTCTAGACAAGGAGGATCCTCTGTCGCCTCTGAAACACCAGAGACGTTCCCTCTGTGGGAAGAGGAGGGATGGAGTCCTTGAGTCCTATGTTGGAGTTATATATCCTGGAATAGACAAAATTGATAAATATATTTTGTAAGATCCACCCACATGCTTGAGCAAATCCCTCTCACGTGACTAATAGATTGTACGGTAGAGAAATTGTCCATCCATAAGAGAATGCATCAGATCAACAAGCCCCTGACAAAATGTCGATGGAGAAAGACTTTATGATCAACTCCAGTCGATTGATGTGCATGAAGATTTGATGTTCGACCATGGTCTTTCTGTCTACCGAATCTTACATATAGCAGCCCAAACGAGAAGGTTGGCATCAGATTCCAAGACAGAAACCAAGAGTGGGACCAAAGATCGCTTGTGGAAAATTTTCGTGTGGATTTTTAATGTGTACATTTTAGCTGATCACTGGCAAAAACACCTCTGGAAGCTGGATTATGAAACATCTTCCTCATGGAAGACCGTGCCTTGTTTAGTAAGAGAAAATTTTCATGTTTTTGTTAAGTTCCTTTATAAAAGCATCTCCAAAGAGCATGCTCTAAGCAGTAGGGCTGAGTTATTTCAATCCTACATCTGCCAATTTAGAATCATTTCTCATCAGAGCTGCTTTTCATCTTTCAGAGGCCAATTTTCAGGAGTGCTGAGTTTCATCTGGCATCCAATGGCATGCCCCAGGATAGGGCATTATCTACAAATACAGTATTAGTGCCAATGCCCATAATGTCAAGCAGTTTATTGTGCTCCACTTGTGTGGATGTCATTTTAAATACCGTTTTGAGGGTAACATCCACTGTGGGACCATATAATAAGTGACCATGGTAAGGTCAAACTCTGTGGTTTGGCTCACCTTCTCTTATAAGGTAGGTCTTGGCATTCTTCTAGGAGGTGGTTATGGACATCCATGTATAGTGGTTTATCAACCATACGTGTAGAACTTTTGATATGTGATCCAGAGGGACCCAGTCCCCATATCATGGAGATCAGATTTTGTGTGGGAAAACATTTGAACTCCCTGGGTATCCAGGATGATGTCTGTGGCTGCCAACCTCTTTGAGTTTTGCTCAGTGGCCATGTGGTGCCCACCCACAAATGTTTCCTGGATATAATGGAAGGTGAGGTTCCAAGCTATCATCCTTGACCAAAGCCAATTCTCAGCTTGTATCTCACCCACTACTGACAAGGAGGGAGGTAATTAAGTCAGCCCCATCCAGGACACCTTCTGACCTTTGGACACTATTTGTATTTTGGCAGGGGCCTTGTCCTTACATTATCTGGTGGGTCTAAATTCACCCTACCAATGTTTGCATTTTTGAAGGCACATGCCGGAACTCTAGAAGAATAATAACTTGGCAATGATGGTTATAACGATCATCTAACTCAGTAAAATATAACAAGATTTACATGTCAGGTGCCTGTTGGCACTTAATTCTAAGGCACCACCTGACTTCTCCCTGCCCCCCCTCAAAAATAATGTATATAAATAAAATTAGTTTGATGAATATATTGACTAGTTGTTAAAGGCAAAAAAGTCTAAAATACATACACTGATATTTGATAACTGCGTATGTATATTTGTATGTGTGTGCATATTTCTGCTTGTATTGTGTTGGAATCTGTGAGTACAGGGAGTGTATATAGCTGTGTAAATGCATGCAAAGTTAAAATTTATGTTAGAAGTGATTATGGTAGAGAGGGGTTTAAAGTTAGAGAGGAGATAAATCAGAGTTAGATTACATGTGGTATTGAAAGAGGTTGTAGAGGAGTACATTGATAGCTTAGTTAAACATAAGATTATGGTAGAGGTTTTTTAGGATGTAAGTGCTAAAATATGGGGCTAAGTAAAAGGTTTGTTTATGTTTTGAGAGTGGTTAATTAAGGGTAGGGGAAAAGGGTTGTTCATGACATGTGGTGTTTGAGAGTTTATTTGCAAAGTACTCATCCTCCCATCTCTTAGACTTTCGGCTGCCTATGACTGATGACAGAGATGGAAAAGTTATACAGTGTGTATCACTTAATGCTGGCCCTGCTCCTCATGCAATACATTTCCTGTGTGAGATGCTGTTAGTGTCCATTCCACTTCCTGTCTAGCCTCACATACAGACACTGACATACATGGGATAGCACAGGGTGTTACACCCTCTATAACTTCTCGTGCAGCTCTGCTATCACGCATAGGAGGCTGGTACTTATCACTGCCTATCAAGCCAAGGCTGCTGGTACTAATCACTCCCCATCAGCTCCAAAAAAAGGCACATTATATGTGTTGAACACAGGCGTTTCCTACAGGACAGACATCTGTAGGCTGGTGCCTACTCTGATTAATGGGAAATCCAGCTTTGTTACCCGTACTAGAAATGTAATTGGCTACACCCAATAGACCCAATAAGATGCCATTACTCCAAACTTATTGACAAACATTTAAAAAAATACTATTCTGATATTTAAAGTTAAAGACATCCAGAAACATAAAAGAATTGTGAATCACATCCACAAACTAAATCTGGGTTTACAATACTAAAAGAAGTAGATTTGACTTATTCCACCATTGACATACTGCAAGCTTAAAGAATATAAGACACCTCTCTGCTTCCTACAGCTACAAAACCATTGAAGTTGCAATCCTTCTTCACAGACAATTTCAATACAATTTCCATTAAAACACTTTCAACTAAGACATAATACTTTACTTGATCTCTTCAAGGACTCAGTAATTCAATTGTTGAATGTATGCCATTAAGTAACTGATATTATATTCTTTCATGAATTACTTGGCAAAATATCTTTCTCAGAGATCCTTAACCTCCTATTTGTTGGGGACTTTGACATAATTATGGACTATTCACCTGAGACATTGACGTGAACCTCCCTTACCCTAATTGACCTGACCATAGGCATCTTGTCTCTCACACAAACACTAAATTTGACACAGTACTGGAGACTGATGACATGGCAAAGAAACGGACATCACCTTCTGTCCTTGATATGCAATAGCTATTCATGAATCAATTTATTTTTCCATTTTTTGATTTTCTTCCATGATGCCAAGAGAACAGCATCCTTCTCCTCTTGACTTGCATAAGGAATTAGTACAACATAAGCCCTACTTGGCTATACAACATGTCCCTTCTCCCAATAAGTTCAAAGCATAAAAAAAAAAAATCTTAGGCACTCACTGTGATAAATTCAAGCAGATTTAATGGACACAGCAACGTTTCGACCTGTACCCAGGTCTTTATCAAGCTAACACCACATCAAAAAGTGAACATTTAAATACACACATAATTAATGTGAAATTACAAAATTGATTTAAACACACGGTCATATAATTAAAACACACAATGATGTAATGAAAAATTAAATCAACTAGTTAATTCAGCTCTCCAGCTCTTTACAAAACATGGCAAAAAGGAGGCAGTACATGCCATATACATAAAACAAAAAAAAGGGATAAATAAAATCCGCAAGGATGTATATAACCCTCCACTCACTGTGCAGAAAATCCCATAATGGGCAAAATAATAACTCCACTAAAAAAGTAATAATAATCAAAAACTAATAATAATCCAGTATCCAGTAAGAAACTCTATCCCGGCGGCCCGATACAGGGGATCAGGGACGGAATGCCTTCGGCCCCCGAGCAAAATTAGAACCTGGGCTCCCTGCAGACCAATAGATATGCTGGTATATATGATGGTGTAGATGTACCGTGTATTTGATTATATGTGCATGTTAAGTGAATGTATGCTTCTGTGAGTATATTCACTGTGAGCCTTGGTGTAAGTGAATATATGTATGTTTTTGTGTGTAGTATCAGGACTAGAGTTGAGCGGACACCTGAGCGGGTTTGGCCGAACTTTGAAAACAAGTCCGGGTTCGGGATCGAACTTGACCCCAAACTTGACCCTGAACCCCATTGAAGTCAATGGGCACCCGAACTTTTGGCCAGAAAAATGCCTCTAAATAACTCCTGGAAAGAGCTGCAAAAGCAAGTAAAATTGGGGTAAGAGTAGGACAAGTGCCCTGCAAACAAATGTGGATAGGGAAATCACTTAAAATAACATAAAAATTAAAAATACAGCTGAGCCATAAAATAGCACTAGATGGAGTATTTGATTTTAGCTTTGGAAGAACATAAATCAAAATCTAAAGCATGGCTGTCAGGAGGATAAACATAATTATCCATTTGAGAGAGGGTTGGAGTGCAGGGTATTCTCTTTCATTGTTCAAACTGAGCTCAGCTCCTGATGCATGGAGAAAAGGCCTTCACAAGTCTCTGCTATTATGTACTTAGTTTATACTAAGTGACCCATAGGTTGAGGAGGCGGTGACCGTGGCGGTGTAAGTGGAAGCAGCGGTGGAGGAGGAGGATGAGGTAGCCAACACTGTTTTTTTTTTTTTGTAATTGTGGTAGCCCACAAAATATTAGGACATACAACAAAAGAAACAGTTGCGGCCTGCGGTGCATTTCTTGCAGTCCTGATGCATGGAGAAATGCTCAACTCCTGATGCATGGAGAAAAGGCCTTTACAAGCCTCTGCTAATGTGTACCTAGTTTATACTAAGTGACCCATAGGTTGAGGAGGCAGTAACCGTGGCGGTGGAGGAGGAGGAGGAGGAGGTAGCCAACACTGTTATTTATGTTTTGTTTGTTTTTAATTGTGGTAGCCCACAAAATATTAGGACATACAACAAAAGAAACATTTGCGGCCTGCGGTGCATTTCTTGCAGTCCTGATGCATGGAGAAAAGCTTAACTCCTGATGCATGGAGAAAAGACCTTCACAAGCCTCTGCTAATGTGTACCTAATTTATACTAAGTGACCCATAGGTTGAGGAGGCGGTAACCGTGGCGGTGGAGGAGGAGGATGAGGTAGCCAACACTGTTTATATATTTTTTTTTTAATTGGGGTAGCCCCCAAAATATTGGGATATATAAAAAAAAGACAACTCTGTTCCGTAGAGTAGCTGTTGACATTATAGTTGCGCAGGAACTTTGTTGACTCTTGAGAACCTCATCCAGTTTCTGCGCCTACCATGGTGACCACGGGTAATGGGGAATCAGGGTTCCATTCCGTACAGGGACCCTGAGAAACGGCTACCACATGCAAGGAAGACAGCAGACGCGCAAATGACCCACTCCCAACACGGGAAGGTAGTGACGACAAATAACAATACAGGACTCTTTAGAGGCCCTGTAATTGTAATGAGTCCACTTGAAATCCTTTAACTCTGATCAATTGGAGGGAAGTCTGGTGCAGAGCCACTGACCCATGCGTGCTGCAGCTGAAATGCCACTATCACCTGGTGCTGCTCGCACAGTCTCATGAGGCAGTGAGCGGGAAGGCCGTAGTTACGCTGCAGCGCAGACAGGCGAGCAGCAGCAGGGTGACAACGACAAACGCGCACAGCCGCTACAGTGAATGTCACATCCTGTTCCAAGTTGCGGATCAGTCTGGTGATGGCTTCTGGTATCAAGTACTCTTTTTACTGAAGCTGTGTCAGGGTCCTGGTATGTGGCCGCACAAACGCTGGTGCTCAACACCAGGGGGAATGCGGTTACCCTGCACCAGACCCTATTAATCCATTCCACACTGTGACTAATAACTTCAACATCGGACATACTGGGTCCCGGTCATCCGACCGCCGTCCAGACAGTGTCTGGGTCCTGGTCACCGGACTGCCCACCTCACTGTGAAACTACAAATGGATCATTAAATCTGGTACGAACCCGAACTTTGCAGTCTATTATGGATCCTTTGATCGCTACATGTTTTACTTGGATAACTGGTAATTCTCGAGCTAATACATGCCGACGAGCGCTAGGGGACGGCTGCTCCACTTTTGCACCCTGCTCCCTCTTATGCTGTGCTGGTGCCTCTGTGAGACCAGCGCCTCTTCCTCCAAACTGCACACATTACTCGCATGACCTTGATTCCATGTGGGGTCTAGGACCTCATCATCTTCCACATCATCTTCCACCCACTCCTCAACCCTGCCCTCCTTGCCGGTATGCACACTGCAGAAAGCCACAGTGGTTGGCACCTGTGTTTTTCCAGCATGTAAAATCTGCAAAGGACATATGGAAATTGTTTTAGAATTGTATCCAGGCAACATTTTTCCCTATAAACTGACCTCTCAGTTTGACTTGGGAGGGTATTGCCCAAGAATTACAATATTGTTGAAGTACCTCTTAGCTATTGATCACTGGTTTGAATATAGCAGCTTGTTATCTGGTAGTTTCTAGTGTTGAAAATATCAATCTGTTTTCTATCACTTAGATCTGTGTAACAAGTGTTGT
>OW240916.1:112285069-112299065 GCA_933207985.1 Pelobates cultripes
GTGGCCGAGCCCAGTATAGTCCGACCGGTACAGGGAGCTGTTGTTTCCTGTACCCGGCGGACTAACAGGAAGTGAACACTCAGTGTTCACTTCCTGTTAGTCCGGCCGGGTACAGGAGACAGCTGCTCTCTGTACCGGTCGGACCATGCCATAGAGGGCTCGGCCACGCTACAGTGAGGGAGCTGACAGGAGGGAGCGCTGAGCGCTTCCCTCCTGTCAGCCTCTCCTCAGGCTGCGCCCGGGCGGTGCGGTCCGACGCACCGCTCGGGCAAAGCTGCAGCCGCCTGAGGCTCTTTACATAGCGCTCGGGTGGCTGCAGCATGGGGGGGCCGGCGCTCCTGGCGGCGCCCCTTCCCAAGGGGCGCCCTAGGCGGCTGCCTAGTCCGCCTTACAGGTAGCGCCGGCCCTGCTGGTGTATATAGCCTGTCCCTGCAGACTTTCCAATCTAAAAGCTACCTTTTTGGAGATAAGGATAAACACAAAAAGAATTCAGCACTAGTAATCACAAAATTAGTCAAGGTAGGCAGCAACCCAAATGAAGGAAAACCCCTCGGGTCCTTCGGTGGATAGATACAAAAAGATATGGAAGGGCTGCGCCAAATAAGGGTAGATAGTCCAGTAAAGTATTGCTAGGGTGCCAATAGATGGTCTAGGATACTTGATAGAGTTCCTCTGTGGATGCGTCTGGTGTAGACCGTTCCGTATATGTAAATACAAGAGAGGTAGAGGCGACTAATGGTATAGTATGAAAGTTCAGGGTGTGATAGGTAACAAAAAGTAAAGAACTCACATTCAAGAGAGCTATGGCCAGCTCTGGTGTGGATTGTGTACAGCGGTATAATCCCCGCTTATGGGATATGTAGGGAGGGGTCTCCGTCAACACCGTCTGGTAGTCCAGAGCTCGAAAAAGAAAGACAGAAAGCAACAATAGTGCTCTCAATTTTGATGTGGTTCAATGTGCAGATAAGAAGAGGTAAAAAACTCACATTTGAGGGAGCTATGGCCAGCTCTGGTGTGGATAGCGTACAGCGGTATAATCCCCGCTTATAGGATATGTAGCGGCGATACGTCCGTCAGCACCGTCTGGTGATCCAAGGCTCCAATATAGAAGAATAAAAAGCAGCAATAGTGCTCTCAATTGTGATAGGTTAAGAGAGTAGTAGAGAAAATAAAATAATACTCACAAAGATAGAGCAGAGGTACTGCTCTATGGATAGGCGCCGGTGGTATGATCCCCACCTAGGATTTCTTGGAGTACTGGAACTTTAAAATTGCCAATGGAAGTAAAAGTAACCAGGAAAGGTTAAAATGCCAGGAATAGGTAAAAACAAAAGTTGTTTAAAGTGCATAAAGAGTGCAATAAAAAGAGGATTGGTACAATAAAGTAGCCAAAAAACTTTTATTGATCTAAAATACACAGTAAAATACAGAATTAATAACCATAAACGCGTTTCACCATAAGTGGCTTCTTCAGAATGGGATAAAAGTAGTAACCTGGCAGGGGTTGTTTAAATAGGGCTATGTTAATTTGAAAATTGCGCCAAAAGTGTAATTGGCCAATCAGAGACAATTTTTAAAATCACTTTTCAAAATTAGGATTCAAGAGTATGGGAGTGATGTTATAAAGGTGATGAGTCCATTTAAATTATTTAAATGTGAAAACTAGAGTGAGAAAGTTGTTTTTAAAGAGAAAGAAAGGAAAAAAAAAAAAAGTTCAAAAAATAAAAAATAAATAAAAATAAAAATAAAAATAAAAAAAAAGTTTGATTAAAGTTCATTAAAAGAATTACCCTAACCCATGAAACAAGTAAGGAATCTATTAATTTTTTAGACCTCAACATCTTCATTACAGACAACACCATCCACACCAAAACATTTTTTTAAAAAGTCTGCGTCAACACAGCTATCGAAAGATCTAGCTGCCATTACAAACCTTGGTTGGAAAGTGCCCCTCAAAGCCAATTCCTTCGTCTCAGAAGGAATTGCTCCCAAATAGAAGATTTTAACAAACAATCAAATTATCTAAAAGAAAAATTTATTGAGAAAAATTACTCACCAACCCGCCTCAACACCATTATAAATACCATCACCAAAAAAGATAGAGCAGACCTCCTAATTTACAATACCCAACCCACCACCAACACCATGCCCCTTCCTGTTATTTTCAATTTTAATAACAAAAGTGGCCATGTCAAAAAAATTATCAAAAAACATTGGCACCTCTTAAAAGAAGATGAAATACTTAAAAATATTATACCTGACAAGCCTAATGTTGTCTTTAGAGGTGCCCCAAACTTCAAATCCATTTTAACCACCAATTTTACAAAAGAAACCAAACCTACTTTTAATTCTTTTATGCCCAATGCCAGTGGCTTTTATAAATGTAAAAGATGCATTGTATGCAAAAACACAGACCCCTCCGTCCCTTCCAAAACCACCAGTTTTAAATCTAATATCACCAACAAAACCTATAAAATTAAAGATTTTATCAGTTGCGATACCAAAAATGTCATCTACTTGTTGGAGTGCCCTTGTGGTCTCCAGTATGTAGGGATGACCACAAGAAGTCTTAAAGTGAGACTGAGTGAACACTGTAGAAATATCAAAAAAGGCTACCTGAATCACTCAGTCTCCAAACACTTTTGTACACATAACAACGACATAAGACACCTTAAATGCATCGGCATAAAAAAATGTATAATACCATGGAGAGGTGGTAACATTAAGAACATATTAGGTAAAGCTGAGATGGAATGGGTTTTAAATCTCAAAACTCTTACCCCATCTGGTTTAAATGTTGATTTTGACCTGTTTAATTTTATTTAAATTCCTATATACAACCCTTATCTACATGCTTTTATTCTTTATGTCTGGACCTAACCAACCCTCATAATAATAATAATCTTTTAAGTTTTATTTTTTCATCTATGCCTTTCCATTTATATATCTTGTATTCTGTGTAATCTTTTATTTAATTTTATTTAATTTTATTTTTATTTTATCTATTATTTTCATTTAACATCTGTATTATTACTCTGGGGTATAATATAACCCCTATTTAAATCATTATGTTTGGAATTATATTACCCCCTTTTCATGCATACTCCGTTTACATATATCTCTGTATATCTGTACCTTTAAACCATCTATTTTTTTTGTTCTTTTAATGAACTTTAATCAAACCTTTTTTTTTTTGTTCTTTTAATGAACTTTAATCAAACCCTTTTTTTTTGTTCTTTTAATGAACTTTAATCAAACCCTTTTTTTTTGTTCTTTTAATGAACTTTAATCAAACTTTTATTTTTTTTTTTAACTTTAATCAAACAACTTTTTTTTTTTTTTCTTCCTTTCTTTCTCTTTAAAAACAACTTTCTCACTCTAGTTTTCACATTTAAATAATTTAAATGGACTCATCACCTTTATAACATCACTCCCATACTCTTGAATCCTAATTTTGAAAAGTGATTTTAAAAATTGTCTCTGATTGGCCAATTACACTTTTGGCGCAATTTTCAAATTAACATAGCCCTATTTAAACAACCCCTGCCAGGTTACTACTTTTATCCCATTCTGAAGAAGCCACTTATGGTGAAACGCGTTTATGGTTATTAATTCTGTATTTTACTGTGTATTTTAGATCAATAAAAGTTTTTTGGCTACTTTATTGTACCAATCCTCTTTTTATTGCACTCTTTATGCACTTTAAACAACTTTTGTTTTTACCTATTCCTGGCATTTTAACCTTTCCTGGTTACTTTTACTTCCATTGGCAATTTTAAAGTTCCAGTACTCCAAGAAATCCTAGGTGGGGATCATACCACCGGCGCCTATCCATAGAGCAGTACCTCTGCTCTATCTTTGTGAGTATTATTTTATTTTCTCTACTACTCTCTTAACCTATCACAATTGAGAGCACTATTGCTGCTTTTTATTCTTCTATATTGGAGCCTTGGATCACCAGACGGTGCTGACGGACGTATCGCCGCTACATATCCTATAAGCGGGGATTATACCGCTGTACGCTATCCACACCAGAGCTGGCCATAGCTCCCTCAAATGTGAGTTTTTTACCTCTTCTTATCTGCACATTGAACCACATCAAAATTGAGAGCACTATTGTTGCTTTCTGTCTTTCTTTTTCGAGCTCTGGACTACCAGACGGTGCTGACGGAGACCCCTCCCTACATATCCCATAAGCGGGGATTATACCGCTGTACACAATCCACACCAGAGCTGGCCATAGCTCTCCTGAATGTGAGTTCTTTACTTTTTGTTACCTATCACACCCTGAACTTTCATACTATACCATTAGTCGCCTCTACCTCTTGTATTTACATATACGGAACGGTCTACACCAGACGCATCCACAGAGGAACTCTATCAAGTATCCTAGACCATCTATTGGCACCCTAGCAATACTTTACTGGACTATCTACCCTTATTTGGCGCAGCCCTTCCATATCTTTTTGGAGATAAGGCCGTTTCTAGTGGCTTTCACTCAGATGGCCACTAAAATGTCTCCTGTCTTAGTCCACAATGTACAGCACCTACATTCAGCGTCTCCACGCAATGCATGGAGCGCTGAACGTTCCCCATAGAGATGATTTTAATTGATTTAATGCATCTCTACAAGGAGATGCTGATTGGTAATCTCAGCCACGGCGACGGCCATCTACAGCGAGCCCGCCATGGCACTGGAAAAAAAGATGAGTAAAAACATAATTCCCACTGCGATCGGAGGGGGCTGGTGACCTAAACATACACATTCACTGACAGACAACCGGACTGACACACCAAAAAAACCCCAAAAACTTTCTTTGTCTTAGACTAAATCTTTTTCTTCCAGTCAAAACGCATGACCACGTGTCCTATATACAGTCCTATTTGTGAATATATTTCAGCACAATAGTTTGTAGAATATTATCATATCCCCTCTGAGTCGATGTTTTTCTAAACTAAAGAGGTTTAAATTGGTTTACTTTTCTTCGTAGCTAAAATGTTCCATTTATTAATTTTGGACCCCGCCTCTGCACTTTTTCTAGTGCCATAACATCCTTCTGTAGAACAGGTGCCCAAAATTGCACAGCATATTCAAGATGTGGTCTTACCAATGATTTATACAGAGGCAAAATTATATTCTCATCCTGAGAATTAATGTCCCTTTTTTTTTTATTTATGACAATACCTTACTGGCCTTAGCTACTGCTGATTGACATTGCTGCCTAGTTTGTTGTCTAGAACAATTCCAGAATGTGATTTTAAATCAGCAACCCAATGGATAGAAAGCAGCATTCAAATACAGCCTGGTTCCAGAAAAAAAAAAAAAAAGCATGCAAATAATTTATCAATCAGGTAAAGATCACCAAAATAATTAATGCGAGAGTTAAAATGATAGCATTTTCAGATCCAATTTTATCTGTAAAAGAATGAATTTCACCCATTTGTTACTGGAGGTGTAACTTCCCCTCTAGTATTATGGGGTGTAAAGCATGGTCATTCACTAAACTGGAAACAATTTAGAAGTCAAGTTTTAGGTCAAAATAACCAAATACATTTCTACAATTCAGTTATGATTCCAGGTCAGCTATTTTAGTCTAAAATCTGAAATGCTATTTGAATTCTGGGTGAGAAAGGATCAATCAAGGATAGCCATGGTGTTGTGGAAATAAGGTCTGCACATATTTCCTAGTTAGTGACAATGTCTATTTACTCATTCCACGATATATCATATATAAAGCTGAGCACACATGTTTTAATCAAAATGGCTGCTAGAAGCTTCTAACCCCTCCTCCCCCCCCTTCCCTTCTTAACACCAACTAACTACCTCGTGCAGCAAGATGGCGCCGGGAAACCGTGGGAGACCTTCATGGCCCCGGTGACATCACTTCAGTAGGCAGAGCATTAGAGCAACCACTTAACACCTAACCAATAATTGATGTATTATTCCATGTTATCTCTGACAATGCTTATGATGTAATTTTGCTTTAAAAGGGACCTGCCGTCCCCTCTGAATAAACTTTTCCTCAAGTTATTCAACAACCTGGAACCTGTGTCTGGTGTGAATTACTTCAGGGAGCGTGCACGCATTGTTTCATTGATTTGGCCAGGGGCAGATACACAAAGAAATAATCAATACTTTGATAGATTTTTCCATTTCAATTGGCGCCCAACGTGGGGCCACCGGAGAGCCGGTTCGGAGGGCCGGAACCAACGGACCGGAGCGGACCTCCGGAAAGTGGGACAAGCGGAGCCTGATCACCTCCATAATACAGCCGTTGCCTGTGTTGTTCTCCTGTTTTGTGTCGGTCTGTCTCCGAGTCCACTTCCGGCTTCCAGAAGGCTACTAGAGACAGGTAATTAACTCATCCGGTGTGCCCTTTTAAAGTGAACCTGTCGATTGTCTATCTGCCTCCTGTATTCATTTATATGTGTGTGTGTCTCTCCTTCTTTTAAAATATGTTTGCTTGACTGCCTAGCGGGCAGGGAACGCATTTTATATGTTTGCTTAACTGCCTAGCGGGCAGGGAACGCATTACAGCCGGTGGGGCTGGGATTTTATGTTAGCTTGACTGCCTAGCGGGCAGGGAACGCATTACAGCCGGTGGGGCTGGGATTTTATGTTAGCTTGACTGCCTAGCGGGCAGGGAACGCATTACAGCCGGTGGGGCTGGGATTTTATGTTGGCTTGACTGCCTAGCGGGCAGGGAACGCATTACAGCCGGTGGGGCTGGGATTTTATATGTTTGCTTGACTGCCTAGCGGGCAGGGAACGCATTACAGCCGGTGGGGCTGGGATTTTATGTTAGCTTGACTGCCTAGCGGGCAGGGAACGCATTACAGCCGGTGGGGCTGGGATTTTATGTTAGCTTGACTGCCTAGCGGGCAGGGAACGCATTACAGCCGGTGGGGCTGGGATTATATGTTTGCTTGACTGCCTAGCGGGCAGGGAACGCGTTACAGCCGGTGGGGCTGGGATTTTGTTTGATTATTGCAGTGTTTTCATTGGTACCTGTGTTATACCGGGACCAGCCTGGTGGGTGACGGCTGGGGATTGCTATACTTTGAATATTTGGCACCAGTGGTGTTAACATGTACATGGCCATTTTACTCTCTATCATTCTGTGGTTTCTGTTTAATTGTTGTTACAGTGTGGGTACCCTTGGTGTGTGTGTGTGTATTGTGTGGTTAGTTCTGGATTCCGGAGTTTACGCTCATTTATATGTTTGTGATTTTTGCAAATGTCTTCTCATTAGCGCAGCCACGTTCATTTTCTCCTTTGTTCTTTATCTCTCCTGTGCCTGTTGCCCAGAGCTGTGTTAGTCACCCACGCTCATTCGCTCCCGTCCGTGACCACCACCCCGGGTGGGCGGATCTCCGTGACTGGTCTACGTTTGGGGAAGACGCACGGGGCTCAAGTTCTCGTGGCAGTCGAGCACTGTAGACATTCTTTTTCCCTTTTCCCTTGTACCTCCTCTATTTATCTGTCTTTAGCGCGTGGCACGCTTCGTTTACTCAAGATGGGACAGGAACACGCTAGACCTGCTAAGGGCTTGCTGGCTTGTGACATTGTGAAAGAAAGGGCAGGGGAAGATGCAATGTTGAAACTTAAAAAGATTGCTAAGGTGTGTGGCTTCCAGATGTTGCCCAGTGGGAGATTGCAGCCTGAGTTTTGGAGGAAGTTACTCATAGACAAGGAAGGGTTGTTGTTGGATAATGGACTCACAAAGGTTGCAGAGGCTTGGTATCGGGTAGCTAGAGGTCTGAAACGGGAAGGATGGGTCGAGGAAGAGTTGGAGTTTGAGGGGCAAATCGTGTATGTTTACCATAGGAGTGTTAACAATGATGATGTTGTTTCCATTGTCCCGCGACCACCGCCCTATGATGGCGCCCAGAGGGCAACAGTAAATTCCCGCCCTGCTTCCCCCGTCACAGCACAAACCCCACCCCCCGGGGGTGTGCCTTCAGCTCCCACCCCCCTGTGCCCCGGTGCGGATGGTGCTTACTATTACCCAGTGCCACTTCACTCGTTCCCACCCACTCCCATGCACCAACCCCCCTATGACCCAGCCCCCTCCATCAACCATTCTCCCGTCACGTCTGTTGAAGCCCCCCCACCTCCATGTCTTCCGCTACCTCTCCCAGTGCCTGTTCCCACTCCGAATCCTCGTCAAGATCCCGTCCTGACTACTCCCGCCTCACCCACCGAAGTTCCCTCTCCACCTCGAGTACCCCATCCCTAGCAACACCCGCTCCCTCACCCTCCTCGTCTATTACACACCCAACTCCCCCGACCCTTGCCCATTCTACCGACCCCGTTCCTCCGGACCCCTGTCACCCCACGGACCCTCCTTCACCCATACCCCCGGACCCAGACCTTTCCTCTTTTCTCGCTAGTCTTTCGAAATTGACCTGTCCCGTGACCCCTACCCCTTCACCCTCTCTGCCCTTCCCTCCTTCTCATTCCCCTTCGCCCTTCTCCTCCAAGGATCCCTCATCCCTACTCTCCACTCTCATGAATCTTGTCCAGCCCGTTAATCCCGGTCCCCTTGCCTCTGCTCCCTTATGCACAGACACCCCTCCCATCCTCCAGGACCCTCCCGCTATCCACACAGTGTTACCTCCTCCCGAAGTCCCGGCCCCCTCTACCTCGTTGCCTCCTCCTCCCTCGGCCGATTTGCCGTCCCTAATCTCTGCCCTCACCGCCCTGACCCAACCCCCTGTTACCACCCCTTCTCCAGTGTTACCTCCTCCCGAAGTCCCGGCCCCCTCTACCTCGTCGCCTCCTCCTCCCTCGGCCGATTTGCCGTCCCTAATCTCTGCCCTCACCGCCCTGACCCAACCCCCTGTTGCCATCCCTTCTCCAGTGTTACCTCCTCCCGAAGTCCCGGCCCCCTCTACCTCGTTGCCTCCTCCTCCCTCGGCCGATTTGCCGTCCCTAATCTCTGCCCTCACCGCCCTGACCCAACCCCCTGTTACCACTCCTCCAACCCCTTCTCCAGTGTTACCTCCTCCTCCCGAAGTCCCGGCCCCCCCTACCTCGTTGCCTCCTCCTCCCTCGGCCGATTTGCCATCCCTAATCTCTGCCCTCACCGCCCTGACCCAACCCCTGTTACCATTCCTCCAACCCCTCCTCCAGTGTTACCTCCTCCTCCCGAAGTCCCGGCCCCCTCTACCTTGTTGTCTCCTCCTCCCCCGATTTGCCATCCCAACCCTCCACCCACGCTATTACGACACAGCCCCCTGGTCCCATCCCTCCGACCCCTCCCCCGGTGACCCCTGACCCATCCACGGCCAATGACCTGTCTAGCTCGATATCCGCCCTCTTCTCTGCTGTTACCTCCCTGGTTAATTCCGCAATCCCCGTGCCGTCTCCCACTGATTTGCCACCTCCTCCTCCACCTCCTCCTCCTCCTCCCCCCGAACCTCCGACCCCTTCCTTGTCTCCCGCTAGCATCCCCGAGCCTTCCGATCCAATCTCTGCTCTTGCTCATGTCCTAAATACTCACCTCTCACGCCCATCTCAACCGGCCCCCATAACAGCCCCTTCCACTGCATTGATTCCTCATGTCCCTTCCGCCAGTCCTAGTTATCCAATCATGGTGGTTGGGTCCAAGGTGTCTGTGACATCGGACCAACCCTATGCGATGGGTGCTTCCCCCCAAGCCTCCGGTTTCCACCCAACTACCTCTCCTATCACCGGCCTCCCTGCCGCCCCCGCCACAGCTATCCCTGAGACTACTCTTCACCGCAGCCCGGTGGTGCCCGAGGAGGTCGTTGTGGTGGACCAGGGCTCACCTCGCTTGGGGGGGAACAGGCACCCCCAACGGCACTCTATCCCCCAGGGTTATACCCAGATTAACCATGGAGCGGATGGTGCACCACCCATGTATGTTACCTTCAACCCTTCCCAAGCTGCTACCCTTGTGACCTCACTCCCTGATCCTGAGAAACACCCCATGCCCTTTTTCCGCAGGATGGCCCAGATCCGTAAAACATACTCCGCTGCTTGGCGGGATCTTATTAGTTTGTGTGAAATAAAGGCTGGAGATGCATACTGGCCAATCATGGAACGGAGCTTTAACGACGCTCCACTTACTTCTGATACTGATTTTCGTTCTGGTGAAATTTTCTGTGAACAGCTTCGAGCCTGGGCACAGGATAAACTAGCTGATCAGGCTACTTGCATAAATGACATAATTCAGGATAAACTTGAGACAGTTGAAAAGTATCACTCTAGGTTGACTCAGACTTTTTCAGACTTAGGATTCAGCACCTATAACAATGCACACACCCAGATGCTATCTGCAGCTTTTGTGGCAGGTCTTAGGGAACACATTCGTAAGGGGTTAATTTTAGCTCGCCCTGAGTATAGAATTATTCCACTGGACACTCTTTTGTTGGTAGCCAAAGGCTTAGAATCTGTTCTGCAACCCACACAGCGAAGAACCAGTCCTCTGATGTACACTACCTCCACACCAATTACAGGTTCTAACCAAGTTCCTCAGTTACTCCCCCAACAGTACACTCAGTCACCCCAGACACTGCCTGCACCAATTCCCTTCTCCCGGGACCGGACTATCACGACAATCCGGACCTGTTTTAATTGTAATCAGCCAGGTCACTTTAGAAGAGATTGCCCACACCCTAGAGTGTTCCGCCAACAGGCTCCCCGGTACCCAAGTCCCCATGTCACCGGCTATAACTTCCCCTCCACTGGTTACCTCCCAGCCCTGCCCCATCCACAGTTGCCACAGCTTCCTCCACCTCCTCCTCCTCCTCCTGAATACACCCAAGCCCGGCTCCCTGCATCAGAAGCTCGTGCATACACTTCGCCCTCCGCTGAAGGGTATGACAATGATGATTTCCAAGACAGCCAGCCACAGCCCCGCCACGCCATCCGTCCATCCCGTCCTCCCATGCATTCTACTAACCCTCCCTCCACTTCCCGCCGGTACCAGGGACCAGACCAGGCCCATCTAGATTTATTACAATAGGTAACTGGCAAGCCTGTGTCAGCAACCCCTGCCATGCCAGTGTCTGCGGGGGATGGGGGAGGGCCTTTGGCTACTGTAGTTCTCCCCGTGGAGGGTCACCCAACCACCTTTCTAGTTGACACAGGTGCAGCCCGTAGTGTCCTTAGGGAACAAGACCTGCCAGACCCTTCCTTCTTATCCGACACCGATGTCTCCTGTGTTGGGGTGGATGGTACACCACGCAGTAACCCCCTTACTAAGCTCCTACACGTAGGATCACACATCCTCTCCCGGTTTGTTGTTTCCTCTACTTGCCCCATTAACCTCCTAGGTGCCGATGTTCTCTCTCGGCTCCAGGCTTCTATTACCTTTACTGCAGATGGTCAAGTTGAATTGACAACCCCCTTATCACAAAAAGATACCTCTGTCCTCTGCTCACTCCCCATCTTGTTGAACCTAACTGACAATACAGGGAATGCACGGGTCTCACACACCCCCAGTGCTCTGGATCGTATCCCCCAAGAACTTTGGTCCACCGGCCCGGATGATATTGGGCGCTTACATGTACCCCCAGTCTTGGTCCAGCTCCTGCCTGGAGCACTACCTCCTCGTAGACCACAGTATCCTCTGAAGCCAGCACAAGCTGAAGCCATTACCAAACAAGTTGAAAGCCTCCTTGCCAAAGGTGCCCTCATCAAGTGCACATCTCCATGTAACACACCACTTTTCCCTGTTAAAAAGCGAACTATTAAGGGTCAACCCGACCAGTACCGCATGGTGCAGGACCTCCGTGCTGTTAATGAAGTAACCATAAAAGACACTGCTATTGTTCCAAAACCTCACACCCTCTTGTCCCAAGTCCCACCAACTTCCACAATATTCACTGTAGTGGATCTAGCTAATGCCTTTTTCAGTGTCCCCCTTGACCCTTCCTGCCGCTTTCTCTTCGCCTTCACTCATGAAGGACAACAATATACCTGGACTGTTATGCCTCAGGGGGCTCAGAATTCCCCCACACAGTTTGCTCATGCCATGTCCCTGGTTCTGGATCCCTGGCAGAAATCTCATTTGGATGTTGTCCTGCTTCAATATGTTGATGATCTCCTTCTCTGTGCTCCTGATTTGCCCACTGCAGAGCGTGACTCAGAAGATCTCCTATGTTTCCTCGCTGCAGCCGGTTGCAAAGCTTCAAAATCAAAGCTACAATGGTGCCGGCCCTCTGTGGTCTTCTTGGGACATTGCCTTTCCCATGGCACCAAACATCTAACTTCTCAACGTGTGCAAGCTATTCTGCAACTCCCTTTACCTGCGACACATCAGACTCTTCATGCCTTTTTGGGTCTTATCACATATTGCAGGTCCTGGATACCCGAAGCATCAAAGCTCATGCAGCCTCTCTACGATGCCCTCAGGAGTGAGCCCTTTCACCTCACTGAAGAAACAATCACCTGTTTCCACAATCTGAAAAGAGCTATTGCTTCTGCACCTGCTTTGGGCCTACCCAACTACCAACTTCCTTTCAATTTGTTTGTCTCCTAAAAGTCAGGACATGCCTCCGGAGTCCTTACCCAGAAACATGGGTCACGGCAACGCCCTATTGGCTATTTTTCATGTATGCTTGACCCTGTTGCGAGGGGTAGTCCCTCTTGCCTCGGAGCGGTGTTTGCCGCCAGCGCCCTCCTAGACAAGACAAATGATTTTGTTCTTGGCCATCACCTCACAGTGTTGGCCCCTCATGACATTACTGCAATCCTGCAACAAGTTCAACCTAAACACCTTTCCTCCCAACGTCACCTCCGTCTGCAAACCTCCTTACTTCTACCTGACAAATGTGAAACTCCAGAGATGTCTTTCCCTGAACCCAGCCACTCTTCTGCCACTTCCCAAGGGGGGAGTTGTGCATTACTGGTATAGCCTGGATATCAACCCAGAGGTCCGAACAGATTTGCAGCTGCCTGCACTTGCACCTCCACATGATGAACAATCAGAGGCCCTACTTCACTGTACCTTGTGGTTTAAGGACGTACCAGGCCCTGATATGAACTATGAGGAAGAACTATTCCAGCTTAAAGAAATTCAAATTACCCTGACTGACTTATTCTGGGACCCCACAGGTACCATGCTCATCTTAGTCCATCTTCCAGAGAATGTAACACATCTCTATCATCATTGGGAAACAGCTATCCCACACATATCTCTCACCAGATCCCCCGACACCTCATGGAAAGACCTAGGCCTGATGGCCAAAACCTGGAGCCAAATGACCCAAGAACAACTGACTTCTACGGGGATCAACAAAAAGACTATTAACTACTGTACAGCAGGGTACCCAAGGTACCACACAGAAGCCTGTGAAGATCCACTCACCACAGACTGTGACCTAGATATTCCTCATGATTGTTTTGAACAAATGAAAATGGAAACTACACACCTACCAACTGTCTATGAAGCTGCATTACTCAACCCGGATCAAACACTATTTGTGGATGGGTCAAGATTTGCTGATGAACAGGGACAATATCACACTGGGTATGCAGTCACCACAGGATGTCAAGTATTACAAGCAGCTGCCCTACAATCAGCTAAGTCTGCTCAAGAAGCCGAGCTAACAGCCCTGACTGTGGCCTGCAAATTGTCTGAAGGTCTACGTGTCAATATTTACACGGATTCAAGATATACCCTGGGAGTAGCACACGATTTTGGCTTAATTTGGAAGACCAGAGGATTTCTTACGGCTACCGGTACCCCAGTAAAGCATGGGGCAGCTATTGCAGAACTGATGGATGCATTGGAACTCCCAGCAGAGGTGGCAGTACTGAAAGTAAAAGCCCACGGAAGACTAGACACAGAGGAAGCACGTGGCAGCCACTTAGCTGATCAGGCAGCTAAGGAAGCAGCACGGCAAGGATGGGAAGTGGACAGAAGAGTGGCCACAGATACACTACCCATCTACACTATGCAAACATTGCCTACAGATCTTAGGCTTCTGAAGGAACAACAAGCTGCTGCTACTCCCCAGGAGA
>OW240916.1:112299165-112390715 GCA_933207985.1 Pelobates cultripes
TATCACTGCTAATGAACCACACAAAGACAATCGGTGATATCTATTGGTTATGTGGTGACAAACAATTGAGGTCCCAATTAGCTGGGCAATGGTGGGGGAAGTGTGCCCTAACCAAAGTCATAATGCCTATCCACATTATTCCAGATGGTAGTCATAACACGTTAAACCTTACACATGTACACTCTAGAACCAAACGAGAGGCTCCTATCCGAGGGAGCTTCGACCCCCATGTGTATATTGATGCCATAGGTGTGCCAAGGGGGTGCCTAACGAATTCAAAGCAAGAGATGAAGTGGCTGCAGGATTTGAATCCCTAATTCCAATGATAACTGCTAACAAAAATGTCAATTGGATCAACTACATCTATTATAATCAGCAGCGCTTCGTTAACTACACAAGGGATGCCCTACAGGGCCTAGCAGAACAATTACAAGCCACTACTCAAATGACATTTCAGAACAGAATGGCCCTAGACATGATTTTAGCTGAGAAAGGGGGAGTATGTAAGATCCTCCCTGAGACCATGACATGCTGTACATATATTCCAGACAACACTAGGCCAAATGGGAAGGTGACTACGGCCATAGAAAAGCTAGATAGTCTTTCTGATGAACTAAAGAAAAATTCAGGAGTCACTGACACTTGGGACAGATGGTTTGGATGGATGAATGGTTGGCAAAGGACCCTCTTCCAGGTAGGGACAGCTGTTCTCATAATGATTATCATCTTCTTATTTATAATCTGTTGCGTGCTCCCTTGCATACAGAAGTACTTACAGAAAGCGGTAGATAAGACTATAGATGACGTGACCCCTACTTTCCTACATCAAGACATCACAGACCTCGAAGATGACACTCCACATACACCCCTTCAATCACATCAGTTCAAACAAACAACTGCTTTCCTGTAGGGACAGTGTTGGGAAAGCGTCTGTCTTAGCAGGCGAGTCTCACGTGTGGAGATGTGGTGGACTAGCCACTGCGGGTTACCCACGGAGTGAAGTGTTCGATGCTTGTTAAGACAGATAAGTTGCAGGCAGCTAGGGACTTATTAGGGACAGTAGCAGTTGTTATGGTAAATAGCCATTTTAGGGGGGACTGTTGTGGAAATAAGGTCTGCACATATTTCCTAGTTAGTAAAAATGTCTATTTACTCATTTCACAATATATCACATATAAAGCTGAGCACACATGTTTTAACCAAAATGGCTGCTAGAAGCTTCTAAACCCTCCTCCCCCCCCTTCCCTTCTTAACACCAACTAACTACCTCGTGCAGCAAGATGGCGCCGGGAAACCGTGGGAGACCCTCATGGTCCCGGTGACATCACTCCAGTAGGCAGAGCATTAGAGCAACCACTTAACACCTAACCAATAATTGATGTATTATTCTATGTTATCTCTGACAATGCTTATGATGTAATTTTGCTTTAAAAGGGACCTGCCGTCCCCTCTGAATAAACTTTCCTCAAGTTATTCAACAACCTGGAACCTGTGTCTGGTGTGAATTACTTCAGGGAGCGTGCACGCATTGTTTCATTGATTTGGCCAGGGGCAGATACACAAAGAAATAATCAATAGAATGATTGATTTTTCCATTTCAGCATGGCTCCCAGCTTCATGCCTTTAATGTTTACTATATATATAGTAAATAGGGAAAAAGTTGCACTCTCCAGTCTTTTAAAGAAAAACAATGATAATTTAATCCATCAGAGGGTTTACAGCTTTCCTGATCAACGTTTCGACCCAGGAGCCATATTATACGGAATTTGCTGGAGCTATATAAATAATAAAATAATAATAATAATACAACATACAAAATCTAGCGCACTCACTCATTTACTAAACAGCGATTTCAAGTCTCACAGAATGTTATAGTTTTATTTAAAAACTATAACATTCTGTTTGGTTACAGTATATGATCATACAGTACATAAGCCTGCCACAACGTCAATGGACTCCATTCCTGGCGGATCCTACCCTAGCAGTCTAATGCCTGCGCTTATGAGATTAATCCACTTACTTGGGAAATACTTCCTCCTGGGACTCTCTGCAGGTTAAAGGACCACTATAGTGCCAGGAAAACAAAGTAGGTGAAGGGGGTTAACGTTGCCAAAGCTGTTCTTTTTCCCAAATTCAGCCACTGAACACTCCTAAGCGCCTACAGTATGGAAACACTCCCACATGAACAGTACAACTCTTCCTCTCTATCCTGGAGATAATTGGGTTAAGTACCTGAAGTAACTCAATTACCTCCAGGCTTAGAGAATATCCTCCATTTTACAGTACTGGTAAAAACACATAAAAATACATATTTCCAAATATACCCAACGGAACCCCCACATTCAACGTATCCCCAGATAGCTTACATCTGAACGCTCAATATAACCGAACAGCGCTCAGATCCCATACATGTAGTTCAATCGCCATGGAGTTAAAGTCTTGTACATTGTGTGTTCGACAAAACGAATGCGCTCCATGGGTCGACTATCTGGTACAGATCTGTTCGTATATTGTCAATTTACCGAACGGCACAGCGTTCGTATGAATTTGGAACAGAGTGATGGATGATCAGGGATTTTAGCAGTGTTCGTGGGAAGCAGTGTCCGAAATCCATTCCATGAGTTTGTCGATGAACATCGCTGGGCGTTCGACTGTCCAAGATGGCCGCCGCCACGTGTTTGTTCATACGAACGACGACCACCCAGCCGACCTTTCAGGAGTTGGAAGTGCCTGCGATTAACCACAATGTTAATGAGGGCAGAAAGGTTAATGAGCAGCACACTTCCCTGTTGGGTGGCCTGCCATTGGGTAGTTTGTTTGTATTTGGATGAATGCAAGCAGAAGACATACGAACAACCTGCAATAACCGAACAAATAGACAAATCAGGTTTCAAATAAGAATCCAAAGGCAGAGAGGTCTGCCACAGGGAGGAAGGGGTTAGTCACTTACCTTTCTACAGCACCGGCATGCAGAACTCTCCTCCCTTTTCCGACATCAGCGCTGAATGTGCATGCGCAAGAGCCACGGGCGCATTCAATCAGTCCATAGGAAGTGCAGAAGCGCCTCTAGCGGCTGAGAGACAACCACTAGAGGCTGGATTAGCTTGTTGCAAAATTGGAAGTGCTTCAAACCGGGTTTTTTGCCTTCTTTTGGATCAACAGCATAAAACAAATGCGAGGAAGGCTGAACTTGATGGACGCAAGTCTCTTTTCAGCTATGTAACTATGTAACTTTCTCCAAACCTTACAAAGCACTGACAGCAAGAGTACTATCAGTAACCACTTTTCATATTGCTTGACTTTCAAAATCTACAAAGCTTCCATCAAAAAAAGTGATTTAAACAGTATTAACATGTAGTGACTCTAAAAGGATGTCTGTTGTGTCAAGCTCTCAAGATAAATGTTTTGCTTAAACATGGGATCCATGGGAAAGTTACATGGGATATTTCTTAGTTCACTTACCCAAAGGGCATAATAACCGTGCTATATTAGCTAATCATGGATGTATTAACATAATACAGTTTCTGTGTATAAGTATTTATTTATTTAAAAAATGTAAAAATATATTGGTGTGAAAATCCCTTTTTTCCCTCTCTTTTTTCCTTACTTTTATTTGAATAATTTTATAAATATTCGAATAAACCAAATCTATGTTGTTATTTGAATTAATAGGGATTGATAAATTGGACCAAAGTACAGTAGTGATTTAATTGCTAACCTGTACTTCTAAGAAGAGATTATTATGCATTTTGTGTATTTCTGTTTTTTATTTTAGAGTTGCACAATCTGCTCTTCTGTTTCTGAAGCATCTTGTTACAAAGACACGAACAAAAAATATGGAGGATCACCAATGAACATCAATATCTGGTAACAAAAACAATAACATCAGCCTACATTTCACCTATGAAGTATCAACATTTATCATGTTAAGGTGTTAAAGTTTTAACAGCAAGAAAATCAATAACTGTATCACCTACATTTCCAGAGCTATTCTGTTGAAACAATTGATTTTGTTTGAACCTGATGAGTTGTGAAAGAACGGATCATACATGGTTTCTTGCTCATAATATGTTCCAGTTCATATGCCTTCTCTACCTTAAGGCTGAGTAATATTTTTCCAGATATTTACTTACTCCCTTATCAAAAAAATAACGTGTTCCTGTTCACTGTATTTAATGGACTGCTTTTATAGTCACAGCTCAATACATTCTCTTAAAGACTATTGGGCTTATTCACTAAACACCAGATTATGTCTAAATTCTGGTTTGATCAGCATTTGAAACAGTCCCCCAGATTAAAATCAGTGCTTTCTCCTCCAAATCCTATATAATCCTATAAACAATATTCAGAGACAAATACATCTGGTAGGACTCACATTCACCAATTATCATTCTCTTGCTATTTGCAAGTAAATTTATATTTTAAAGCACTTTTTGTCTGCGGGGTTCAAAATACCTTGGCGGCGCACAGATTAGTTATGTGCCATAGTTTGCTACCTAAATAGGAAAAATAAATAAACAAAAAGCCTGTGGGGTCAATAATCCATCTCACAATGTCACCATCAGGCATGCGGCAGGTGGGGGCATGTACATGTTTTACAGATGATATGGTATGCTTCAGATCATAAGCCGTTCCAGGCCTTCTTCATATTTTTTTCTTCCCATCATTCTGGTATAGGTTGATCTTCATTCAGGTTAATTTCTCCAAAAAATGCTGTTCCAGAACTGGGCTAGTTTTTTTTAAATTTGTTTTTTGGCAAAGTTTGATCTCATCTTTATAATCTTGAGGCTTATCAATGGTTATCAATTGTTTGCGCCTTGTGGGGAACCTTTGTATTAGCTCTTGTGAAGTCTTCTCTTTATGGGAGACTTGGATAACTTGGGAAGCTCCAGCCCTACCTGAACAGAGAGCTCTCCCCAGCTGTACCCACCTCCTATAACCTCCTATCCAGTAGCAGCACTTTATTTAGTCTACCTCAATACAATTAGATGTTTCTGATGTGCATCTTGATATATACTTTTATTTGTAATGTTTTTTTTTTAATTTTGTTGTAACTACTTAAAACTCAATAAAAACACATGTAAAGAAAAAAATAACTTGCCTGTATCAGCTTAAATGCATTGAATGCATCATATATCATAGATATAAATTATGTATTCAATGCAAATGAATGATATCTACTCACCATACCTCATTCTAGTGCTGGCATCTTCTTGTTTTTGTGGTTGTTACCACCTCCAGACTGCTACTTCTGCAGACTTCTGTGATTTTGCCCTGCTTGGGGATGCTTTCCTTAAGCTGGGCAAATCCCCCCTATGATACCAACACACTAGTGTTGTTACCAGCATGCCAGGATGTGAATGGAGTGACTCACGCAATTTCTATACTTTTTATCCAGCGTGAGTAGCAGTGGCGGAACTAGCATGGTAGTAGGGGTCACAGCTGTCACTCAAGGGGGCCCAGCAACTCTGTAGACCCCTGCAACCGTGGGCTGCCCAAATATGAAGGGCCCAAATGGGAGCCCTGTGACAGGTGGCCCTGGAGGTGGCCATGTGGACACTTTAGGGAGCCCCCGATGTGGCGTTTATTTAGTAAGGCAGAGTAGGCACCTGCTTACCCAACATGACAGGTGCCTACTCTGCCGCTATATGTCGGACCAGTAGGGAGATGAGGCAGGCACCTGGCGGGGAGACAGGCTGATCTTGCAATTCCTCAATCCCCCCTCGCGCGCCCTCTGTAATGAAGCTGGCAGCCGGAACATGACATCATTCCGGCCCCGGCATGCTAAACAGCGCTTGGGAGGAGTGAGGAACTGCAACATCACATAACAGCCCCACACTGGCCCCAGGGAGGCTGTATGGGTCTCAAAAAATAAAATTAATTTGTGAGAGTATGCAAATTGTGTGTGTAAGTGTGTGTGTATGAGTGAGTGTGTGTGTCTGTCAGTGAGTGTGTGTGTGTATGTCAGTGTGTGTGTCTGTCAATGAGTGTGTGTGTGTGTGTGTCTGTCAGCATGTGTGTCTGTCAGTGTGTGTGTGTGTCTGTCAATGAGTGTGTGTGTCTGTCAGTGAGTGTATGTGTCTGTTGGTGTGTGTGTGTGTCTGTCAACGTGTGTCAATTAGTTTGTCAGTGTGTGTGTCAATGAGTTTCTCAGTGACTGTGCGTCTTTCAGAGTGTGTGTGTCGGTCAGTGAGTGTGTGTGTCTGTCAATGAGGGTGAGGGTCTATATCAGTGAATGTGTGTGTGTCCATCACATACAGGGAGTGCAGAATTATTAGGCAAATTAGTATTTTGACCACATTATCCTCTTTATGCATGTTGTCTTACTCCAAGCTGTATAGGCTCGAAAGCCTACCACCAATTAAGCATATTAGGTGATGTGCATCTCTGTAATGAGAAGGGGTGTGGTCTAATGACATCAACACCCCATATCAGGTGTGCATAATTATTAGGCAACTTCCTTTCCTTTGGCAAAATGGGTCAAAAGAAGGACTTGACAGGCTCAGAAAAGTCAAAAAATAGTGAGATATCTTGCAGAGGGATGCAGCACTCTTAAAATTGCAAAGCTTCTGAAGCGTGATCATTGAACAATCAAGCGTTTCATTCAAAATAGTCAACAGGGTCGCAAGAAGCGTGTGGAAAAACCAAGGCGCAAAATAACTGCCCATGAACTGAGAAAAGTCAAGCGTGCAGCTGCCACGATGCCACTTGCCACCAGTTTGGCCATATTTCAGAGCCGCAACATCACTGGAGTGCCCAAAAGCACAAGGTGTGCAATACTCAGAGACATGGCCAAGGTAAGAAAGGCTGAAAGACGACCACCACCGAACAAGACACACAAGCTGAAACGTCAAGACTGGGCCAAGAAATATCTCAAGACTGATTTTTCTAAGGTTTTATGGACTGATGAAATGAGAGTGAGTCTTGATGGGCCAGATGGATGGGCCCGTGGCTGATTGGTAAAGGGCAGAGAGCTCCAGTCCGACTCAGACGCCAGCAAGGTGGAGGTGGAGTACTGGTTTGGGCTGGTATCATCAAAGATGAGCTTGTGGGGCCTTTCGGGTTGAGGATGGAGTCAAGCTCAACTCCCAGTCCTACTGCCAGTTCCTGGAAGACACCTTCTTCAAGTAGTGGTACAGGAAGAAGTCTGCATCCTTCAAGAAAAACATGATTTTCATGCAGGACAATGCTCCATCACACGCGTCCAAGTACTTCACAGCGTGGCTGGCAAGAAAGGGTATAAAAGAAGAAAATCTAATGACATGGCCTCCTTGTTCACCCGATCTGAACCCCATTGAGAACCTGTGGTCCATCATCAAATGTGAGATTTACAAGGAGGGAAAACAGTACACCTCTCTGAACAGTGTCTGGGAGGCTGTGGTTGCTGCTGCACGCAATGTTGATGGTGAACAGATCAAAACACTGACAGAATCCATGGATGGCAGGCTTTTGAGTGTCCTGCAAAGAAAGGTGGCTATATTGGTCACTGATTTGTTTTTGTTTTGTTTTTTAATGTCAGAAATGTATATTTGTGAATGTTGAGATGTTATATTGGTTTCACTGGTAATAATAAATAATTGAAATGGGTATATATTTGTTTTTTGTTAAGTTGCCTAATAATTATGCACAGTAATAGTCACCTGCACACACAGATATCCCCCTAACATAGCTATAACTAAAAACAAACTAAAAACTACTTCAAAAATATTCAGCTTTGATATTAATGAGTTTTTTGGGTTCATTGAGAACATGGTTGTTGTTCAATAATAAAATTAATCCTCAAAAATACAACTTGCCTAATAATTCTGCACTCCCTGTATATGGGGGTTTGGAGAGACACACAGAGGATCTGGATGTGGGAGAGACACACCGTGGGAGGAGAGACACATGGATGGGCTGGGGGGTAAAAAACACATGGAGAAGCTAAGGTGTTGGGAAAGACACGTGGGGGGGTGAGAGAGACACATGTAAGGGCTGGATGGGAGAGACACATGTAGTCTGGGGTGGAATGAGACACGTGGAGTCCTGGGGGGGAGAATAAGACACGTGGAGGGTCTTGGGGGGAGAATGAGACACATGGAGAGGCTGGGAGGGAGAATGAGACCCGTAGAGGGGCTGAGGGGGAGTATGACATGTGGAGAGACATGTGGATGGGCTGACAAGGGGGGAATGGGACTCTTGGAGGGATGGATGAGACACATGGGGGGGCCCTAGGACAATTTTCGCACCAGGACCCGGTTGTTTCTAGTTACGCCTCTGACGAGTAGCATGTGTTTGCTATGGGTGGGGAGTAAAAAGACCACCTATGGGTTATTTGGCACTACCAAAAAATGTATTGAAAGGTGGGAGAGGAACCTATTTGAATAAGTTTTTATACCAAACTACACAGTTGCTTTCAAAACAGCTAGCACATTGTACAACCAAAATTTTAGGCTTTTACGCTCAAAGGAACATAAGCACAAAACAGAGTATCCTTTAAGGAAGGATAATGGTCTATGCTGCAATAATGATTTGTTCTTAAAGGATTTAAAAACAGGAGTAGAAGAATCTGACTCAATTAATGACTTCATCGCGTTACCACTGGTAAATAAACAGTGACTGGATCAGATTCCTATTTTAATGCATTAAACAGATAAAGCATTAAAAACAATAATACATAAAAACAGAGCTGGATTAAGGACTTTATAGGTCTGGAGCTAAATTTTATGATGGGCCTAACTAAGGAGTTAGTCTTTGTAACTTGCGTAATGAATCAATATACAGTATCTCACAAAAGTGAGTACATCCCTCACATTTTTGTAAATATTTTATTATATCTTTTCATGGGACAACACTGAAGAAATGACACTGTGCTGCAATGTAAAGTAGTAAGTGTACAGTCTGTATAACAGTGTAAATGTGCTGTCCCCTCAAAATAACTGAACACACAGCCATTAATGTCTAAACCGTTGGCAACAAAAGTGAGTAGTTACCTAAGCAGAAATGTCCAAATTGGGTCCAATTAGCCATTTACCCTCCCCGGAGTCATGTTACTCGTTAGTGTTACAAGGTCTCAGGTGTGAATGGGGAGCAGGTGTGGTCACTGGAAGTTCAACATGATAAATCATGACAAAGAACTCTGCGGATCTAAAAAAGAATTGTTGTTCTACATAAAGATGGCCTAGGCTATAAGAAGATTGCCAATTGGAGGGCAAGTCTGGTCCAGAGCGACTGACCCGTGCGTGCTGTAGCTGTAACTCCACTATCGCCTGCTGCTGCTCGCACAGTCTCTCCAGCATGAGCAAGGTGGAGTTCCACCTTGTGGGCACATCACATATGAGGCGGTGAGCGGGAAGGCCAAAGTTACGCTGCAGCGCAGACAGGCGAGCAGCAGGGCGAGAACGCCGAAAGCGCGCACAGCCGCTACAGTGAATGTCACATCCTGTTCCAAGTTGCGGATCAGTCTGGTGATGGCTTCTGGTATCCAGTACTCTTTTTACTGAAGCTGCTTCAGGGTCCTGGTATGTGGCCGCACAAACGCTGGTGCTCAACACCAGGGGGCGTGCTGTTACCCTGCACCAGACCCTGCTAAACCATTCCACACTGTGACTCCAACATCAGGCATACTGGGTTCCAGTCGTCCGACCGCCGCCCAGACGGTGTCTGGGTCCCGGTCACCGGACTGCGAAACTGCGAATGGCTCGTTAAATCTATTATGTTTCCTTTAATCGCTCCATCTGTTACTTGGATAACTGTGGGAATTCTAAAGATAATACTTGCCGACGAGCACTAGGAGACAGCCGCTCCACTTTTGCACCCTGCTCCCTCTTCTGCTGTGCTGGTGCCTCTGTGCGACCAGCGCCTCTTCCTCCAAACTGCACACGTCACTCGCATGACCTTGATTCCATGTGGGGTCTAGGACCTCATCATCCTCCACATCATCTTCCACCCACTCCTCAACCCTGCCCTCCTTGCCGGTCTGCACACTGCAGAAAGCCACAGCAATTGGCACCTGTGTTTTTCCAGCATGTAAAGTCTGCAAAGGACATATGGAAATTGTTTTAGAATTGTATCCGGGCAACAGTTTTCCCTATAAACTGATCTCTCAGTTTGACTTGTGAAGGTATTGCTCCCGAATTACAATATTGTTATATTGGTATTTGACAGTTCTATTTGACTGTTAGATATTAAGTGCACACGCCAAATTTACTTTTTATCTCCCAAAACAATTAGAATTTTGTTTTGAAAGCACAGTATGAGTTGACTCTCAGATATGAAGTGCACCGCAGGTCGCAAATGTACTATTTAGCAGCCAAAAATGAATGTTTAAAAATGCTATGTCACAGCACTATTTGATACTTCTATATGAAGAGCATGCCCCAAATTTACTATTTAAAAGTTTAGCACCAAAACAATTAGAATTTTTACAACTGCGCTGTAACCGCAGTATTTGATGCTTCTATTTGACTCTCAGATATGAAGAGCACGCCCCAAAATTTACTATTAAGCAGATTAGCACCCAGAAAATAAGAATGTTTAAAATTGCGCTGTAACCGCACTATTTGACGCTTCTAATTGCCTCTCAGATATGAAGAGCATGCCCCAAATTTACTATTAAGCAGATTAGCACCCAGAAAATAAGAATGTTTACAATTGCGCTGTAACCGCACTATTTGACGCTTCTATTTGACTCTCAGATATGAAGAGCACGCCCCAAATTTACTATTAAGGGGATTAGCACCCAGAAAATAAGAATGTTTACAATTGCACTGTAACCGCACTATTTGACGCTTCTATTTGACTAGCAGATATGAAGAGCATGCCCAAAATTTACTATTTAGCAGTTTAGCACCAAAACAATTTGAATTTTTACAACTGCGCTGTAACCGCAGTATTTGGCGCTTCTATTTGACTCTCAGATATAAAGAGCACACCCCAAATTTACTACTAAGCATATTAGCACCCAGAAAATAAGAATGTTTACAATTGCGCTGTAACCGCACTATTTGACGCTTCTATTTGACTCTCAGATATGAAGAGCACGCCCTAAATTTACTATTAAGCAGATTAGCACCCAGAAAATAAGAATGTTTACAATTGCGCAGTAACCGCACTATTTGACGCTTCTATTTGACTCTCAGATATGAAGAGCACGCCCAAATTTACTATTTAGCAGATTAGCACCCAGAAAATAAGAATGTTTACAATTGCGCTGTAACCGCAATATTTGTCGCTTTTATTTGACTCTCAGATATGAAGAGCACACCACATATTTAATATTAAGAAGATTAGCACCCAGAAAATAAGAATGTTTACAATTGTGCTGTAACTGCACTATTTGATGCTTCTATTTGACTCTCAGATATGAAGAGCACGCCCCAAATTTACTATTTAGCAGATTAGCACCCAGAAAATAAGAATGTTTACAATTGCGCTGTAACCGCACTATTTGACGCTTCTATTTGACTCTCAGATATGAAGAGCACGCCCAAATTTACTATTTAGCAGATTAGCACCCAGAAAATAAGAATGTTTAAAATTGCGCTGTAACCGCAATATTTGTCACTTTTATTTGACTCTCAGATATGAAGAGCACACCACATATTTAATATTAAGCAGATTAGCACCCAGAAAATAAGAATGTTTACAATTGTGCTGTAACTGCACTATTTGATGCTTCTATTTGACTCTCAGATATGAAGAGCACGCCTCAAATTTACTATTTAGCAGATTAGCACCCAGAAAATAAGAATGTTTACAATTGCGCTGTAACCGCACTATTTGACGCTTCTATTTGACTATCAGATATGAAGAGCATGCCCAAAATTTACTATTTAGCAGTTTAGCACCAAAACAATTTGAATTTTTACAACTGCGCTGTAACCGCAGTATTTGACGCTTCTATTTGACTCTCAGATATGAAGAGCACGCCCCAAATTTACTATTTAGCAGATTAGCACCCAGAAAATAAGAATGTTTACAATTGTGCTGTAACCGCAATATTTGTCGCTTCTACTTGACTCTCAGATATGAAGAGCACACCTCATATTTACTATTAAGCAGATTAGCACCCAGAAAATAAGAACGTTTACATTTGCGCTGTAACCGCACTATTTGACGCTTCTATTTGACTATCAGATATGAAGAGCATGCCCCAAATTTACTATTTAGCAGTTTAGCACCAAAACAATTAGAATTTTTACAACTGCGCTGTAACCGCAGTATTTGACGCTTCTATTTGACTCTCAGATATGAAGTGCACCCCACTAATGTACTTTTTAGCACCCAAAAAAATTTAAGTTTTAAAACTGCAATGTGACAGCAGTATTTGACGCTTTTATTTGATTCTCACATATGAAGTGCACCCTACTAATGTACAATTTAGCACCAAAAAAAAATGACTTTTTAAAACTCTGATGTAACCACAGTATTTGACGCTTCTATTTGACTCTCAGATATGAAGTGCACCCCACTAATGTACTAGTTTGCAGAATTCTTTCCTAATCTGTCCCTGAAAGCGGCAGCATCCTCTCCCTATACTAATAAGAGGTTATGTGCGTGCGGCGCTACGCAACTCCAGCTTATATATAGAGCCTGGGTCACATGCTGCACTGGCCAATCACAGTGTAGGCATGGCTGTGATGGCTTCTAAGGGCACACGAGTCAAACACTTGTTGACTGGCTGCCCTACAGCCTTTCAAAACGCGCCATTAAATCGCCGAACACCGAACTCCAACCCGAACATACAGTGATATGTCCGTGTTTGGGTCCGGGGTCCAAAAAACGTAATGTTCTGTACGAACCCGAAGTTTACAGTCCGGATTCGCTCAACTCTACTTGTAAATAAACAAAACAAATTTTATTGATTAACAGAGACTTAATTAAATAAGTAATCATTCAGCTTAAGGAAACAGCTTAATATTCAGCTAAAGTATACATCACCATAAGAGAAGCTTGCTGCACTCGACTGAGTGAACTTCTATCAGTCAGACTTGAAGGGGACCCTCTCTTACAGGGAATCAGCAGAAACAGCAAAAAGCATCCGTATTACAGGTGGGTATTACTCCAATGAGTGCCAATTTTTCTTGTCTTTTATAAGTTTCTCACCAATAGTTTGTACTTTTCCACCAAATCCCCTTATCAGTGCAGCACAGCAAAGACCTTGTGTAACAGATCACCTGGCACCCCAACTGGGTACCTATGTTGAAGGATGCTCCTAGCGCTTCTTGAGGACCCCAAGCACTCCAGCTGACACCACAGACATCATAGACTCCTTCAGAGGGAAAGACAGGAAAAAGCTCTTACAAGAGCTTAGTGGTGATATAGCAAGAGAGTATGACTAGCATAGCAATCCCTTGTAGCAGATTCCCCTAATAAGAGATGGCACTCCAAATTGAGGGTAAAGTAGAACTGCAGCTTTAATCCAACACTCTGCTTTTATGCACATTTTACACACATAGTACTGCCCACAGAGTTTTGCAGAACAACCAATCAATACGTACAATACACTTAAACACTCCCAGCAATTGCACACAAAATCCACACAATATTCATAACTTTAAAAGTATACATCACATTTACATAACTTATATTTTCAGAATCAGCATACTCCAAATACAAACAAATGTCAAAATTATACAAATTGGTCTAGTGGTTCAAAAGTTAGTTGGAAATTCCTTTTTGACCAACTGCAAGCATGGCTTGGGTGTGGTAAGCCAATTATCTCCAGCATACAGAAAATATCTCCATTTACAACAGTAAAAACACATAAAAATACATAATTCCTATCATACTGAACAGGTTGAATGTGGGGGTCCACATTCAACCTATCCCCAGATAGCTTAGATCTGAGCGCTCAATATATCCGAACAGCGCTCAGATCCCACGAACAGAATAAAATCGCCATGGAGTTTAAGTTTAACAAGGGCCATACACAGTCCAATAGAAGTCCATAAGCCTCAAATGCTGTTTTTAAAGTGCCCAATCTCCCAGGGGCCATAGTCCCAAGGCATGAGGCTGGCAATCAGTCCCCTCCAAAAAACAGTGGTCCCTTTCGCCACACCTTGCAAAAGCGTTGGATGGGACTGGCAGCTGGCCAGGCTTGTTTGAACCATCAACACTGCCATGCCAGATCTGTGTGGTTAATTACCTCTTATCTAAAAAGCTAGCACTGTTCTCATAACTATGGTATGCATGAGTCATTCTGGTGCTGTGTTTTGTGGTTATTAACATTTTCAGTACTGTGTAGTTGCTGTGCTCCTTTCTGTTTTGTCACCCTATCTTTGGATACCTGGTAACCAGTGTTTATTCCATCTAAGAAGGGTGTGCCTTCGTGAATTCACCATCAGACTAAGAGCCAGGTGTATTAGGTTTCATATAAGGTGAGCAGTTACCTATATCCTATATTTATTGCATCATCGTGTAAAGGTTTAAAAGATGCTCCTTTTCTGCTTTATTTTTCCATCTGAGCTTTCCTGCATTGAACACAGAAAAGGCCCTGGTATTGCCATAATTTACGACTGTTGGTGGGATTTGAGCTTATCCTCATTAGGCTCTGCTCCATGTGAGTGCATCCAATACTCACTATATATATCCTTCTGTTTTGTGTTTATCACACTATTGTGAATATTTCTCGCTTCCCTAGTAAATCCTGTTAAGATCTAAGTTGCTCCCTTATAGTTTAAAGGTAAAGTGTTATACATTTTTAGTACTCCACTAGATTTACATGAGTGGGTCTATATGACTCAGTTCACCATTTCTTTTGGAAATATGAATGCTAACCTTGGCCACAGTTGCTGACTAAGTGGCTACTAAAAAGTCTGGACATTCCCTCTTTTGAATACCCTGGGATGTGTACGTTGGCAAATGGTATGCTACAATGTAGTTAATTTTCCTGACATACGGTGTCAAAGGCACCATAAGCCCACCAAACCAATACAACAAGTTTCAATATGTAAAAACTGAAAAGGGTAAAGTTCTAGATATAACCCTGTAATGTTTTAAACCCCCCATAAAATCTGTACATGGGGGGTACTGTTGTACTTGTGAGTTATCGCTGAACACAAACATGTGTGTTTTATTTCAGTAAAAACTGACAGTATTGTGGCATTCACAGGTAAATCACAGGTAAATCACATGAAAAAATATATATTTTTTAATTTTATTCATATTCAATTATGTTTCATATATAGATATTTTATGTGAAATGAACAAAATTATATATAATTAGTGTGCGCATATATAAAAGTGGTAAATTATGGTTGAACAGACAATAGCTCAAATTCCAGGTTTTATTTTCATCGGAGATTGTACAATTGCCTCTGTCCTTAGCCCCTTAAGGCCGGAGACATGTAAATCCAGCTCTGCTGGCTGGGGGAGAGTAAAGTTGCTTATATTTCCGGCTCTTCCCGCACTGTGCAGAGCCATTCAGTTGTCTCTTTCTCTCTTCCTACAGTCTCTGCATAATTCTGGGAAGAGAGGAAAAATGTGAGGGATTTGACTGTGACAGAATGGACTCCATGCTGCACTGTAACAGTTTACTTGACAGAGGAATGATTTCACTGCTGTAAAAAGTGCAACGCCCTAATTCAGCACTGTGTAGATCTAAAGTACCATATTAATAATGAATACAGATGGGTGATCTGCAATACAGTTGCATTGCCTTATCAGATAGCATGGAGCTGATACTCCAATAACCCCTGTGTTAGTATGACCCTGAATAAAAAAATAAATAAAAAGTTAGTTATCTTCCTAAGACCGCAGCAATCGTTATCCAGTAACCAAGATAAAGACTCTACGTAAAAGATGCATAATGTTAATTTGGCAGGGTAAATTCTTGAGAGAAATATGATACAATGTGCTAAGGTATGTTTATTTAGCTTGTCTATCTACTTCAAATTAAAATCAATACTTTTTCAATCTGTTAGGGATGGAGAGTAAAGCAGGGGTTGCACTGGAAAAAATTAACTATGTATGCATAGGTATTACAAAACACAGAGTCTATTATAAAATTCTAGAAAAAAAGTTTATAAAAGGTATCATTATATACTTACTTAATCCTGTAACGATCAGTGGTGGAGAGGTTTAAACATTGCGGACCAATCTCTGTCTCAGGTTAGGAGGTTGTTTGAAAGCAAGTACTGGGGGTTCAGGAAAATAAAAATTGAGTGTGGGGTCCTCTGAAATTAATGGTTGTAGCTCTTTAATAATTTAACGTACTCCTTCTAGAGTTGGGTTGTAACTAACTACTAGAGGGATTCTTATTTTGATTGGTCCGAAACAAATTGACCACAAAACAGGGGCTCACACAGAATAGCACTGTAACATGCAACAAATCACTGCAAACTGTGTCAACATATATGTGGGAATAACACAGCCAGACACAATAACAAATCATACAACATTAACCCCTTAAGGACTGGACCTTTTTTGCGATGTTGTACATTTGCGACCAGGCATATTTTTACACTTTTGTGGTGTTTGTGTTTGGCTGTAATTTTCCGCTTTCTCATTTACTGTTCCCATACAAATTATACATTGTTTTTTTCAGGACAAAAGGGGCTTTCTTTACATACCATTATTTATATAATCTCATGTATTTTAATTTAAAAAAAATAAAAAATATGATGAAAAATTGAAAAAAATACATGTTTTTTTACTTTTACTTGAAAAATCTTTTACTCATCTACAAAAGCGAATGAAAAAAACTGCTAAATAGATTCAAACTTTTGTCCTGAGTTTAAAAATACCCAGTGTTTATGAGCTTTTTTGCTTTTTTTTGCATGTTGTTATAGGGCTATAGGTACAAGTAGGATATTGTGGTTTCAAAACATACATTTTTAAAATGTATCAATAGTGACATTGTAACACTATTATCTGTCATAAATCTCTAAATAACACCCCACATGTACATATTTTTTTTAAAGTAGACAACCCAGGGTATTCAATATGGGGTATGTCCAGTCTTTTTTAGTAGCCACTTAGTCGAAAACACTGGCCAAAGTAAGCATTCATATTTGTTTGTGTGTGAAAAAAGTAAAAACTAAATTGAACGCTAATTTTGGCCAGTGTTTGTGACTAAGTGGCTACTAAAAAAGACTGGACATACCCCATTTGCAATACCTTGGGTTGTCTTCTTTTGCAAATGGTATGCCATCATGGGGGTAATTCTCATTCCTGGGCTACCATACGCTCTCAAAGGCAGCGTAACCAACCTGGCCATTTTCAATGTAAAAATATTTGACCCATATATTTGACCTTGTAACTTTCAAAAATGCTATAAAACCTGTACATGGGGGGTACTGTTTTACTCGGGAGACATCGCTGAACACAAATATTAGTGTTTAAAAACTGGAAAACGTATCACAACAATTATATCATCAGTAAAAGTGCTGTTTGTGTGTGAAAAATGCAAAAAAAGTAATTTTCACTGACAATATCATCACTGTGATATGTTTTACTGTTTTGAATCACTAATATTTGTGTTCAGCGAAGTCTCCCGAGTAAAACAGTACCCCCCATGTACAGGTTTTAGGGTGTCGTAGAACGTTACAGGGTAAAATACAGTGCTAGCAAATTAAATTCTCTGGAATTTTGACCTGGGTTGGCAGGCAGGTCCCTCAAATTGCAATCAATAAAATTACTAAATTATGTAAAAATATTACATAAATACGCACGTAGAATTTAAATATATATGCATATTTATATATTTGAAGTCTATGTGTATATTTATATAATTATTTATGTAATTTTGTATATGGACATATGTATATTTCATATTATTTTTATTTATTTATATATACATAGATATATATACAAATTCATTCTAAGTGTATTTTGATATAAATATATATATATTAATTTTAAAATACAGTTAGAATAAAATTTCATATAGATATATAATAATTTTTTTAAATTTTTTATTATTTAAAAAAAATATTTAATTTAAATTACTTATTATTTATATTTTATAATAATATATATATAGACAATATATATAGTTATTATATATATTATATATATACGTGTGTAATTTAATTATAAGTGTATTTTTATATTAATATAAGTACATATTAATATAAAAATACACTTAGTATGACATTATATATATGATATATAGACATCTATTATATATATATAATAGATGTCTATATATCATATATACACATATATAATTATTATTTTTTTTTTTCTTAACACTAACTTTAATTTTTTATTTTATTTTACACTAGCAGGGAGACTGCCTGTCAGCACAGACAGTCCCCCTGCAGGCAGACACATGGACACCTATTGTGACCATGTGATCGCTGTGTTGAGAGATCACGTGGCCACAGGGGTCCTAATTCAGTGTGGGGAGACTGTCTGGGCTGCAGGCAGTCCCCCCACAACCGGAGCAACACTGATCGCCGCCGGGGGAACGACGGCGATCAGGTAAGTAACTAAGACCGTTAGGACGGTTCAGGACCGTCATCGGTCGGCAACGCAAAAATGCAGATGACGGTCCTGAACCGTCCTCGGTCGCGAAGGGGTTAAGGGATCATATTTGTACACAACTGCGAATGTGGTGTACATGATACAGTGTAAAGGGTGTGACAAAGGTTGCTACATTGGAGAAACTGGCCTTAAACTGCATCTCAGAATGAATCTACACAGACACTCAGTCAAGAACCACAAGGAAAACGGATATTGTACCCCCGGTGGTCATCAGTTCACCCGGACTGGTCACTCCATCTAAAACCTCAGGATTAAAGTTCTTAAAGGGAATTTCAAAGACTCCCATGAACGAAAGACATTTGTGCTGAAAATGATCACACATTTCAACACCAGAAATGAAGGACTTAATAGACTCTGACTTACTCACAAACTACCAAAACCTTTTATAAACACACATCTTAATGTCTCCTATTCTTCTTTTTCAATATTCTTGCTTCACCTTTATTGAATACATTTATATACATACATATAGGCAGCTATATACTTACATGCCCACATCTTCTGCTATTTATGACACCCCACTCACCCCCACCCCCCTCCCCTTCTCTAACATCAGTTGTTTTACGTGTTAAACTCTATCAGATTGATCAATATTGCTTCAGAAGAGGACAACTCTTGAAGGCTTGTCTTTTAAATATTATGTCAGTCCAATAAAAAAGGTATATACTGCAATACTCTGGTATTTTGGTATCTTGTCTACTGGACTAAGCCACTCTACACTATATATATATATATATATATATATATATCTATCTACACACACACACACACACACACTAAGCCACTCTACACTATATAGAGTATATATAACTGCTATACATATAACACTATATATAACTGCTATATATATATATAATGATGGTATTTTTATTTGGATATGTTTCTACTGAGTTGCTAGGAAAAATATTAAAAGTTGTTTTGTCTCGATTTGATTGCTCTCTGCTACATATCCTTTTGTATTCCTGTCAATGTGACACTGATTCGCTGTACTGTCTAGAGAAACTGGTTAGGATTACCTTTTTGTGAGATCTAAGTGGTTGTGCTGTATTTTTACTGTGAAAGCCGGGTCATTTGATTTGAGTGTTATTCTGTTTGATAGCTACCTTCAGGGAATGTCTTTTTCAAATGTTTATTTCTATATATTCTTGTCAGTTGCGAGGACAGAAGGCAAAGAGATGCCTTGACTTTTTTATAGCACAGAATCCAAATGAGATGGAGATTCTTAGGGTTTATTAAGTTTCCTATGTGCCTGTAAGAGGAGTAGATCAGAACAGCAAATATATATTTGAAATGAACAGTGCCATTGGAACGAATGTGTTGATAAGCCTGCAGTTCAACTCTAGGGCTGAATTATTTGATGGCAAATCTTTTTCCTTGAGTGGCATACTGCCGTTGTATGGAAATTCTAGAGTATGCCAAACAAAAAATGGCTTATATTTTCTTAATGTGCTTTAACTCTTTATGTCTTTTATATTAAAATAATTTTATTTTTTAATTAATCTAATAGTATATTTTTTTACAAAATGGCTATGATATACCTATAACATATATTGGAGCTCACAAAAAAGATTTGACACCAAAATATATATATTAAAAAAAAAAAAAAGTATATGAAATAAGCAGCTTTAAAGTTGTATACTGATTAGATCTCATTTAAAAATGATAAACATTTGTTATGCTGAGATTGCATTTCATGGTAATGAAAGGGGGGTTTCCCTAAAAAATGAAATTAAGCTTTCCTGTGATCCATCTGTCTCTCACCTTGTAAAGTATCTTCGTGATGATTTCTTTTCAGTTTCATCTTCCAGTTCCTCTCTTTCATGTTCTTCCTAGGATGGTCTATATTCCTACTTCCATGAGAACAACATTTATATACATTATTATAGTCATAATCTTGTCGATCCATAATTCTCTTTCTCTCCTCTATTATTTTTCTGAGTTTCTCCACACTCCCATCTATTCTCGGTCTTGTTTGTGTGAGATCATAACTGTAACGAACGCTGATATTTCAGATACCGGTTTGACTGTTTCCTCCCGAAATGCTAGAGGCTGAGTGATTATAACTCATAGTTCGGGTGTTGATTCAAACGTTGTCCAGATGAAATACAGCAAGTATATTCACCAAGAAAATCAGACGGAGACCCAAACATCAGCCTAGACTAGATGAAGGGTATAAAAGGAATGATACAGGCCAACTGGGTGGTTTATATGCAGTTACATATGTACAGGGTTTACGGTGATATATTCCAGGGCATTCCCCACTGGACCTGAGAGGGGACAATGACAAAATACATTCTGCAATTACATTGGCTTTCAGGTCCAGGACACTCCAACATAACATACTATAGTCCTTCCCCTGTGCCTGGGAGATAATTGAGTTAAGCACTATACTAAACTTAATTATCTTCAAACACCAAAAACACACATTTACACAAAACACAGAAAGCACTCCCAACCCCATGGAAATCCCACAAACGTCATATCCCCTGATAGCCCTTATTTGGGGGACCAACATATTCAAAAATCACCCAGATCGCTTCAGGGGTTCGGGAGTTCCATGGAAGTTTTAATTTGACCGACCGTTACCGAAGCGCCTGCCCAGAAAGAGTTCCAAGAAATTAGGCTGTGCGGTCGGTCTCTTTTGGAAGATAAAAAAACAGAACAAATCCATGAATGGATCCCCTGGCTCAAAGGTAGCGTTTGTTCCCCTAGTTCAGGGCTCCTCAAACTCCGGCCCCCCAGATGTTGCTGAACTACAACTCCCATGATTCTATGGCTATCTATGTAATTCAAAGAATCATGGGAGTTGTAGTTCAGCATTATCTGGGGGCCCAGAGTTTGAGGACCCCTGCCCTAGTTCATGGGAACAAACCTACCAAATAGCGCTCTCCTTGCTGGTCTGTGAAAAGAAGCAGGCATTCATGAAGTTGACCAGTGTTCGGGAAGTCGAGTGTCCGATTTTAGTTCCAGACACTCGACAACCAAGTACCGCTGTCTCCTTTCGTGTGACCAAGATGGCTGCCATTTTCTCCCGCATGTGGAGTTTGGCTATACGAGCGGCGGCAACACAGAGAGAGCCCTTAATTGGTGGTTTTCTATGAAATTAATGAGCCAGAGGTGGTTGGTGTATGGTAGTTTTATCTAAAAAAAAAATTACTGCATACAAGTAGTATTTTCTTTACAATAACCTTGTAGCAGATGAGCCAATTCTGTGTCAAGGTCGATCACCCTCCTCCTTAGTTTCATTAATTTCATTTTGAAGAAATTCAAGATTGAGCAGAATCCAATAAAAAGAGCATTTATTGAGTATCCTTTCAAACCTTGCACAGTAATCCGTATTCTCATGAAATAGTGTTTGCTATATATTCATTCTCATTCATCAAGGCATACGATGGACCAGAGTTATGCTATGTAACATAAAACTTTTTCTTTTATAACTTTTTTCTTGAAACATTTTTCCAGAGATCTAATTATAGAATCCATACTAGGGACTTGTAGAAAGGTGTAGCTACCTTTTGCTGTCTGGAGGATCCGTCTCTCTTCTCCCTCTGAATAGGAATAAGTGGTGGTGCATTTGTCCTGTTCTATACTGCTAGCTAAAAATATTGAATCCATCTTCTTAATTATGCAATAATTTCCAAATTCAAGTTTAAAGTGCAAGCTGCAAGGATTCCAAAAGTGCCGAAGTATCACTGATTGCAAACACTATCATCACTTGTAGACCTCGGTGCACTGTACCTAGGGCTGGCAAACCTAAATTCCATATAGTGAAGACAATGGTCCAGGCACCTAGGATCTTTTTCAAACAGCGGTTTTATTGGAGAAACACAGCAAACACAGCCAGGGCCACCATCTGAAATTTTGGGACCCTTAACACAGCTCAAGGTCTGGGCCCCTGTGGGCCCCCCTCCAAGCCCGGCCTGAGCGCCCACGTCCCAATCTCGCCCACAGGAATACACACACACACACACACACACAGACACAAACACATGCACTGATACAAAAGGACACAGATACACACACACACACACAAAGATACAGACATACTTAAACACACACATAGTGATACATAGACACACACATACACACGCATGAGGAAATATAAACACAGACTGACTGACTGACTGGCTGACTGACAGACATACATACGTACATACGTACAGGTCCTTTTTCAGCCACCCTCCTGTTTCTTACCTTTTTGTTGTGTGGGCTCTTCCTCTTCATGGCCTGGCTGTCTCTCTTTCCTCCCACGCTATTACATGGCCAAAGTGCTGACCTGGCCCCCTGAAGATTTAGGGCCCATCGGTTGGCCTTAAATGCTTGGGCCACCCAATGGGCCCTATCAGTATACGGGCCCCGTAGCAGCTGCACCGGTGGCATTTCTGCTGTTACACATGGGGCCCGGGCTGCTGGCCCCTCAGGGCCCCTGATGGCAGCCCTGAACACAGCAAAGGATCTTTGTCAAGCTAACACCAATAAAATAAAATAACTCATGGCAATTGACCATATACCACCTCTTAGGAGGGGTGGCGACCGTAAGAAAATGTTATTACAACGAGAACTTTATTGGATTAGAACGTTGAGTACATTATATCCTTAAGGTCTGAATGAGAAATATACCCTTTCTGCATTTCTATAAATGTTTATGTTTTAAGTAGTGGCAATGAGATGAGCTATGTGATGTCCACCCTGGGGGATAGGCATACATTCCTATGCTTCTCTCGGAACTATGTGTGTTTATTCATTATGTCACAGATTTGGGGTGAGTATTGGGTGCCCACCCTGTGGGATAGGCAACCCTCTCGTTGACTCATAGTGACAATGGTAGATTCTGTCTTCACTGTACATTCTTAACTCTCTTGATTATCTTAACTTTCTTTAATATCTTTATTTCATCATAAGTATGTCCTCTCTAGATATATATGATTGTATATAATTATATTTATGGAGTTTGTGGGGTGGCATGCCATAGTATATGTATTACGATTTCCTTGTTCAATATTTGGTGAGGGTCAAACTTTATCAAGACCATTAGGGGGCACTACTGCTTAGTAAAGTGTTATGTTGTATCATTAACTAACTGTGCTAGTCTTTTGATGTACATGAGATGTTTAAAAGAACTTGTTAGGTAATCGATCTTTTTTTTTTTCAATGAGCCTTGGTATAATATTCTCTCTCTTGAGATTTGCCTGGATTCCTAACTTCTCTAGTCTGACAAGCCTGTTTTTTATAACTTCAGAGTCATTGGTAACTATGATTAATCTTTTAGGCATTTTTTTCAGCAATTAAGTCCAATATGCGTATTAAGGTTTTTTTAATATCATGATTGCCAGTTCTCTATGCTGCATCATTGTTTGAATTATGACATCCCCAGGAGTCTAGTGTGTAACAGTTGATACATTGTTTTTATCGTAAGATTAGTATGTTGTATCATGTTTGTTGTTATAGGTCACCATGGTGATGACCCCTGGCCGTGTCATTGAGCGTGACGCCGTGCGGCTGCAGACGTACGTCGGGCAGCCCGCGGCAGTCCCGGTCCGGGCGTCCATGGAGTCAGAGGTATCACAAGTGTGGTGAGTGATTATTATTGTTTATGTTATAAATGTGGGTATATCTGTACACATAGTATGTCCTGACGAAAGCTTGGGGGATCAGGCTGAAACGTTGACACTTTTGATGTTTTAGCAAAGGTAAATAAAAGTTAATTTTTATAAGTCCCTGGAGTGCTATCTTTGGAATTTTTTTTGTGTTTTGGCTGATAAGCACCGGGCATTGAACAACCGAGAGAGGTGGAGTGCAAGATTTTTTCTGTTTTCTAATAAAATAAATAGGGTATACAACTAACAATCAATAAAAATAAATAATTCGTCAGTGATAATAAAGTGCAAAATAACTCTACAACACATTATATTTACTTATTTATATAATATAGATAGCCCTGCATGCATATAAGACCAGTCATCCATGAGTCAAAAATTTGAGGAAAATGAAATGTAAAAGTGTTAGCGATAAATCTTTTCCAAAGTTGTATCAAGAAAAGTGCCATAAGCACACCAAAACATTATTATCACCGTCCATCAGGAAAAAAAAAATTTTTGTTTCTTAAAGTGATACACATCAGTTTATCAAATTTACAAAAGTGTGTGTAAACAAAACGAGCAGAAAATGGTGATAAAATGTGACATACCTTGGAATGTCTTTTTTTTTAACATGATATGTCTTTGTGGAGGTAATTTCTTAATTTGTAGGAAATTAAATATAGGCCCACGTCACATTCAAAATTCTAAGTGTGAATACTGAAAAAGGTTTGTACCTAATTTGGCATCGTGATGCTAGAAAAATCCTTGCAATCTTAACCTACTTGTACAACAAAATGTTGTTTTTTTATTCCATAGAAGTACATTGTACATAATAAATACAACCACATACATTAAATTAATATACAAAGTTTGTTCAGCGAAAAAAAACACTATATAAAAATACAAAACATTTACATGACTGCTGACCCAAAACAACCCCCTGCCCCCCACCATTGCCCCCTAATAACACATGTGGATAAGGGTAACGGCGACAGCTTTATTTAACATAACCAATTTTAAATGATGTCCAACTCTGGCAGCTGTTGGGCAATTGCCCAACAGACAGTTCCCCCAAACTTTTGTTTCACAAGTCTCAACAACTGGCTACTTGCCATCAGCTTCGTGCAGACTGTCGTCTCCCCAAAGTGCCTTTTTCAACTGTGCTTGCCAGGAAATCCCACCACTGCAATGCCCTCCTCACGCGCTAAGCCGCACAAGCATCATGCACCCCCACCCCTCCCCACAGACAGCGCTGCTTCAATCCCACATTAAAAATGTCCAGCCCTATGGGGGACAAATGCACTCCATCCTGTCACATAATGTTGTCATTCATCCCTTCCAGTTCAAAATGCCGCACCGCTATGCCTAACAAACGTGGGAATAGTCCTGTTCACCTTACACCTGCAGCGTTTCAATGCCTTGCCATTCCAGCCACTGCGCCACACCATATGTAGAACGATCTCGGACCAGATGAGGGTTAGATCCATAAACAGTGTGAAACAGTGCCCCAAGTCATGCTTGATCACATGTATGAGATCTACTGACCGTCGCCATCCAACATTTTTCCCACCTGCATGCACTACTATAGTTACAGATCCTAACACGCATCTACTAAGCTGAACCAGTTCAAAATACAAGTGTTCCTAACACAAACCCCGAATACCCCTCCAACGTACCAGGCTACGTCGAGAGAGAACCTGAGGTTACGACCATATGGTCTATCCTCAGCCCGCTTAGCCGCCCAATAAATGAACAAGTATCCCACGATCCAAACGAGGTGAGGCACCACACCTATAATCATAACAGAACAACAAAAACATGAGCTGAGCAAACCCCCCTTACAGTAAGTGAGGACGCACATAGAATTGAAAGCGCCCTGACTGCCATAAAGCTAGCCTGCGTTGCAGCCCCTATTCGAAAAGAGTGAGTTGTGTAACTACCCGGAGCCAAACCTATACCTACCACACAGGACCGCAGAATTCTGGAAATTGAAATTGGCTCAGTGAAGACCCATCTTGATGTTGGAGAAGGGAACCGACTGCCGCCCCACGTACCGCTAAGAACTCTCGGAGCAACAGAATCGGATAAAATGGGCCTCTCGCAGGTCCAACCTGAACTCGAGAACCCACTCCCTCCTGTCTTAGAACGACGAATGACCAGTATCAGACCGCTCTCAGAGACTGACACGTCTGCCAGAAGCAGAGGAGACTGAACCCGGGTACTGGGAGCCACCAGCTCCACTACATGCAGGGCCCCAAAAAAGCACAAAACGAATGCTACCCTGAGCAATCGGACTTCGAATGATGATGAACAGACCTGGGGCACGAACTCCAAGAGCCGACACAACAACCCGTAAGAAATGGGACGCTGCAAGTCGGACCTACGACCTCTTTTCCAACTTCTCAAGACCCTGGTCACGCAAAATGCCTTTGTCACGTCCTGTCAACCGAATCACTGAAATAGAAATGACAGAGCTGCCTTTTGGCCACAGCGGCGGACTTACCTGCAGCACAAAGTGATTCCAATAAGGCCAGTGTAGCCTCTAACCTACCTGCATCCGAGGAAGTATGCCTGTAAGCACAGTCGCATAGGACTTCCACGAAGACTCTGATAAGGACTCCATATCCAAACGCCTCAAATGTCGGAAACCAGCTCCCATAGGTCTGTCATGCCAGGCGTTCCTGTCTGCGCTGCCTCCGAAGCCGCCTCTCAAAACCGGTCCCACTGAAACCGAGAAAGAGGGTCGGCTATAACATTCAAGACATCAGGGACATGACACGCAATAATCCACACATTTCGAGACAAACTAAGCAATACCAGGTGCCTAAGAGTGCCAACACTTGCCAACGGCATTGACTCCCATATACTTTATACGCCCCAAAATCAGGTCTAAGTACCCGAACAACGCTGGTGCAGGAGAAATCATGCAGCCAGTTACCAAAGGTACACAGCAACTGCTTACCTTTTTCACCAATCGGAAAAGTCACCACGTCACTGATTCCCTATCCGGGGGAACCAGGGACAGCAAATCAATATACTCACCTTTATTAATTTTGTCCCTGACGTCCAGCAACAGAAGTATTGCCCTCAGAAAACTCAGAACCTCCTGACTTTGAAAAACCCCCACTACCCAGGGAACCTTTTAGCCCTCCCCTGGCCCCTGCTTGCCTGTCCCAGGAGCTGGTGCAATACTCACGGTTGGCTGCCTGAGGATCCTGAGCAGGAACCACCGTCGACTCCTCATCCAAACCTGAGATGGAGCTGTCAGACACAGGAATGGTGAGTGCCGATCCGCAGTCAGCCGCCAGGCCTGACTGCGATCCGTTCCTGGAGTCCCTCCTTCTGACCACCATCAAATCCAACATGTAACATTGCTGTCTGACATGCGCGATTACCTCACTTCGTGCTGGACCCTAAGAGAAGCACGTGGGCTGAGCGATCTTCCGGTTGGACCTCTGCTGTTGCTCCCGACGCCATCTTGGGCCTGCTCCTCCAACTCGATGCCATCTTGGGCCTGCTTCTCCAACCCGACTTTGGTGCTATCCATGCAGCCATGATAATGGGGGAGGGAGAAAGAGACAGCACGCATAGGAAAGGGAATAACTGCAGGGAATTTTAGTGAGCTAATTGATGTTGTTCGCTTATTTCACAGGGTACAGTCAGCTAGAAAACAGTCAAGGGCCCTCAACTGATCCTGTCGACTGGTAAGTCTCCTCCCTTTCCCTCTCCACAAAACCCTTCACTTTGCCACATTTGCTACACTTTTAAGTCAGCCCACCATCCTGAGCAGCAGTCATGCTCCCCTTCCCTAGTTGTACAGGGGGAAACTAAATATGAAGGTACATTTAATCAGTGAGAACATTTATGCACAAAAATGTGAAGATGTCTTTATGTAAGTACCTTTCATTGTCTCTTTTTTATAGGTATATACTTTTAAAGGTGGCCTAGAAAAGTAATTGCTAATACTTGTGGCCAGTATGTGAAATTACAATTAAGCAAACTCAGAGCAAAGATGAGTCTTTCAGTGCAAGACTTGTCCCACAATAACCTTAATCATTAATGGGTTAAGGATAGACTTTCATAATACAAAAATGTTTTGTGAGATTGTTGTACACACTATTAGCATATCTTGAATTTTTCTGACCTTTTACAAATGTTCTTTTTTTTAAATACAATTTATTGTATATGCTCTTTATATTGTAGCATACAAATAAATATAAAGTGTTAAATCTAAAAAAGATTATTTTTAGTGAATTTAATAAAATATAGAATGGCACAAATGTATTACTGACTATTTTACAATTATTATTAAACTATTGTAGTAAAGGTCATTATGCTGCTTCTCTCTGTTAACTCTTTTAGCCATCACTTCCAAATTTCCCCTGCTACCTCTTATCTCAAATCCTCATTTTGTCCTTTAGTTCAGGCATAACAACCTTCGGCACTGCAGATGTTTTGGACTACACCTCCCATGATGCTTTGCCAGCATTATGGGTGTAAAAGCATTATGGGGGATGTAGTCCACAACATCTGGAGAGCAGAAGGTTGCCTATCCCTGCTTTAGGTTGTAAGCTCACAGGCTATCTAGCTAAGCACTTTATATAAAAGAGCTCCAATGGCTAGTTTTCAGCGTCTCTTGTATTTGTCTGTGTATATTGTACTTTCTCCACTAATTGTACAGTGCTGCAGAATCTGTTGGTGCTTTATAAATACCAGTGATAAATAAATAATGCTTTAGATTCTTGCTTAATTGGTTAATACTTAAGTCAATAATTGCATTATGCACACTTATTATTAGTCTGCTCTCAACTTTACAAAACTCAGGAAAATATTACTCAGTGCTAGATACTTCTGACATGCTCCAACTGAACTCTGATCTTATGTGGATTGCATGACATCATTAAATAATAATGTAACATGGAAAATCCTTGATGCATTCCAGTCATCATGACACATTATGTCAGACATTGCCGGGTAATTTTAAACTATTAACTTTACCTAGCAATGTTGTTGTTATATAACAAGTCAGTTGTACATATGGCAACACTAATTTAGTTACGAGGTCCATTCAATACTTAACGTGAGTGCCATTTTATGAAAGCTAACAGTCATTAAAATGTAAGAGCTAAAAATGAGCTATATTAATGAAAACATTGTGAAGTCAGTGCCAGCAGCCGTGGAAAACACACAGTATAAAGTTATATGTTTATAAGGTTGTCATCTGAATTAGTCTATAATGATAACAGCCTGTCAAACTAAAGTGGACATTAACTACGTACACTCTACTCATGTATATATGTATAGCAGAAATGTCTGTATATTATATATATATATATATATATATATATATATATATACACATACACACATATATATATATATATATATATATATATATATATATATATACACACATACATACATACACACCTTCTGTTATGATGTTATTATTACTCATTTCTGAAACAGAGAGGTCCATGTTTACTGTTCTGTATTGCCAAAACTCTGATTTTGTTCCCTAATTACTTTCCATTCCAGCCAGTCTGGTGAATTACCTGGCAGCCAAATCAGCCTGCAGTCTGGACAAGAGACATGGTGAAATGTTGAAGAAAACTGAACTGTGACATTTGAAGAGAATATCATATTTTCAGAGACTTATTAGAGCAACATTGGTATCTGAGCATCCATGATCTGCTTTCCCTGAATAACAACACAAGTATTATCAACATGAGTATTCATTCATTCTAAGTGAGAACTAATTAGACCAGACTTGGAAGAGGGCAAGTCAGCTTGGTTTAAGCATCTGGTAAGCAAACGCAAACATTTCTAAAGGGACAAAGCATCACTTTTAAACAACTCCAGTCTTTTTTTAGTAGCCACTTAACCACAAACCCTTGCCAAAATTAGTGTTTATATTAATTTATTGCATTTTTTTACAGATAAATCTGCCCATTAACCCCATTCACGCCATTCCATGCCGTCCCCATTATAATCGACTTTAAAACCGTGGCAGCGGCATGGAACGCTGTAACGGCTTTCAGCCTCTGGAGGTCCACGGTACTTAACTCCACAGTGATCTGCTTTGGGGTGACTGCCTGACAGCCCAGGCAATCCCCTTCTGCCAAATCAGGCCGCCTAGGACCATGTGATAGCTCCACTGTAGCGTGAGAGCTAGCCAACTTTTGTGGCAGAAGCAAAAGAAAATAGGGCTTTCCACACACCGTCTATGACATAATGTCAGTACACAGAACTCACCTTTAGACATTTTGGAAAAAATTGGACAAGTGGAAGTTAATCCTACGTTTTTCATTGGCATTGACTCCCACTGTGATGTGATGATTGGACAGTAATATGGCAGCTAGTGGCAGTTCTTCCATTTCAATTCCATTTAGGGACATAACAGACAATTTGAGCTACCATAATGCTAGTTGTTCTCTCACCTCATAAACATGATAAATCCCTTCCTGGAAACAGGGATTTAATTCCTTGCAATATGTTAGAGACTGGAAGCAGTGGTCAGGACTCTGTCAGGATTACTAGTTGATCCAGCACGTAGAATTGTGTCACACAGATGACTAACAGGTAATATATTACTGGGCCTTAGAATTGCCAGACTTAACGTACCAAAGAGTAGTCAGGATACTTGCCGAGGTCAGGGGATACAGAAAGAGAACCAATGATAAGGGAAAGCCAGAAGTCAGAGATACCAGAATACAGGGAAGTCAAAATCAAAGCCAAAGTCAAAAACCAGAAGAAACTTGAATCAGGAAGGCGCTCTCAGACAACCACTAGGGAAACCACGACAGGGCACTGAGCAGGATGAGAACTGTGCCTAAATACCCCTCCACTGGATCTGATAGGCTGTAATCAGCCTTTGACACCAAAGGCAGTTATCAAGTTTCCATTTGCATAATTGCTGCTCAGCACAAACCCTCATGTGGATTTGAATGCTGCTCAGCACAAACCCTCATGTGGATTTGATTGCTGCTCAGCATAACTTTTCCTCTCAGAGCAGTAAATGTCATTAATCACATTTTTATATGTGGATGAATACGTGACAGAATCTAAAAGATCTACTCGATGGTCATCTGAGTGAACTAATTGATAAGTGATGCTAGCTTCCCTGTGTTTTTCTAGCATCAAGGGCGAAGTGGCACACCAGTCCTACAGCTTGACATACTGTATGGACAGACATATGAACATGCTACGTAGCGAAAGATAGACATGCTGGTTGAAAAAGATGTGTGCATTGAACCTATCATGTTGCCATTGTTTACTACTCCCAGCAGTAGTGTTCACATCATAACCCCAAGACAGCAGAGCCTCTTACTGAGGCTCTACTGTCTTGAGGATGCGCTTCTCCATTCCTCTCGCCCCACCACTTGCCTGCTCGATCCTGTCCCGTTCCACCTCATCAGATCTCTCTCCCCTTGTCTCTCTTCTGGCACTGTTCCTGCTGACCTTAAACATGCCACTGTAGTACCTATCCTGAAAAAAACATCTCTTGACCCATACTTCCCCTCTAACTATCGTCCAATATCCCTGCTCCCTTTCTCATCAAAGCTTTTGGAAAGACTTGTCTTTACCCGTGTGTCTCGCTTCCTCAATTCCAACTCTCTCCTTGACCCTCTTCAGTCTGGCTTCCGCCCTCTCCACTCTACTGAGACTGCTCTCATCAAAGTCACTAATGACCTAATCGCAGCTAAATCCAAAGGTCACTACTCCATATTAATTCTGCTTGACCTCTCTGCTGCCTTTGACACTGTTGATCATGCTCTCCTCCTTCAAACTCTTCAATCGCTCGGTCTCTGTGACTCTGTCCTCTCTTGGTTTTCCTCCTATCTCACCCAATGCTCATTCAGTGTCTCCTTTTCCAAGCATACCTCCTCCCCTCGCCCTGTCTCGGTTGGAGTTCCCCAAGGCTCTGTCCTTGGTCCCCTTCTATTTTCTCTTTATACTGCCTCTCTTGGCAAGCTTATTGCCTCTTTTGGATTCAACTACCACCTGTACGCTGATGACACTCAGATATACCTCTCCTCCCCGGACCTCTACCCTGCCGTCCTGCAATGTGTCACTGCTTGCCTTTCTTCCATCTCGGACTGGATGTCTTCACGCTTTCTGAAACTCAACCTCTCTAAAACTGAACTCCTTGTCTTTCCTCCTCCTTATACTTATCCTCCTCTCTCGCTCTCCCTTCAAGTCAGTGATATCCACATAAGTCCATCTTTGCAAGCACGCTGTCTTGGCGTCATACTTGACTCTGGCCTGACCTTTGACCCTCACATCCCGCTTGTTGCCAAATCCTGTAGGTTCCAACTCAAAAACATAGCCCGCATCCGCCCCTTTCTTACACAAGATGTGACCAAAGAGCTTGTCCATGCTCTAGTAATTTCCTGCATGGATTACTGTAACCCTCTCCTGATTGGTCTCCCCAAAAGCCGTATTGCCCCGCTACAGTCTGTAATGAATGCTGCAGCTAGACTGATTTTCCTCTCTAGTCGGTCCTCTCACACATCACCCCTGTGCCAGTCCTTACATTGGCTCCCTGTATCCTATAGGAGTCAATTCAAAGTGCTAACCCATACATTTAAAGCACTGAACAATTCTAGCCCCTCTTATATCTCCTCAATGATCCATAGGTATGCCCCTCCTCATTCCCTCCGCTCTGCCCGTGAAAACCTCCTGACCGCTGCTCTCACCAGTACAGCCAACTCGCGCTTGCAGGACCTCTCGCGGGTGGCTCCTTTCCTATGGAACAGCCTGCCTACCGCCATCAGACTCTCCCCTAGTCTTCAATCATTTAAGAAGAGCCTTAAAACCCATCTCTTCAGGAAAGCTTATGGCCTCACAGAGTAACCTCTACCTTACATACCTGTCTCTTGCTCTCTCTACCCACTCCTCCAGCTCTGCTTCACTTCCACCTTATTTGATTGATATTTCCTGTCTTAATGTGTCTTATACCCCACCTCCTATAGACTGTAAGCTTGTTTGAGCAGGGTCCTCTTCAACCCATCGTTCCTGTAAGTTTTCTTGTAATTGTCCTATTTATAGTTAAATCCCTGTTGGCGCTATATAAATGGCAATAATAATAATAATAATAATAATAATAATAAGAGCAAGAGTGTGTGGCCTCCTCTGTGTCTGGTTTCCCAGCAGCTGTTAAAAATACTTGAGGAGCACAGCCATACAGATAAAAAATTACTTTATTAGTTGGGTCCAGTACGCTAGGTATCCCAAATTTATACCGAACAATATTAGCAATAATGTCAAAAAAATGCTCAATGCAAAAAAGCGTACAAGATATGCAATTATCACATGTGTTCATAGAAAACAACCAAAAAAGTACAATAATGCTATTTAGCAGTATAGAGTCACAATGACACTTTAAACAAGCTACCCAACATACAAATACATACCAAAAAAGGGGTAACAATTGTCAGAAGTAGTGAGAAGAGGTAGGAAGTCAAAAACGTTTCGGCAGGCCTGCCTTTATCAAGGGACTATGATGTGAAAGTGAATAAACCCCTTAATATTCTCAAAAACAAAAACGTCAATGCTAAACACCTGAGTAAAATGGATGGCCACCCACATTGATTGTGATCCTCCCAACCAGATTTACTCAATGCTCCCTTGGTTGTGCTCCTCATTTAATATTATTTATAGATTGTTTGGATATTTTGTTTCATATTTCCTCATGGTATTCAATTAGTGGGTCTGCTTTCTTAATTATATTGCATTCTCAGCAGCTATTGTCACATCCACTGAACACTGTCCAAAGTGAGTAGAGAGTTCTATTACATGGAACATTGTGAAGCTCCAAAAATCACAAATGTTTACACAACTGATGGAGAAAATAGCCTTCCTCAAGTTCAGTCTCACTGACTTGGGTTAATTTGCTGTTCAGTTTAAAACTTAAAGCGTCATCATTTGCAATCTGAGATCCAATTGACCACTCAACTCTCCCTTCAAAACTGGTTTAAAATTACTAACATATTCTTAGTTCTGGTGGTGAATAAAAAAGTTAAATCAAATTACATTTCACCTGATGCTTTTCCCCTTTTGCCAAATGCATTTCATTGTAGTGGTTTTGCCTTGCCTGTCTATACTCTCGTAATGCAGGATTCCTCCACAGATCCAGTGCAGATACAGGGAGAAGCTGACAGAGCACTGTTTTTTCCACTTTGAAGGGCGGTCACTAGTGATGTCCCGAACGGTTCGCTGACGAATAGTTCCGGCGAACATCGCTTGTTCGCGTTCGCCACGGATGGCGAACATATGCGCTGTTCGGTCCGCCCCCTATTCGTCATCATTGAGTAAACTTTGGCCCTGTACCTCACAGTCAGCAGACACATTCCAGCCAATCAGCAGCAGACCCTCCCTCCCAGACCCTCCCACCTCCTTGACAGCATCCATTTTACATTTATTGTGAAGCTGCATTCTTATTGAGAGGAGGGACAGTATACGCTGTGAGCCTGACACACACGCTGGCAGACAACTAACTGCTATTCAATCTATTACAGTCAAAAACTGGGCAAGTGGGCACAGTATATGCTGTGAGCCTGACACACAGGCTGGCAGGCAGGCAACTGCAATTACATTACACAAAAAAAAAAAAGCAGACTGATGTTACAGCAGAGATCAGCTGCTGCTGATTTGATAGGGAAATTGATAGCTAGGCTAGTGTATTCAGTGTCCACTACAGTCCTGTGCCCACTTGCCCAGTGCCACCACTCATATCTGGTGTCACAATAGCTTGCATTTAACAAAAAAATAACTTTTTGGACTGTAATATAATAGCAGTCAGTTTCCTTCACACGTGTGCGTTTCAGGGCCAGCCAGGGCACAGTGTCACACCAGTGCAACTCATATCTGGTGTAACAGTAGTGTACATTTAAAAAAAAAAAAAAAAATTTTTGACTGTAATAGATTGAATAGCAGTTGTCTGCAAGCGTGTGTCAGGCCTACAGCATCTACTCTGCCAACTTTTGCCACTGCACAGTGCCACTCATATCTGTTGTCACAGTAGCTTGCACGCATAGTACAACTAATCAAAAAAAAATGACAGGCAGAGGCAGGCCACCCCGCAGGGGCCGTCGTGGTCGTGGTGCTGTGATTCCCTTTGGCCCTAGAATAATGCCCAGTGTTCAGAGGCCACATACCCTGAACTCGAAAAGTTCTGAGGACATAGTTGACTGGCTAACACAGGACACCCAATCTTCTACAGCTTCCGCTCAGAACCTTGACGCACCATCCTCCTACAGCTTAGCTTCGGGCATCTCTCAAGTTACCACTCGCCCGCTTGCAGCCACCACCAACACTAGCACCACAGCAGCTTCACTTGGTATGTCAAAGGAGTTATTTACACATCAGTTGGAAGAAATGAGTAATGCGCAACCATTATTGCCAGAGGATGTAGATAACAGGGATATGTCTCAGTCAGGCAGCATTACACACATGGACGTATGATGTGATGATGATGATGTTGTACCCGCTGCTGCTTCCTTTGCTGAGTTGTCAGTTACAAGTGAAGCGGTTGATGATGACGATGCGTCCGTGGATGTCACGTGGGTGCCCGCTAGAAGAGAAGAAGAACAGGGGGAAAGTTCAGATGGGGAGACAGAGAGGAGGAGGAGGAGACGAGTTAGAAGCAGGGGGAGGTCATTGCAAGGAGCTAGTGGCACAGTCAGACAGCATGCATCGGCACCCGGGTCAGCCAGACAGCACGCCAATCAACGCATGCTGTTGCCACCACCAGAATGCAGTCATTGCAGAGCTCAGCTCTGCTGCTGCATCTTGCTCCACATCAACGGCACCCCCCCCAGCTCCCAGGTACTATTCCACACGCCGTCTTGGGGTTGACTTGCCTGAAAGCAGAGAGTCACACCGGACCAGCACTCCTGTCCGCCCTGAACGCACAGGTGGATCAGTGGCTGACTCTGCACCAACTGGAGATCGGCAAAGTGGTTTGTTACAATGGAAGAAATTTGTTGGCGGCATTGCATTTGGGCAAGTTGACACATGTGCCGTGCATGGCACATGTGTGTAATATGATTGTACAATGCTTTGTGCATAACTACCCAGGCTTACAGGACGTCCTGAAGCAGGCCAGGAAGGTGTGTGGCCATTTCAGGCGTTCCTACATGGCCATGGCGCACTTTTCAGATATCCAGTGGCAAAAAACATGCCAGTGAGGCGCTTGATTTGCGACAGCCCGACACGTTGGAATTCAACACTCCTAATGTTCGACCTCCTGCTCCAACAAGAAAAAGCTGTTAACGAGTATTTGTATGACCGGGGTGCTAGGACAGCCTCTGCGGAGCTGGGAATTTTTTTGCCACGTTACTGGACGCTCATGCGCAATGCGTGTAGGCTTATGCATCCTTTTGAGGAGGTGACAAACCTAGTCAGTCGCACCGAAGGCACCATTAGCGACATCATACCATTTGTTTTCTTCATAGATGAGTGTGAAGAGGAAGAGGAAACACCAGAAACAGCCTTATCAGCATCGCTTGCTGGACCTGCGGCAACGCTGGAAGAGGATTGTGAGGAAGAGGAGTCAGAGGAGGAATGTGGCTTTGAGGAGGAGGAGGAAGACTAACCACAACAGGCATCCCAGGGTGCTCGTTGTCACCTATCTGGTACCCGTGGTGTTGTACGTGGCTGGGGGGAAGAACATACCTTCAGTGAGATCACTGAGGACGAGGAACAGGACATGAGTAGCTCGGTATCCAACCTTGTGCAAATGGGGTCTTTCATGCTGTTGTGCCTGTTGAGGGACCATCGTATAAAAAGGCTGAAGGAGAACGACCTGTACTGGGTGTCCACGCTACTAGACCCCCGGTATAAGCAGAAAGTGCCTGAAATGTTACCGAATTACGGCAAGTCATAAAGGATGCAGCAGTTCTAAAATCAATTAAAAAGTATGCTTTACACAGCGTATAAGGGTGATGTCACAGCACAACGGGAATCTAACAGGGGAAGAGGTGAAAGTAATCCTCCTCCTCCCACGACCATGCCGGCAAGGACAGGACGCTTTACAGACATGTTGTTGATGGAGGACATGCAGAGCTTTTTAAGTCCTGCGCATCGCCACAGCCCTTCGGGGTCCACCCTCAGAGAACGACTCGACCGACAGGTAGCAGACTACCTCGCCTTAACTGCAGATATCGACACTCTGAGGAGCGATGAACCCCTTGACTACTGGGTGTGCAGGCTTGACCTGTGGCCTGAGCTATCCCAATTTGCAATAGAACTTCTGGCCTGCCCCGCTTCAAGTATCCTGTCAGAAAGGACCTTCAGTGCAGCAGGAGGTATTGTCACTGAGAAGAGAAGTCGCTTAGGTCAAAAAAGTCTAGATTACCTCACCTTTATTAAGATGAATGAGGGATGGATCCCGAAGGGACTGACAGTGGGCGATACATTCGACTAAAAAAGGCCTGATGAGGGGGACGTAACAGGGTGTCGTGGCTGCCGGCCCGCCGCGTGATATTTAAATCCCAAGTTTACCACAGTACCTTGCCCTGTCGTGGTTTCCTGTTCCTGGTTTCCTGAGAGTGTTTTATCATTGTGAATCTGATTTCCTGGTATCCTGATCTTGGCTTTTCCCTGGTTATCCTGAATTCTGGTTTCCCTGACTTGGCTTGTGTAAACGGTATTGTGTATTTTCTGGCTTCCTTGACCTCGGCTTTCCCTTTGACCATTCTCTGTCGCTAGCGTATTAGTCCGGCCATTCTAAGGTCCGGTTTACACTCTGTCCTTTTATTTTCCTTTTCTTGCCTATGTATATGTTTACATAGTTTCTGCGTGCTGGACCACACTAGTAGTCGTGACATTGGGATTAAACTGATAAGAATAGTACTACTTAACACACCACTCCTATCTGGTGGCACATTAGATTGCACGCGCAGTGCCCCAAATTTGAAGTAGGAGGACCGACCAAGCATCTTTTTCCAACTCCCGGTTCCTAAAATCGATGCCATATACACGTCCCCTGATAGGGGACGTAACAGGGATAAAACTGATACGAATAGTACTACTTAACACACCTTATAATAACACAGAGAGAGGCAATGCAGAGAGAGGAGTCTGAAGAAGAGGAGTCAGAGGAGGAAAGTGGCTTTGAGGAGTTGGAAGACCAAACACAGCAGGCATCCCAGGGGGCTTGTTGTCACCTTTCGGGGACCCTTGCTGTTGTACGTGGCTGGGTGGAGGAAGAGACCTTCAATGACATCAGTGAGGACAAGGAACAGGACATGGCTAGCTTGGTATCCAACCTTGTGCAAATGGGGAGTTTGCGGTTGTGCAAATGGACTGTTTGCGGTTGTTTGCGGTGCGTTAAACGGGGAGTTTGGTCTGTCACTGTGAAGTGGGCATAACCCTTACACTACCTGATCGATACAACATCATACCTGATGTTTTAAAGCACGTTATTCCAAACAATTTAGGAATGTTAGGGGATTTATACCCTTTATGGATTAAAACCAGACTCTGCATCAACTATGTAATTTTCCATGGAAGTTTTGCTATGGATCCCCCTCCGGCATGCCACAGCCTAGGTGTTAGTCCCCTTGAAACAACTTTTCCATCACTATTGTGGCCAGAAAGAGTCCCTGTGGGTTTTAAAATTCGCCTGCCTATTGAAGTCTATGGCGGTTCGCCCGTTCGCGAACATTTGCGGAAGTTCGCCATTCGCGAACCGAAGATTTTATGTTCGCGACATCACTAGCGGTCACTGATTCTACAGACTGGTGGTCAATGTCACACTGACTGAATTTTACATTTCATTTTTGGTCAAATTTCTACTGACTCCATATTCTCTTTGATTTTTGGATAAATCCCTTAGTTTGAACTAAAAATTTAAAGATAACCAACCAATCATTATAAAAGTTCTCTTGCTTCCTATTTCTTTTTTAATGCATACATATATATTATATAAAAGATAAATATGTCCTTTTGAGGTTTTAAACGTCATCAAATGTTGATTTTGATGTCTCACATATCAATGGCATATTCAAAAGAGAAAATAGGAGACCAACGGTGCAGTGTTGTAAGTCTATGAACTATAGACAACATAGAACTAAAAATTGCCAACTCAGAGCTATAACTAGCTCTCGGTAAAACAGCTTACAGTGGTATTTCAACTCCCCACTTGTAGGATATCCTTCAGAGGGTAGCTGTAGTGCAGTTTATATCAAATTAAAGAAAAAGAAGGACTATAGTGCTATTTGCAAATATGTAAAATGAAATGTACTTACAATTTTGAGAGCAGATAAACCACTCTATGGTAACAGCGTGGGTGGAACAACCCCCACCTAGGATACTTTTGATGATGGACCTGATGTGCATAGGAAATAGGCCAAATACAAATAAAAAATAAAATTAATAAAAGTATAAAAGAATGCCCCAAAGCAAATAGGTAGTCTAAAAATCTTACTTTTCTTTAAACAAATGATAAAATCACAACGTGTTTTGCCCTATGAGGCTTCTTCAAGTGAGATAAAACATATACCTAGAAGCTTGGGTTTATATAGGAGACTTAATGACATAAAATTGTAGAATTTTGGTGCCAAAATGACATCACAGGTCACGTGACCGTGGTCACATGATTTTAATTTTTTTATTTAAAAAACATTTAGATGAAATTCAATACAAATAAGACTCATTTTAAAAAAAATATATATCACTGTAACTTATGGACCTTGATACATATATATTTATACACACACACACATGCGGCGTGTGTTTGTGCTTTAGGGTGCACACGCTAATGCAATAGGTTGCGCACGCCTATGACTATATGAGCAAAAAGGGGGCAGAATTAAGCAAACCAGAAATAATATTAAGGCAAAATCTGAAAGGAGATGTGAAAATAGGAAAAGGGGTGGATTTAATCGGCTAGGACTTGGAGTGATGTACATAGATATAGACATATTGAATAAAACAATTAAAAAACATTTATAACATATATGAACATTAAAACACAATAGCTTTGCTTGTTATTTGACCATATAGACTGTAAGCTCGTTTGAGCAGGGTCCTCTTCAACCCATCGTTCCTGTAAGTTTTCTTATAATTGTCCTATTTATAGTTAAATCCCCCCTCTAATAATATTGTAAAGCGCTACGGAATCTGTTGGCGCTATATAAATGGCAATAATAATAATAATAATAATAATTATTATTATTATTTGAACCATAGATTTTTAAGATCATAAAAAAATAAAAAGATTGAAATCTTCATTTAAACCTGTCCAAATTAAAAACCCATTCCATTTAATTTCTACCTAAAATATTTTTTATATTCCCTCCTCTTCATGGGATTGTACATTTTGTTATACCTATACATTTTAAACTACATGCATTTTTCTGGTGTGTGGTTTTCATATTCATTTTTAATGTTGCGGCAGTGATCAGATATTCTTTTTTTTTTTAATTTCTTGATGTCATGTCTACATATTGAAGGCCATAGGGGCACTCCAATAGGTAAAATTACATTTTTGAGTTCTATTACACTGGGACTTTTTCTCTGTTAAAGTTTATCCCATGGATATGATTTTTTTCTCATTGATTGCATACTCCAGGAGAAATCTCTCCTGGTCTCCCATTGCTTGCAATTATAACTAAGTGTGCATGTGCATTGGATTATATCATTTTTTCATGTGCAGTCATTCCCGAATAGGATTTTGATTGGTACGTAAAAATATTATATTTTCATATTGAAGAAATTACGTATTCACATCACAAAGACCTTTTGAACATAGTATTTTGATCCAATTTTTTTTTCCCCAGTTAACTATTGTGCAAAATGTTAAACTGGTAAGTTTGCTTTGTGTATTTTTCATATTGTGTATGCTAAAGTACAAGCATAAACATTTATCATAATGGAACACTGGAATAATTATAACCATTAGCCAGTGGCTGTTGGCAGTGTTTTATAGACTATACAGTTTTCACTGTTAGCATCCATATTCTGTGATAATCCTGGATGAATACATATTTGTGCCATGCTACATACATTTGGCATTGGTTGTTATAATTTGGGCTGGTGCCAAAAGTGAGATGCCTGGTTATTACAATTTTCTGTTTTGCTAAACATTTAGACACAATTGTTTGCATTATTGTTATGTGTGCTGAAATCTGTTCCATAACTGCTTGCAGTAAAAAATAATTAACTCCCAAATGTGCTTTCATTTCAGTCTTCCTCTTTCCTTTTTCTTTTCACTATTCTATATTGCACATGATATCCACATTATATTTTAAATGGTGCTACTATGTTGTGCTTGGTTCTAGTATTTTTATTTAGAGCTTAAATTTAATTTAATGCAAAAAAAAAATCAAATCTTTTTCTCCTATTGTACATTCATTGTAAGTAATAATGCAAACTGTCTTGATTGTTGTTTTAGTAATTAAAATAGTTAACTCTTCTAGATCCAGAAGAGTAATATTGCATAATTAAAGTTTAAAAATTGATAGATTTTTCTTTTTTTGTAATATTTTCTTGTTTGGTTATGATGTGTAAGTCGGTTAGTCAAAATCAAGAAAAGGCAGATGTTTTAAAGGTTTCTTTAATCTGGTTAAACCATGAAAAATAACAGTTGTAAAACAAAATACACCCTATATGGAATTGATTGACAGGACAATTAAATAAATGTAAGGCAGATAAAATATCAGAGGAAGCACTTAGGGAACATAGTGTAGTAATAGCCAGATCATTGTCTGTATCCTTCCATGATTGTTAACTAAATATTTCCAAAAAAGTGCCATAGAGCAGATGTAATGTTTCTTAAAACAATGTTCAAAATCTCAACCAGGAAATATGTGAGTTTAACATATTGTTGTGAAAAAACAGTGGACAGATCATTATAATGTTATATTCAATCATATGCTTTCAACAATATCATTTGTAGGAGCAATCAACATGGTTTAAAAAGAACGGATTGTGTCAAACTGACCATTATTTTCTCTGCAAAAAAAATAAAAGCAGAGATCAAGTTGCAGTTACTCTCATTTACATAAAACACTGAGGAGTATATGCGGAACTACAGAATTGATATAATAGCCAGGAATGTACTCATATATTGCCACAGGCTTCAATAAAAAATAAAAATAAAAAAATAAATATATATATATAGATATAGATATATAGATAGATATTATGTATTTTTTTTTTTTAATATATATCAGTCACAGACAAATATCTCTTCTTTAAATGTCATCTATGTACAACTGTATGTAACAATATATAACAAAACTGTTATGCTTAGAATATAATCATAATAAAGGACATCTTATAAATAAACACTTATTCATACAAATATTTTTCTTTGGTGGAAGTTATGTGACACATTTAATTACCTTGAACAGAGGCATTGCTAGGTTTAAAACAGGGAGAATCACAAGAACATGGATTTATTCTACTTATTATTTACTGGCAGACATTTGTCCCACAATTATCCATGATTTGATGCTTGTACATGTGCGGTGTGTGAACAACAAAATATGACACTATTATCAGTAAGGTATAGCATGTTTTGTCAAGATTCTTGTTTTATGTTAAAGAATTGTTTTTTTGTTGTTTTTTTCTTCATTCTTGGTTCTTGACTGGTAATCATGACCTTCGATACCCTGAACACACAATCTCCAAATTTTGCACATGTAATAACCATTATACAGTCATCAATTATGAAACTATTTATCTTCAAACCCCTGTTCTGTACTATATGCAATATCATCTCATGCAGCGTTTCACAATTTCCTTGTTTCAAACAGGAACAGACATATTGAAAATAATTCTCTTTTAGATGTACCACTCAACCACCACCAGAAAAAAAAAATCTGCTGTATATGAAGGGACTGATATGAGGTCTAATCTAACCCCACAATGACATGATATACATTAGGAATCTTCATGCAGTGCAGAATCCCGACATTTAAGAAAATTTTATTCTTCTTCTGGGTAACTAAAATAGCAGTAAACAGGTGAAAAAGCAGGTGCAGAATTTGCCTAGATATCAAGGCTGTAATCTAGAGCCAGGCTTTAAAGATTTCACTTCTGGGACTTGAAAATGCCAGAAATCGGTTCCAATATTCATTCAGAATGACTCACTAAGCTCCAGTTACAGAGCTCCACCCTGATACCGACAATATATAAAGTTAATTCGATAGCATTTATTTCAAATTATATATAGTCTTTATTATAGCCGCAACAAGTTACTTAGCAACATTTTGATCTTGAGTGCAGAGATTCATAAAAGCGAATAGGGAAAATAGGGTACTAGGTATACAGAAATGTACACAAAAAGAGCAGTGTAACATATGAGTACGAACGCATGTACTTTTAAAGAGGGGGAGAACAAAGCTCTGCCTACTCAAATCCAGGGCAGGCGGCAGGTGAGAAAACTCCATTCCTGGTACTCAAGCAGGTAAAATAGAGCACCAAAAAATGCCAAAAACAAGTGGCATATAGCAAATAACACAGTGGAGAAAAGAAAACCTCCTTTCGTGTTTTGGACAAGATAGTTGTGACGGACCGCCTGGCACTCCGACTGAGTGCCTCCGCCAATCGATGCTCCTAGTGCTCACCGAGGAATTCCAGCACTCCATCAGACACCATAAGCACTGCATACCCCACTTTCAGCCATGCAGCTGCGCTGGGGTCTCACTGTCCTTCACCCACCCTGGACCCAAGACCGGGATCCAGCTTCCAGTGGGCAGACCTCTCCTACTCCCAGAGAGCATTGCAGTAACAGCTCTTCCTGGGAAGTATAGTGATATAGCAATCCCCAGGATAGATACAGCCATTTCCCCCACACATGAGATGAGTAAATTATTATGTACGCATACACATATAAACTCTGGTCCGTCTACTTTAACAAATATTTATTCAGAGACAAAACAACAACAACATACAAATAATGACACACAATCTAACTAACTATACCACCAACAACAGCAACAACAACCTAACTAACAATAACAACTACATCTTATAAAATCCCACTCACAGTTCACCATGATGGAAATTAGGCCATGTCTGCTTAAAGGACTGCTCAGTAGCACAGCCAAGAAGGAACAGAGAGGAATGGAGATAGGGGGAAGTGGTTATCTCTTTCCTGACTAGTAAAGGTATTGAATTACCAATTAACATTTCAAAAGGGTAAAGCTTATCCCACTGTAAGAGCTTGGTCACATGATCCCTGGTCACCATATTAGTTTGATGACAGAATGTCACCACAGAGGGTAAGCAGGAACAGAATTTTAATGGAGGTACACAGGCCTTTTATGCAAGTTTCCCAACAAGGTTGACACCCAGGTGGACCTTGTTGGGTACAGGGACACAAAGTGAATAAACCAATAAAAACAGTCATACAGCGAGACACTCCCATACACAAACAATAGAATCCCTCCTCTGTGCTTGGGAGCTAATTGAATCAGGAACTGTACTAATCTAACCCAATTATCTCCAAGTACAGAAAAACATACAATTTTATGAAACCCCTAAAAGTACCTTAAAAATACGTAAAACCACATCCCCATCCCCTGATCTCGGTGAACAACATATCCCAAAATCACCCAGATCGGTCTAGGGGTTCAGGAATTTCCTGGAAGTCATAGTTTTGACCAACCGTGCACATGACAGTTTCAGGGAAATCAGTGCTAACAGTCAGTCAAGTTCGGTAGTCTTTTACAGGTTTCCCTGCAGGGCCAATAGTCTGTGGGTAGGAGGCTGCCAAGCAGGCCCCTCCAAGTACAAATGGCGAGGTTACTTTCGCCACAATAGCCCTTAATTAAAGGATTCCATAAGACTGTCTGGTGCACAATGGATTATTGGCAATAATGCTTCAGTATGTGTCAAGCAACATCTCCTGAATATAGTGATACCACCCATGCATAGGTGTGTCATGATGTTTGGGGGAGGGTCAGCAGTCACATTTGTAGGTTGTGCATTTCAGATTTCCAGTATGGAATTGTGATGTGTATTCAATCTGTGCCCATGATCTGTATAGGACACTTGTAAAGCAGGCCAATGTAATTTACCCCCATCAAACTATATATTTTCTAAAAGTAGACACCGGCACTGTGCACTAATTCTAGCACCAGCCTTTGTCAAAATTTTGGGTAGTTTTTTTTGTTTTGTGTTTTTTTCACACACGTTATACTTTAGGCATTAATTCACAGATATTCTCACAGACAAACAACACCCCAATATGTATTCAGATACATCTCTTGAGTACAGTGATACCACCCATGCACAGGGGTACTGCTGTTTGAGGGCTAAATGGTCAAAATAGATAGGTTTTCCAACATGGAATTTTGACATGTCCCCACTAAGATAGTTTTTAAGGTGACCAGGAACATGTATGACTATCAAACCATGTATTTTTGAAAAGGTGCCCCTAGAGTATTTCAAAGGGTACTCTTTTTGTGCACTAATTCTACCATCAGTCGTTGTCAAAATTAAAAGTAGATTAACAAAAATAAAAATAAATGTATCTAAAAAACAAATCTTATCAGGTTCCTTGCATCCCCCTATTCTATCAGTATTTGTAAGCTGTATGGTACAGCTTGAAGAAGTCTCTACTTCACCCATATATTTATTATATTCTGTCACACAAATTGGTTTATTGATTAATTCAGATTTCCGTTGGACAGATACTAGCACAGTGGTCTCATTATGTATAGTAATTATTATGTATATGTATAGTTGTCAAAAGGTATACATCTTTCTAATCATATATTTTAATGTCAACAGTTTTTCTTGGCATCAGGTGGATGTTTCTCCATTGTGTTCAGTTTTTTGTTTTTTTTTGCAGCTAACTGTTTTGGAAAGCTTTTTTGGTTCTTTATTCCAAATTGTCCCACTGTCTCATAACAGAAAAAAAACTTGAGAAACTTGTATGAAAATTAAAAAACAGAGAAATAAAAAACAATGTTTTTCTTATATGTGTGATCTAGTTAACTTAAAGCAGATGTAGCACTCTTAGGGTCCTCCTATTAACCCAGAAAAACAGATATATACATAAACACCACTTTGTGCGAAAACTAAGTTTAGATAATAATCCCCTTAATGTGCACACAATGAAATAGTGCAGCGCTAGGCAAAAGGCTTACCCATACAATATAGGGCATTTCTCATATGTAACCGGAAAAAACAAAAAGTAGAGAAATACACTGAAAATTAGATACATTTATGCTCACAAATCAAGAGCCTTTTAGACGCTATGGCTCTGAACGTATGCACTTGCTGTTCCGTTAAGGTAGCAACAGTAACCTTTTGGTTTGCCCCCTTCACTGGTTCAGGTGGAGTAGGTGTACATGGAAGACATAAACAGGTGGCAAGACATAGTGCAGATCATAATAAACTTTGTGGATTACCACTTGAAGAATACAATGAAAGTTGCTCACCTGATTCTGGAGCCCATAAGATAGTCTCAGCATTCGTATCAATGAATGACTAAACGAATCAGCTAAGGAGAAACCACCCCTTTACCGAACGGACCGCTGATTGGATGAATAAACGCTGGGTTTGCCCTATGAACATGGAATTAAAGATGGACACAGTATGCCGATTGAGAAAGTCTGCACAGTGGACGAAACGCGTCTCGGACGGCAAAAGGAACTACTGCATATTTATATACTTTTTATGTATCTGTTTGTTCTTATTTCCATATTGGAGCATTTTTATATTTTTCTGTAATAAAACGTTTTTACTTAATCTACTATCCTCTTGGACCATCTGTTCCATGCTGATTTAAAGGGGGTTCCTTGTCACTTCTTATATTGGCAAGTAAGTGCACAAACTTGGAGCCAGTCATTTATGGGCTCCAGAATCAGGTGAGCAACTTTCATTTTATTCTTCAAGTGGTAATCCACAAAGTTTATTACCATCTGCACTATGTCTTGCCACCTGTTTATGTCTACCATGTACACCTACTCCACCTGAACCAGTGAAGGGGGCAAATGCCATGCCAATTGCCATGCTGTGAACGATCACACTTGTCTTAATTTTGACCTTTCAGCTTTTTAATAGGTAACTCTAATTCGGAGTCCTTATAATTCGGCAATCCCACATAAGGATAGCAAATTAGGTAGCCATGTACTATTATTTTCTTCATTTTTATCTAGCATTATAGATGTAGGGGGGCTTCCGTCAATTTACAGACATGACAACTGTCCCTCATACTTAAAATGTATGTACGTGCAGGATGTATAATACAGGAGTATACAGTAAATGTGATATTTAAATGATAGTTTGTTTTTTTTACATTTTTTTCAAATGGTCAACCCCTTGTTATATGAATCATTCTTAGCCACAAGTGTTACTTGGTGAGCAATAAGTCTTCTATTCCTTTTCTATCAGTTTGTCTATAATGTTTTGTCTTTTTTACCTGATTTTTAGGCACTGTGGAATATGTTAGTGCTTTATAAAGCCCAATAATAATAATAATAATAATAATAATAATAATAGTTTACTTGTACACCTATTGTCTTATTTCTTGAAAAATATAACAAACAAAATGTTTACAATTATATTTCACAGTGATTGGACACCTGAGCCATCCTTTTGATCTCATTATAATGAACATCAGCCTGCAGGTGTCACCATTCATTGTAAGGGTAATGATCTTATTGATTTTACTCAAGAAATGTTACCAGGCAGCGTTTTATTTGTAAGTGCATTCAGTCGGGTTTTGTTTTAAGTATGTGGCTTCTGATAAGAAAGACTAGTAGTAATCTAAGATATTCTCTTTTTTATTGATTCTGTTCGCATGATTTTGGCAGGTGATTTTAATTGTGTTTTTTTTTTTTTCAGAGATTGAAGTGGTTTTGTACATCAGTCAGTTAAACTGAAGACTAAACATTAAATAATTTTAAAATACTTGTTTTTAGATTTTAAAATATAGGCACTTCTTTTTGCAGACTTGATAGTTCTGATTGAATCTTTTTAAAACATTGCATACATATTTAATTGAAATCACACATAATTAAAAATATTTATACATTGATCAGTCACAACATCAAAACCACTAATATTGTGTAGGTCCCCCTTCCAAATCAGCTCTGATGCATTGAGGAATGGACTCCACAAGATCTTTGCAAGAGTCATTTAAATCCTGTAAATTGCAGGGTGGAACCTCCATGGATCGGAGTTGTTTCTCTAGCACATCCTGCAGATGCTCAATTAAGATCTGGGGAATTTAAAGGCCTAGGAAATACTTTGAACTCTTTGTCATGTTCCTTTTGCAGTTTGGCAGGGGCATTTCCTGCTAAAAGAGGCCACTGCCACCAGGGAACACTATTGCCACGAAGGGGTTACAAGATCTGCAATGATCTCTAAGTAGGTGGTACATGTTACAGTAACATCCACATGAATGCTAGGACCCAAGATTTGTCAGCAGAACAATGCATCCACCAACCTGCCTTCATCACATAATGCATCCTCTTCCCAAGATAAACAATGCACACACACCTGGCCATCCATCTGATAGATCAGACCAGGTAACTCCCCTTGATGAAGCAAGAAGAAAATCATGAGCCATATGATTTTAACCCCTTAAGGACCAAACTTCTGGAATAAAAGGGAATCATGACATGTCACACGTCATGTGTCCTTAAGGGGTTAAAGGGCCACAGCATGTAGTTGCTTCTGCAGTTCATTTTCGAATAGCATCACTAGTTACGTAAAAAGCTTCTTCCAGTAACTCTGTAAGTAGATTAACCTTGTAATATAATGAAACTACACCATAGTTTGGGAAAAGGCCTCTTGCTGGCCTTTTATTGGTGCCTGATCCAACAGTCCAATCACCCTTTCCCTTAGCGACACCATTACTTCTTTAGTTTCATGTTCTACCACTTGGAAAGGTGCTAGTGGGGTATAAGGCTGGTGTGATGTTACCCAAGTAGCAGACTCAAGCGACATTTGTGGGCATGATTTTGCATGCCCAATGGCAACAAAGATAAAATATACCTACTAGCAGCTGGATCGCCAATGTATGCACTCTAGCTGGCATTGCCTTGGGGGGAATTAAAGAAGTGAAATTTTGAGCTAGCAAGGATCTGGTGGCAGTTTTTGCCCATCGGATTACTGTGTCAAGGGGTTTTTCAGTGCTATTGAATTGGTGCAAACGCTGGGTTTAGTGGCCTTTAGTATCTTGTTAAGATGTCCTGTTGTGTTTAGTTTTAGTCATACACCCTTGTAAAACTATTATAATGTGGTACCAGCAGAATAAGGAGATACAATTCTGTTAAGGAAAAACCTCTGGGATACTTTCAGCTGGTATTACAAGAGGATATATCACCAACAGGGACCATGTAATCTATTATCACAGAGGCATTGATAGTTTTAAGCTCTTCTGTGTCATTGGTATAATTTACAAAAGCTATAGCACCTGATGTGACAGGGAAGGCAAGGTGTATGCTAGATCCCTTATGGAAACTTTCCTTTTTACTAGTAAAATTAGTCAATGATTAGTGCCATTACAAATCATACCATTCAGAAAACCAATTTTCCACGGGATACCAATGAAGGAGTATCCATGTTACAGTGAGTGTGGAGTATAGACACATATCCAGCAAGACTAGTAGTATTCAGTGCTGTATTTATGTATATGTCACAAGTTTGGCTCAGGTCACGCTTTGTAACAACTCAGCAGTGAAACATGCTGGATCTGCCAAAGAGAAGTTTATGCAGGGGTGCACCAGGAAGAAGAAAAAAAAAAGAAAAATTGGATCAGATAGACTGGCAGATATCAGAATCAGTGTCCAGACGCATAGGATAGAAGAAGGCTTCATGCTATAGGACCAGGGTTTTCCTTCCTCTGTGAATTGTTCACTCTACTGGTGTGGATCCATACTGGATTATCAGCGGCCAAGACATCTTTGTGACAAATGCACCTTCCCACAAACATTTACCATAGCCTCCTGAAGGAGTGTGGAAGTTGGCCTCCTGCCCACCGACTATGGTCCAGGTCGGAGACACCGTTTGGGAGTTACCTTGCCCAGCCGCCATTAGCAGCTTTCCCTGAGTGCCCCTGGTTTGGCACTTTCCCTTCTTATGCTAGCTCCCTGGTGGCCGCTGACATGAACAAAACCCATGAATGGTTGTCAGCGGTACTTATCCGCAACCGCTATGGAAGTAATTTCAGCACAACTTGGGCTGGGGTTTTGAACCACTTCTGCAAGGAGAGCGTTTTTTGGAGGGAAGGTGCCTTAGACTAAGGGGAACAAACTCTACCTGAGGACTAGATGGAGCACCCTATATTGCGGCTGCAGGAGCTCCCGAAACTTGACCGGCAAAAGCACCAAACGTGAATAAAACCATACAAAACACAATATTGGAATAAAGTGCTTAAGTGTGGTTCGTAAAACGCTATCACCAGTGTTTTAGTCACTCTAAAAACACATATAAACAGTAAAAATAAGTCACATAACAGGTGAGAGCTGACACCCCACACAATAAATACTAGACCTTAAAATCTTGAAGGTAGTAGGCACATTCACTTATGATCTGCAATAGAACATAGACCATAGTGTAGTACATTAAAGCCAAGTATAATAAACAAAACCAACTTGATCAAACTCATATGTTGCTGAGCCTATTAATAAGGAAGGCTCAGACTATTAGCACTTTTTATTTATTTGGAATATTTTACTTTCTTACTAAATAAGTCATAAAAGTTTACATTTCCTTAACCTACTGTAGCGGAGAGGTAGTATAATCCATAGTATCTCCGCTGGGTAACAGGAACAGCATAAAATAATCCAAGGAAATAAATACAGCATACAATAATCCCGGTGGCGTTAAAAGAATCCTTCCTTCCCAAGAACTAGACGACACATAGGCTAGGAGTCAACTGAGGTTTTATTTTCAGATCACGGTATTTATGGGATTCCCTATGCAAGGGGTTTCCCTACTGACATTTCAGGGGTGGTACAGTAGGGGACTGCATGGGGAACTGAACCTCATGCACTGCTTGACGAGAGGGATACTCCCACTGGTATATACCGTTAATGGGATTATCCCTCCGTGCAGCAGAACTTACATTTTACATTAAAATGTATAATAATATTCCCTTGATTTACACGAATGGACGTTCGGTAGATGGTTGGAGGCTGAGCGCACAGTTCGTGAGAATACCGCTCAGCTCCCTGTCTAACTAACCGAACGCCGCACGAAATACACATTATTTCTAATACATTGTTAAAATACCGATTGGTGTTAGGGGAACAAACTACCGAACGGCCGGGGCTCCCGAACGGCCTGGAAGTCCAGCGGTGTTCGCGCCGTCGAGTAGCCGATTTTAATTCCAGGCGCTCAACGGCAAAACACCACTGGGCTAACAAAGGATCCAAGATGGCCGACCGCCGCGTGGTCGGTATTCGAACGACGGCCACCTAGGGAAGCCTTTAACTACAGATTGCAACAATGTTGCAATCGGTTAATGGGCGCCACACGACCTCTTGTGTGTGGTTGACCATTTGGTAGTTTATTCGTTTCACGAACAGTGTTGAAACTCACTGTTCATGAAACTACATTAGGAATACTGGGTTTTCCATAGTGCAAGCGTGCGAATGCCCTCATTCGTCTGAAAGCCACATACAGTGCTACACTTGGTTCTCACAGCTGAAACAAGGATGTCCACACATGCAATATATGAATAGTCTTAAGTGGCTAGTTTTGCCACACCTACCAATTTATATTGATAATAACAAGATTAACCCCTTCAGGACGGAGTCAATAGTGCACGTTCTGATCAAAACAAAACGTTAACAAAAACTGGAATTTGTGCTATATGTCTGTTCAACCGTAATTCACCGCTGTCACATTAAGTTCACCCACACTTATTACATATCATTTTGTTCAGGAGAAACAGGGCTTTAATTTATCATTAACTATTCATATATGGAACATAATTTATTATGAATAAAATTTAAAAAAATGTGAGAAAATAAGATTTTATTTTAAATTTGTATTTCCGTCTGACATTTTAGCTGTGAATGTCATAATACTGTTAGGTTTTACTGCAAAGAAAATGCACATATTTGTAATCAGCAATGTCTCACGAGTACAACAGTACCCCCTGTGGTGGAACCAGCCTCGCCACTGGACATTGGAGAAGACTGATTGCCGGCCTCCTGCCCTGTGACTATGGCCCCATGTTGAAAAGATGGATTTTCCCCTACAAAGACCCAAAAGATGGGTCTTTCGGTACTTTCCCTATGTGAGCAGTGTTACCCAGATAGCTATGCCATGGAACCCATTCGTATAATGAAAGACGAAGGGAAAGACTTTGGCTCCATGGCAATTGAACTGTATGTGTGTGCTCTGAGCGCCATTCAGTAATAATGTGCGCTCAGATCTGAGCTATCTGGGGATATGTTGAATGTACCCGTTTTGTGCAATGGCTGCACAGTTATATGTTTTTATGTGTTTTATTGTCTTTTGCTGCCATGTGTTCAATGGAGTTTTGCCTTTGTATTACTTCACAATTATCTCCAGGATAGAAGACTCTGTGGAACTGGTTTTGGGCAGAAAAGCCATGCTTCCTTTGGTCACAAAAGACTACGATCTATCTTTTGAACCACTGGACCAATATGTATGATTTTGACATATGTTTGTATTTGGAGTACGCTGATTCTGAATGTAAGTTTTATGTGAATGTGATGCATACTTTTCAAGTTATGAATAATGTGGAAAAACTGTAATTCTCTGGCTGTGATAATGATAATTAGATTAACCATTGTGTTCAGTAATCATATCACAGCCAGAGGGGAGGATTTTGTGTGGGAGTGTCTTTCTGTATTGTATGTGTTATTGGTTGTTTTTCCTATTTGGCTGTATACAACATTCATATGCTTGAGAGCATTCACATGCTTCTCCGATTCGGTGGTTGTGGTGTCTGCTGCAGTGCTTGGTGTCCTCAGGAAGCGCTAGTAGCATCCTACACTGGAGGTACCCAGTCGGGGTGCCAGGTGATCCGTTACACCCCCCATTAACAGGTTTTATGGTGTTTTGGAAAGTTACAGGATCAAATATAGAACATTCCATTTTCAAATTGAAATTTGCCAGATTAGTAATGTTACCTTTGAGATGGTGTGGTAGCCCAGGAATGAGAATTACCCCCATAATGGCATACCATTTGAAAACGTAGACATCCCAAGGTATTGAAAGTGGGGTATGTTTAGTCTTTTTTAGTAGCCACTTAGTCACAAACACTGGCCAAAGTTAGCGTTCATATTTGTTTTTGTGTGAAAAAAGCAGAAAACTAATATTTGGCCAGTGTTTGTGACTAAGTGGCTACTAAGAAAGACTGGACGTACCCCACTTGCAATACCTTGGGTTGTCTACTTTTGCAAATGGTATGCCATCATGGGGGTAATTCTCATTCCTGGGCTACCATACACTCTCAAAGGCAACATAACCAATGTGGCAAATTTCAAGGTCAACAAAATAAAATGCAAGCCTTATATGTGACTCTCTAACTTTCCAAAACACCATAAAACCTGTACATGGGGGGTACTGTTATTCTCGGGAGACTTCACTAAACACAAATATTAGTGTTTTAAAACAGTAAAACATATTACAACAATAATATAGTCAATAAAAGTGACATTCGTTTGTAAAAAAATGCAAAAAACTTCACTTTTACTTAAAATATCATCGTTGTAATACAATTTACCAGTTTGAAACACTAATATTTGAGTTCAGCGAAGTCTCTTGAGTAAAACAGTACCCCCTATGTACAGGTTTTATGGTGTCTTGGAAAGTTACAGGGTCAAATATAGTGCTTGTTAATATAAATTCTCTGCACTTTCTCCCTGCGTTGTCAGGCATGTCAATCAAATTTTAATTAATCAAATCACATAATTATGTTAAAAGATTACTTAAATATACATGTAGAATTTTAATATATATGCATTTATATGTATTTAAATTCTACATGTATACTAATGTAATCTTTTATGTAATTATAGGAATTTATCTATATGTAGAAAGGCCATTAGGTCTGAATTTGTGGGAGGAGTAAGTCCCCTACTTAAACTCCCAGCCCCTACTCACCTCTGCCGTTTCAGTTGATTGTCTATCTCCATAGCAACCAGCACTTCTGGTCTGAGCTTCCCGCCAAACGGCTCCAGTCTCCTGCAGTACGAGGTGTCCAGTGTCCGTCCTTCAGCCCTGCCACCAGCCGTCCTGCAGTCCTGCCACAGCCTTCTTCCCGGCCGCAGTACTTTGCTTCCGGTCACAAGACCGGCACGCTCACGTAAGCTTGTGAGGGAAATAGTGTTCGTCTATTTCCCTCTGTTTGGGCCTAAAAACATAGGGGTAGGCTCCCTTTTACTATCACATTATCAATTTTCGTAAACTTACCTATTCGTGCATTTCCGCGTTCACGCCACTAAACTAGACGAACGCTCTCTATACTTACGTTTCATGGGGGCTTTCGCACGAGCTAAACTGCTGAACTATGTACGAACATAACTCTAAAGCTAATCTTTTCAATTCTGTTTTCCATTCAGTTATACGAACGAACCATGTACTTATTACTTACCCATTCCGGCATTTTAAGCGAATTGTGTAAACCTGTTCACCCCTCGCTAACTTTCCTAATTCATGCTATTGCTATTTGTGCAGGAGTAAATGAACGCACATTATACTTAACCTAAGCAGGTCCCCCGTTCGGCTAAAACTACTGATCACCTTTCAGTATAATACAAACATTTCGTGCACACGAATTCATATGATTACTCATACTGTTGTTCGGTTATTTAACTGTTTGTACTACCTGTCAGTAGGAGTTATTAAATACATGTAAAAACTATGTTTAAAATATTAAAACCATAGCCACTGTATCTTAATAATCAGTTCTTTTTTCTACACCTATGTGGTTAGTAATCTATGTTTTACGTTCCCTTTTCTAATAAAATAAATTCCACAACAACCCTGTTCAAACACAACATACATATATTATCATTACACGATCTCCTAGGGTAACACTGGTAAATCCCCTAAAATTTTATTTTAATTTACTAAGTTTTCTCCTTAAAGTTATGCAGTCATTAATCCTGCCCCTGTCACATTTCTTTGGCTCCACAGATTGCCTCGGTTTCTCTTATTTTCTGCTTAAAGTTAGCAAATTCAAGGTCTTGTATTTACAAACCCAGGTATAGTATTAACTCACCATGCTTTCAATAATGGCCATGCCTCAATACTGCATGCACTCTAAACTTATCACAGTGAAATTGGTTATTTATAGCTTACTATCATAGCATTCACAAATTTATTAAATATTTAATGGGTTTAATCCATAGCTCCAGAATTTTTCTAGGCCTCCATCGGTTTCTACGAAGGAACACCAGTTACGCTCATCCTAGTACCAGTATAACAAATCAAGGTATATTTCTCTACTCATTACAGGACTTTTTTCATACAAGACCTAACGCGGTCTCGATTCATTACGACTAACTCTAGGTCCTACGTCCTTGGTGTGTTAAATTCTCTCCTTTTTTCTTAACCAGGAATACGGTCATACTGCCATCAGGCAAGAAATTACCAACCTACCTAACCCGGTACTCAGCCACACTACCTGGTACTTACGTCCTTATTCGTTACGGCATTCACTACCCCAACGCCTCAATCAGCCTCTCTCTATAACGTAAACTCGCCTCAGTCGTAGTCTAACCATTCAGATCCCTCACTTCAGGATCTCCCGTCGCGCTCCTATCAGTCAACCCTTACCACAAATCATATGCCACCACGTTACGCATAAATACATCAACATCTGTCTTAATCCTTAGGCTTCTTCTAAGAGGACAGCAGCAGCCAAGCCTCGCTACATATAAACATTCAAAGGTTCCAGCTCTCTATTATAAACCCTTCAAGGTTAGTATCCACACATTACACCAGAATTACCATTCAACCTTTAGTATACAAGTGAACTGGCTTGCAGGGTCTAGGCTACCGCCCTAGCTCACCCTAGTAAAAAATCCCGTCCAGCGAGGCCATCTCCCCCCTCAACACGGAGGTATGGCCCCACGCCCAAATCATAATTATATGCCTCGCCCGCCCTACTACAGGGCTGTAGTCAGGGCCTCACCTGTCACGGCCACACGTTTTGAATCTCTTTACAGTCACCGAGAGGCGAACACCCCGCCACGACGTCTGTGGCCACGATTTCTCTATGCCAAATCATAGGTAGAGCCTCTCATCGCCACTTGGCATTAGCAGGGCCTCACCTATCAAAAATTCACAGTTAAGTTTTTCACTTCGGCATTAGCATTACAGGCCAGTTCATAAAATACCCCCTCATATCCCTCCCGGTTCCCCTACTCACCTTCTAATATCTAATTTACTGAATAATTTTTAGAATGTCTCAAGAACCAGCCCCCATCGAAGAGTTGCCCGAGGAGATCCCGTTTACGCCCATCAGACCAGAGTCTCCATGCGAATCTCTCACCCCCTCAACTCCCACGTCCTTGAGAGCATGGACTATCCCTAAAATTACGGCCGAACTTAGGCTCAGGGGATTCCTCTTTCCAGCTACAGCTAGAAAGGCGGAACTCTACAGACTGCTCACCTACCAAGCCCCTGAACCTAGGCCAGGCACTAGCTCTCAAGGACAGCCACCAAGCGCTGGCACATCCACCCAGGATACCCTAGCAGCAATCTTGGCCAACTTACAGACTTTAAACAACAGGCTATCTAAGGTGGAGAGCGCCATCGCCTCCCCAGGTAATACCCCGGGCCTCCCAGTCGCCACCCCGGCAGTCCCTGCTGTACCACCATGCCCCCCCATACTCCCTCCTCCAGCACCAGCCACAGCTATTTCTCCTTTTGAGTCACCAGCTCACTCCGTCCCAGACTCCATCAGGAAAGAAATCCTAGATGGGAAGGACGTGTGTCTGGTGTCTCTGCTTATAGCATCCCAAGACATACTGGAGAACAGGGCATACAATTACGGGGACATCTCAGTGGTACTTAAGACTAGAGACCCCAGACTCAACAAAAAACTAACCATACCTCAGTTCGTGATTGCCTTTGGGATATACCGTGATGTCATCTGCACGGTGTATCCCCACAGAAGAGAAGAGCTAGACCTCTACCTCCACAAGGTGGTGGATTTAGGCATCAAGTACGGGGGCTCCTCTTTTTACGACTATCATAAGTCGATATCAGCGAAGGCGGCGACCCATCTGAAACAGTTTAATGTCAGAATTAACTGGTGTCAAATGGACACAGAACTATTCTGTCACCACTTCGCTGGTCTCAGGCCCCCGTCTTGCACCGTATGTAACTCCACATCTCATACGGCAGATTTATGTCCTTCAGAAGCCTATCCCACCACCTCCACTCCCACCCTTAATCCCACTTTCACCCCTCACAACAAATCAGCGGGCGGTCTACGTGATAAGCTGGGTAGGCCCATCTCCTTCCTAGGTAAAGCCTATGTCTGGAAGAATGTGAATCCCTGAAATAGTTATGACAGTGCAGTGTATTTGTGTCCAATATCCCGTTATACCCTCACATTCCCACCATATATGTTTGAGATCCCCTATTGCGTGTCTGCATCACCAGCAAAGTGGTGACACCTCCTGATAAAAAAATTTTTTTTAAGTCTGATGGAGTCATATACTACCTTGATATTAGCATACAGATACAACTGTCAGTTTTATGTTTATTTTTGGCAATGGATAATAAAGCCTGTTATATCATTGAATATACGGTTAAATGGTTATATTTTGCTATATTGCAACAATCTTCTCACACATTGTTTACTGTTGTAGACATTTCATTCAATCAATTATTTTTATGAAATACCAAACCAGGGATTCTCACATGAGGTTTCCCTGGTTTATATCTTTACTATAAAGGCTAAGCCCTGGGTGGAATTGGTACCAGCCCCACTGACCAACCGGCTTCCGGGATATTCTCGGTATAGGGGTGACTAGGTCTATTAATTTTGTTTTATTAACCAGTTTAGGTGCGCCGCTCTTAGCACTGTGTGCTTACGAGTGTGAACGTCAATAGTTTACAAAATGAGGTGAGAAGATTTTATCGGTTCTGATTAGAAGTGCTCTCTGTGTCTGATATCTGTGTCATATGAGCCTTTTTGATAGTTAAATTGGGCAAATTGTCAGGGGGTGTTTTTGATACTGGTGTAAGAGTGTTACTTACATAGTTTACATTCCCTTTTTATTTATTTTTGATGGACAATAACAAAAAAACACGTCAATGTAAGGTGTAAAGGTGACATTGGAGGATTAAGAGTAAACCTTTTGCAAAGGTTGTATTGGATCTAGAAGTAACCAAAGGTGGAGATATGTCCCTTAATAGGGTTTTGAACCTGGGTCCAGATGGATCAGGGCTCCCTGACTCAGCATGTTTATGGGGTCTTCCTCATATGGGTCGATGTGTTTCCAAACAATACTACAATGTGTGTGTGTGTGGGGATTGATGAGTGATCCAAATCCTCATATGACCACAGTAGTTAAGTTTTCATTAAAGGATCACTATAGGGTCAGGAACACAAACATGTATTCCTGCCTCTATAGTGCTAAACCCACCATTTAGTATTTAGGTGGCTTGTCCCCACTTAGCCCCCCTATAAAAGTTTAAAACTCACCTTATTTCTAGTGCCACGTGGGTCTGCCGGTGCTGGCTCCACCCCCTTTGTGACATGATCAAAATGGTGGATTTTTAGCCAATCCAATGCTTTTCCATAGGGAAAGCATTGGATTGGCTAAAATTGACACAGGGAGGGGCCAAATGCCGTTTTGGCCTATCAGGACCTCCTCATAGAGATGCAGTGACTCAATGCATCTTTATGAGGAAAATTCAGTGTCTCCATGCAGAGCGTGGGGACGCTGAATGACAGTGCTGCCTGTCACGGCAAGGGTGTATAATTTATTATGACACTATGGAATATCATCTTTTAATGTGATTTCTTGTAGTAAATGGCACAAATTACAGAGATGCTATTGCTGAGGTCAACAGGGGTTACATCTTTTGAAGCGGGGACCCCCACAGAGGGCAGATGACAGAAGGGGTAGTGTGAATGGCATAGGAATGTGAAAAGGATTTTACTGTATGGATGTGAAGTCTGCAAGGTGTGAGGTTCTACACTTGGAAAAAGTCTGAATGTCTCTTCATCCATTTGGCCTGTACTTTGTAAGTGGTGAGTAAATCTCTTTGATATGTAAATGCCATTAGCTTTGTTCTAGTATCATATCCAAATGAAGGACAAAAAACATTCATATTTACCCCCACAGAATAATAATTAAGCCTCATTTTTGTTATATTTGGAATGTGACAAGCGCCATCTTCTAACCAAGTCCAAACATGAGTGGCCTAACTTGACCCTAGGGAAAGGAATTGTGATGTCCGTCCTATTGGATCGTGGGTGGGACGTGCAACATGTCTATGGAATGGGAAAATAATAACAAATTTGTAGATGCAATTATTATTTCTGTGGCAGGTACAAAAAAGAAGATAGAGTCAAATGTTTCCATTTGGATTGACAGTGGTCTGGAACAAAGGAGGTGGTCAGTTATTATTTCTGTAGGTACGCCTTAACTCCACCCCTGGGCAAGACTTGATAAACCACAGGGTATATATCTAATGATCCTGAAGGGTGTTTGTGTACTTGCTTGGGGCCAAGATCTAATTTTGGGTGAGTCACCATCTTTCCTTGCCAGAGACCCCCTGGACAGAAGTTGTACTTTGAAAAACCTAAGTGAGTAATTAGGACTTCTGTATTTTATCCTTTTTGTTTTTATCTGTTGTTGGTGTAACTAATTTGTTTATCATATATTTTTATATGCACTGTGACCATCTTTTGCTCATAATAAACATTCATTTATTAAGTTTTGCCTTTGTCTGGTTAAGAATCACGTTACCTGAAGAGACTAGTTAGTATTTTTATAATTCCTTAAATATTGTACTAAGTAATATTTGGTGGGTTTTATTATTGATTTACCTGGGGGACCAAGGCACCCCATTTATAAATTGTCTTGGTGGTGGCAGCGTTAAAGTAGTAATAGTTATATTATTATGTTTAAGTGTGGGTGGTGTTAAAGGGGGATTTTGTCATTATTTCCGGTCTAGTGCAGACAAATAGTGTACTTTAACCCTTTCACCACCACAACTACGTCACGCACACTCTTGGAGTAGGGTGCGTTCGTGACAAATTGGTGGCAGCGGTGGGATAACTAAAAAGATTTTTCATCTTTTTGTACCAGATTTTAGTGTTGCTGAATTTGTTGGTTAATCCAGGCCATAAAAGAAATTGTGTCTCAATTTCCAAAGGCTAAACTCAGTGCATATATAATATATTTACACCTCAACAGTCCCCCCCCTTCTCTGTTTTTTCTTTGCTATCTTTTATTTACCAAATGGAGTACCAGGCGCAGTCCAAGGCAGTGCTAGACCAGCTTTGCCGGGAGAGATCTATTCCCTGTCGGGGAAAAACAAAAGAGGAACTATTGCAAGCACTGGTGGACTATGATATGCAACAGGCAGTGCAAAGTGATGCCTCAAACACTGCAGAGGAGATACCTGCAGCTTTGGTCAATGATGTACCGAGATCTGGTGATCCTTTGGATTGTTACTTGCAAACTGTGTTGAAATATGTGGACTCAGCAGATACAAACCAAAAACTGCAGCTTATCCTTAAATATCAGGAGGCTGAAAGAGAGGCTGCGGAGCGCCAAGCTGCCAGAGAGCATGAGCTAAAAATGGCTGAGTTGGAGAGGTTGACTGCCTCCCCTTTAAGTATTAATTCCAGAGACTCTTCTGCACCCAAACCACGTGCAGAGAACTTTCCAACTTTGGACAAGGATGGTGATTTGGATGTTTTCCTGCGCAGTTTTGAAAAGGTTTGCAGGCAGTACCAGCTACCAAAGGACCAGTGGGCAAAATACCTCACCCCTGGTCTCAGAGGTCCTGCACTGGAAGCATTTGCTGCGCTTCCAGCAGAGTTTGACCAGGACTATGATGCGATTAAGGCTGCCTTGCAAAAACGGTACAACCTTACTCCTGAGGTGTACCGAAAGAAATTCAGAGCTTTGCAAAAGCATCCCACAGAAAGTTATGCAGCAGTTGTGGGGCACCTGGCGACAGCATTCCGACAGTGGACTACAGGGCTGGAGATTACCACGTTGGAAAGTTTGCTAGACCTGTTAATTAAAGAACAGTTTTTGCTGCTCTGCCCAACCGATGTACAGGAATGGTTGCTGGACCGCAACCCCAAAACGGCACTGGAGGCGGGTGAGCTGGCAGATTTCCACACTGCCAATCAAGCAACAGTGGACCGGAGCAGAGGGTTTGCAAAGGGAACATCCAGCTGGAGGACCACACCACCACGACTCCCCATCGCCAGGCCTAGCGGGCCATCTTTTGTTTCAGCTCCTACCTCAGGGAGAGGGGGAGCTAGTGCCATGTCTGCGCAAGGAGATAGTCGCAGATGTTTTATTTGCAACCAAGTGGGGCACATCAGTGTTGCTTGCCCTGGGAAGCGGCAGCCAGCATCATCAGCTGGGGAAAGACGCTCCTCAGAACCAACGTCCTCTGTGTTGTTTGTAACCAGATCAGAAGGCAGCAACAATGTAAATCTGCAACCTGTGACAGTTGGAAGAGAGGTAACTGTGGGACTCAGGGACACTGGGGCAGATGTGACTCTTGTGTGTCCAGAGCTAGTGCGCTCTGAGGAGTTAATTCCTGGCAGGACTCTAGCAGTTAAAGGAATTGGGGGGGTACGACTTGTAGTGCCAATGGCACGAGTTTATTTGGATTGGGGAGTGGGGAAGGGTTTCAGAAATGTGGGGGTAGATGAGAATATCCCTGCAAATGTATTACTTGGTACTGACTTAGGTAGATTGTTATCACAGTATGTGCCAGAAAGTAATGTATGTTATAAACCCAAGCCTCATAGGGGCCCTACTGTGCAGAGGGCAGTATGTGAAAATGTATGCAGACAATTGTGCTGGGAGGGAGGGCAGAATAAGCATGTGTGCGGGTCTGTGCCTGAACCAGAGGTGTCTGCAATATCATGTGAGAGTGTGCCAAGACAAAGTTGCTGGGAGGGAGGGCAGAATGAGCATGCGTGCCAGGCTGGGCCAAAACCAGAATTGTCTGTGGTATCAGGTGAAAGTTTGCCAGGGCAACTTCGCTGGGAGGGAGGGCAGAATGTGTGTCAATCTGTGCCAGAACCAGGGGTGTCCGTGGAAACTTGTGAAAATGTATGCAGACAATTGTGCTGGGAGGGAGGGCAGACTGAGCATGTGTGCTGGTCTGTGCCTGAACCAGAAGTGTCTGCAATATCATGTGAGAATGTGCCAAGACAAAGTTGCTGGGAGGGAGGGCAGAATGAGCATGTGTGCCAGGCTGTGCCAAAACCAGAGTTGTCTGTGGTACAAGGTGAAAGTTTGCCAGGACAACTTCACTGGGAGGGAGGGCAGAATGTGTATCAATCTGTGCCTGAACCAGGGGTGTCTGTGGAAACAGGTGAAGGTGTATGCCGGCAATTGTGCTGGGAGCGAGGGCAAATTGAGCATGTGTGCGTGTCTGTGCCAGCACTAGGGGTGCCTGCAATACCATGTGTGAGTGGGCAAAAACAGCTGCACAGCGAGGCAGGGCTGGATGAGCGTGTGTGCCTATCTGTGTCAGAGCCAGGGTTGTTTAAGATGACATGTGAAAACACAAGTGGATCAAACCATTGGGAACCAGGGCAGGATGAGTTGATGTGTTCACCTGTATCTCAGTCAGGAGTATGTCAGGTGCCAGAACAAGGACAAAGTGAGTGGCTATGTGAGATTATGGAAGGATGGCCTGGCTGGGAGAGGAAATTACGTGAGTGTGTTTCACATCCAGTGCCTGACCAAGGGGTGCTAAAGGTGTTATGTGACAATGTGCAGGAAGAGAATTCTAGGGAGAGAGGGTTGAATGAATATGTGTGCCAAAATCTGCCTGACGCCAATGTATTGGCTGGGCTGTGTGAAAGTGTGGAGGGAGAGCATGGCTTTGAGGGAGGGCAGAGTGTGTGTGAGCCTTACTCTGCACAAGACTCAGCCAGTTCCCAAGGTGCTGTGTGTGTGAGGACATGGAGTGGAGGTGAGGGAGAGACAGAGGTTCCATCAGTAGATAGGGGGACCCGTCCACGATCTGCCCAAAGTGAGGGGCATGGACAGTCTCAACCTGTGGGTCCAGGGAAAATGGCCGCAGGGGAACATACTGATGGGGGAACCACCATCCTTGTCAGCATATCACAATCACACCTCCAACATACACCCAAGCCAGCTCAGGAGAAGGCGTCTGTCTCTAAGCAACTTTTTGATTCTGAACCAAAGGTTCAGAGTAAAAAGGTGCAACGAGCCCAGCAGACAGACCACAAAATAAAACAGATAAGGAGTGTGGATACAGTGCAGGTACCCTGGGAGTGTCCTCTGTCTCATCTTGTGTGTGCTTACAGGGGAGTACTGCAGAAATCGGTTGGTTTCTTCCCCTTAGAGCTACTACACGGGCGCAGTGGGTGTGGCCTGAGAGATGTGATCAGAGCGCAGTGGGAGATGGAAACAGGCAAATCAGGCATGCGTGTTGTGGATATGGCTGTGATATGGCTTAGGGACAAAGGGCAAGCCTTTTTGGGGGAGGTGTGTGAACACGTGAGGGTTACCCCATTCATGTAGAACCAGAGTTCTGAAAAAGATGAGTATATGAGGTGGAGGCAAAAAAGGAACAAGTGTTGATACACAAGGTAGAGGCATGTGAGCCTTCTCCCATTGCGTCTCTTATTTGGGGGAGGTGTCACGGCAAGGGTGTATAATTTATTATGACACTATGGAATATCATCTTTTAATGTGATTTCTTGTAGTAAATGGCACAAATTACAGAGATGCTATTGCTGAGGTCAACAGGGGTTACATCTTTTGAAGCGGGGACCCCCACAGAGAGCAGATGACAGAAGGGGTAGTGTGAATGGCATAGGAATGTGAAAAGGATTTTACTGTATGGATGTGAAGTCTGCAAGGTGTGAGGTTCTACACTTGGAAAAAGTCTGAATGTCTCTTCATCCATTTGGCCTGTACTTTGTAAGTGGTGAGTAAATCTCTTTGATATGTAAATGCCATTAGCTTTGTTCTAGTATCATATCCAAATGAAGGACAAAAAACATTCATATTTACCCCCACAGAATAATAATTAAGCCTCATTTTTGTTATATTTGGAATGTGACAAGCGCCATCTTCTAACCAAGTCCAAACATGAGTGGCCTAACTTGACCCTAGGGAAAGGAATTGTGATGTCCGTCCTATTGGATCGTGGGTGGGACGTGCAACATGTCTATGGAATGGGAAAATAATAACAAATTTGTAGATGCAATTATTATTTCTGTGGCAGGTACAAAAAAGAAGATAGAGTCAAATGTTTCCATTTGGATTGACAGTGGTCTGGAACAAAGGAGGTGGTCAGTTATTATTTCTGTAGGTACGCCTTAACTCCACCCCTGGGCAAGACTTGATAAACCACAGGGTATATATCTAATGATCCTGAAGGGTGTTTGTGTACTTGCTTGGGGCCAAGATCTAATTTTGGGTGAGTCACCATCTTTCCTTGCCAGAGACCCCCTGGACAGAAGTTGTACTTTGAAAACCTAAGTGAGTAATTAGGACTTCTGTATTTTATCCTTTTTGTTTTTATCTGTTGTTGGTGTAAATAATTTGTTTATCATATATTTTTATATGCACTGTGACTATCTTTTGCTCATAATAAACATTCATTTATTAAGTTTTGCCTTTGTCTGGTTAAGAATCACGTTACCTGAAGAGACTAGTTAGTATTTTTATAATTCCTTAAATATTGTACTAAGTAATATTTGGTGGGTTTTATTATTGATTTACCTGGGGGACCAAGGCACCCCATTTATAAATTGTCTTGGTGGTGGCAGCGTTAAAGTAGTAATAGTTATATTATTATGTTTAAGTGTGGGTGGTGTTAAAGGGGGATTTTGTCATTATTTCCGGTCTAGTGCAGACAAATAGTGTACTTTAACCCTTTCACCACCACAACTACGTCACGCGCACTCTTGGAGTAGGGTGCGTTCGTGACACTGCCTACTGTGCAGCCCTGAGCCAGGAAGCTCCTCCAGTGGCCATCTGAGGAGTGGCCACTTGGAGGTGTCCCTAGGGGCAATGTAAAAAAGGCAGTGTTTACAAAATAATGCCTGAAGGGAGCTATTATACTCACTAGAACAACTACATTAAGCTATAGTTGTTCTGGTGACTATAGTGTCCCTTTAATGCGAATTTGTGTGGGGCCTATTGTCGCTTATGTAACAGTTAAGGGAGGAGGAGAGGTGGGAGTTTTGTGGAGTTGTAGGAGGTTGTAAAAAGCTTGGGTCCAGACTAAAACATAATCATTAAGAAGGAGTTCCGACAGATATAAGTGGCTGAGACCCCATGTTAGTTGTGCCGAACCTTAAAAAAGGCACAGTCCTCCTACCCCACCTGTGGGAGCATTGATTGTAGTACATAAACTAAATATTGAAAATAACAGTAAATAACAACATCTATCCTATTTTAGGGAAATCATAGCTAGCAGTCATATATCTACTATAACAGTTATTGGTGGTGAGGTGATTGTGGACGTGTATCAGGTATCAAGCATAGGTTCGATACTCACAGAGTCCATTAACTTTAGCCTGAGTAGGCAATTCAACATTCTATCTGTGTGGAATCAAGATATATACAACCTGAGAAGTCAGTTCATGGGTCCCAAGGATCTTGTCTGGCCCTAGAGTGTGGCAATTGCAAGAGCTGTTTGTTCGTGGGCCGTTTCTTGTCAGGTGTCGGTTTCCATCTATGCCTCTGGAGTAGTGCGGCCGTTGGGCCCATTGATGGGGTAGCATACCAGTCTGGTATGTCCATATGTGGGATACAGAGTTTCTTCAAGAATTCCGGGACAAGTTGCTTGTTGTCATGTAGAAGGGTGAAGGAAAAGGGGTATCCCCATCGATATTTGGTGTTGCGGTCTTGTAAGGTTTGGGTGATCGAGCGCAAGAGTCTTCTTCCCTGGAGTTTTGTCCAGGACAAGTCTGGAAAGACTTGGATTGTGCCATCTGTATTTTGTAGTGCAGGAGAGTCTTTGGATGATTTAAGAATATTTTCCTTCTCCGTGTAGTAGTGGATTCTGCAGATGATATCTCTCGGCGCCTCCTGGGCAATGCTCTGTGTGCCCTGTCCATAAGTTCCGGCATGTCCAGGGGTTGCTTGAGTATTGAATTATAGAGATGTTGCAGTTTATTAAATATGTCTTCTGGTGTTTCAGGGTCTTCTTGTAGCCTGCTATGCAGAGATTATTACGCCTACTCCTACTATCAATATCTTCCACGTGTCGGGAAGAAAAGGAGTATAGGGACTCCAGTGATCCCTGCTTTGCCTCCACTGCTGACAGTCTGTGCAGTATGTCTTCCTTATTGCCTCAAGGTCTCTGACTCTGTGGCTAATATGGCGGACGTCTGATGCAAGGGCTGATAGTTTTCCCTGTAACGATGCTTCCAGTCTCGCCAGCATTGCCGCCATATCGGACTTCAACGGCAGGTGGAAGCGTCTGATTGCTCCCTGCTCGTGCCAGCCTATTTCGTCATTTTGACGAAATGGGGGGCGCGGCTTCACGAAGCTCCCGGTGCTGGAACCAGGTGAGTAAAATCCTCTGCCTGGAGAGTCCCTTTAAAGGTCAGACTTTATGAATTTACCTCAACTAAGATGAAGCTTAGAACCGCCGTTGATGCGAGTGCATCATTATGAGATGACGTTGGATGCTGCGGCATCACGACGAGCATCATGACATAGATGGCGGAAATTACATGGTGATACCCTTTGAACCCGGAAGTCTGAAAGAAAACAAAAATGAAGTGGAAAGCTGCATGAAACACAGAATAAAAAGCGGAACTGGACAAATTAACTTTATGCACTTTGAAAAAAACTTATGTAAGGTCGAAACACATTGTGCTGTGTGCTGTTGTCCGTAATATTTTTATACCTTTTAACCTTTTGGATTATTCCCTTATAAAGTGTTTTGAACCTGACTCAGTCTGGACCAATATTATTAAGGTGGATGAAAAGGATCTAGTGGAAACTCTTACTGCGAGCAGAAATCCAGAGAGCGCTGATAGTCTGAGTCTGCTTATTAATAGGCTCAGCAACATGTAAGTTTCACCATCTTGATTTTGTTTATTATACTTGGCTTTAATATGCTAAACTATGGTCTATGTTCTATGTTCTGTTGCAGATCATAAGTGAATGTGCCTACTACCTTCAATATTTTAAGTGTTAGTATTTATTGTGTAGGGTGTCAGGTCTCACCTGTTGTGTGACTTTTAAAAAAATAAAACGCTTTGGAACTATTTTGGGCATAAGACCACGTGTGCGACCAGTCAGAACTTTAACATGTGGTGTGTCTCTTACACTGCATGGATCTGAGCGCTATTTGGAGAACTTGGGCGCTCAGATCAGAGCTATTATGGGATATATTATTTGTGGGGTTATTTTATGTTTTTATTATGTTTTGAGGTACTTTTATGTTTTTATGTTTTGTGTTGGGCTCTCTGTTCCTGGGAGATAATTAGCATACCAGTCTTTAACTCAATTATCTGCCAGGCCCAGAGATTCCTGGGAGGGGCTTGTGTTGAATACAATGGAGACCACCTGCTGTGATCTGTGCATAAAAGGCCAAGTTTGGCTCATTAAAATCAGTTGTACTCCCAGAACTATGCGTCGTCTAGTTACTGGGAGGGGAGTGCTCAGCACCTTGTTCCAGCTTCCGGCGGGGAAAGTCCTTGTAAGGACCAGTGCTCCCAGTACTGTGTGTCGTCTAGTGCCTGGGAGGGAATAGAGCTAGTGCCCTATCCTTTTCCAGGATAGAAGGACCCCAGTCAAGCCAGGAAGACTAGGGCAGAAGCGCTGAGGTTTTCCCCAGTTCCAGCTAGTAAGCGGTCCTTGGTGGAGGTACCCAGCCGGGGTACAGGGAGCACGGCTTCAGTCTTGGTCACTGCAATCATGGTTGTAGGTGGGCTGAAACAAAGACCTGCTTGAACAGATCTGCTTTAACTGATTCTTCAATAGGACCACATCTTCTGGCTTGAAAATGTGGGTTCTGTCACTCCTGTATCATAGGAGCAATCTTACTTTTAACCCATGGAAAAGGGAAAGGTCCTCCCATTAAACTCTTTACACTGTATTCTGGCCACAGTGGCAGAATTCTCTTTTGCAGTACTGAAGGCTTCAACCCACTTACGAAATTGGTCCGTTATATCCTATAAGTATTGGATCCCCCTTTGGCTTTGGGCATATGTGCAAAGTCAATCTGTAACTGTTACATAGGCCCTTTAGGGGGCAGGAGGTGTTCATGTATTTCATGTGTAACACAATCTGGATTATTTCTTGTGCAGGTGAGGCACCTGCTTACCTGTATTTCTACAATGTGGCTTAGGACCTTGTTACCCACTTACTAAATTAATCCTTTATATCCTATAAGTATTGGATCCCCCTTTGGCTTTGGGCATATGTGGAAAGTCAATCTGTAACTGCTGTTCATGTTTTGCATGTGTAACAAAATCTGGATTATTTTTTGCGCAGGTGAAGCACCTGCTTAACTGTATCTCTACAATGTGGCCTAAAACCTTGTTTCAATGAGTTCCTGTGTCTGCTTTTTACTTATGGTGCCAAATCTATTAAAATTACTTACACAAATTGGTGCTGCTGCTTTAGGGATATCCATTCTACCGTTTGGCCCTTGCAAGGCCTTATGGAGGTGCTGTAAAAGAGTAAGTTCAGGTGAAGGGAGCATGGTAGGAATCTGGTGAAATCCATCCCTAGTGATGACAGCATCTAGATGCTTGGAATAACAGAAAGCATTTTTCAGCACATCAAGAGTATCTGAAGATAACCACAAAATACAGGGATCTAATAAAGAAGTGTTTAAATCAGCAAGTACAACAAAATAACTCACTGATGGAGGGGGTGGCCAGCATGTTGCACAAGTCAGGAGTGCATGTGAATAACATTTAATAACACCTGTACAGTCACATGGAATAAAAGTCTCAGTATCCTCTTCACCCACATTTAAACCAGTAAACATCGTTGGTGCAACAAATATATACAGCATGTGATGTTAACAGTCACTGCTATGTCATTCTGTGAATTAATAGGTGCAGTATCTCGGGAATCAATATTTGAATCAAACTATTTAGGGGGATACACCTTGACAGGGTGAGAAACAACATTTTCTATCACCGATCAAATCTTGAGAAAATGAGAAATCTATTAGAACATCTCCTTTGGGATCTATGAAAATTACTATACCCAAATGTGCCATAAGGTCACGGCCAAGCAGATTAACTGGACAGTTTGGTACAACCATAAATTAATGAACCTTGAACAAGGGCTGTTGCTGAGCACTTGTGACATTGAGTGGCATTGTTTTAGAACACTCAATGTGGGCCAACAGAGAATTCGCTTGTAGGGAACACAAGACCATGGTAAAATTTTTGGGACAAACAGAATTTGGTAGCACCAGTGTAAACTAGAAAATCATAGTGGATTCTATTAACATTGAAAGTTACCACTACCAACCAATTACCTTTTAACAAGTACAGTACTCAGGCTTCAAATAATCAAGGCAGTGTTGAATATATAAATACAACAGGAAATAAGCGCTCACTACACAGTACAACAAAGGGATGGGCAGCAGAGAATCTGTGAGACTTCCGAAAAAATCTCACCAAGAGAACAAATATAGGTAGACAGAGTGATAATATATAACTGTTGCATACCTGGAGCCTCAGTAAACAGAGAAACATAGAATGTGATGGCAGATAAGAACCATTTTGCCAATCTAGTCTGCTCAATTTTCTAAATACTTTAATTAGTCCCTGGCCTTATCTTATAGCTAGAATAGCCTTATGCTTATCCCACGCATGCTCACTGTGTTAAAGTCTACCGCTTTAGTTGTAAGGCTATTTCATGCATCCACTACCTTCTCACTAAAGTAATATTTCCTGATATTATTTTTAAACCTTTGTCCCTCTAATTTAAGACTATATTCTCTTGTTTTTCTTCTTTTAAATATACTTTCCTCTTTTGCTGTGTTGATCCCCTTAATGTATTTAAATGTTTCTATCATATCTACCCTGTCTTGTCTTTCCTCCAAGCTGTACATGTTAAGATCCTTTAACCTTTCCTGGTATATTTTACCCTGCAATACATGATTCAGTTTTGTAGCCCTTCTCTGAACTCTCTCTAAAGCATCAATATCCTTCTGGAGATACGGTCTTCAGTACTGTGCACAATACTCCAAGTGAGGGCTCACCAGTGCTCTGTACAATGAGCACTTCCTCCCTCTTTCTACTGGTAGTACCTGTCCATATAAAATCAAGAATTCTGCTAGCATTTCCTGCTGCTCTAGTACATTGTCTGTCTACCTTTAAGTCATCTGAAATAATTACCCCTATCAAATATTTTATACTCTGCCCTTGGGTGTTTACACCCAAGATGCATTGTCTTGCACATTAAATGTCATTTGCCACAGTTTTGACCACTTTTCTGGTTTATCTAAATCAATTGCTATTTGGTTTATCTCTCCTGTAACATCAACCCTGTTGCAAATGTTTGTATCATCAGCAAAAAGACATACCTTACCATCTAGACCTTCTGCAATATCACAAATAAAAATATTAGAGAAAGGGACCAAGTTCAGATCCCTGAGGTACCCCACTGGTAACAAAACCTCGCTTAGAATATACTCAATTGACTACAATTCTCTGTTGCCTTCCACTCACCCACTGCCTAACCCATTCAACAATATTGGAATATGGGAATCCAAACTCAAAAAATTCAGTTTAATTGTAATTTGGCTACATGTTTTTTCACTAATTAATTGTTGTATACACCTATATATTGCTTGTGTGATGTGTGCTTTATCAGCTTGACAAAGGCCCTTAGGGGTCGAAACGTTGCTGTTTGGTTCCTTGTTCCAATAAAGATTGCCTATATTTTGGAATTAATTGGAGTGCCTGGATTATTTTCTATATTCAAATGCTACAATTGGTCCTTTTTTGGTACTGGGGCTTATCCATTTGAGCACCCTGAATTCCAGACGAAGAATTGAGTGCACTTCCATCATCTATACAAGCTAATCTTATAGATCTGTCACTTCCTCACTCTGTTTTTTTTTTTCTAATTACTAAATGTTATTTTTGTTTTTTGTTTTTGTCCAGTTCTGTTGAGTACCAGAGTGAGTTCCTTACCTTTTTGCTCTTACTGACAAGCTTAATGCAATTTTTTAATGCCTTCAGTATTGCAACTTTAAATAATCCCATTTCTTCTGGACCCCATTTAAACCGCTCCATTTTGATAATGACCCCTTTAGTTACTGTGTGATTACCAATTTTTAACGTAACCAAAACAGGCTCTATGTTTTCCTCACTAACTTTAGTTAGGCTAGATTTTATGCTATCCTTCCCATACAGGGCCAACCCTCCTCCTATCTTGTTTTCTCTGTCTTTTCTATACAAAGAATACCCTGATATTGTTATATGCCAGTTTTTTTCTCATTATACCATGTCTCAATAACAGCCACTAAATCTACATTCTCAGTTCCCATTATTGTCACAAGTTCATGAATCTTATTTCCCAAACTGCGAGCATTTGTAGACAGTTTATAATTTTTTAACACTTGCTACAGCCACAATCTGTCCTTGTTTTGGGGAGCAAGTAGATTGATGTTTTATCACCCTTTTGCCCCAGTTCAAATACTCACTAGCAGAACCTCTGAACTTCTCACTGAGAGAATTTAGACCTTTTTGAGAAAGAAGCAACCTATCTTTTTTTGTACAGTTAATTTCCATTCCAACTAGAGCTAACATGAGAAACAAAGCCAAATCCTTGCTCCCAACATCATTCACCAAGCCACAAGTTAAAGTCCCTAATATGCATTTGCCTATCATTCTGAATGTTATTCACAGGCAAAATGATGTATATCATTGTCAAGAACACAAAAAGCGTCCTTTACCTCTGAAACCTCATTGCAAGCCAAATAATTTGTCCCTAGATGGACAAGAACATCAAATTCCCATTCCTGCTTTGCTTGCTTAACAATATTAAAAATGTATCTCCTGTCTCTGTGAGCCGTAGCTCCAGGAAGACATCTCAAAAAGCCACTATTGTCCAACTCCACACCTCTTAGGATAGACTCCCCCAACAACAACTGCTTTCTATCATGCCTCACCTTGTTGTTTGGGTATGTACATTGTTGGAAATAAAAAAAACTTAGGGAAAAACAACTTATCACAACCACTGAGGTATCTCACTAGCTACTTTTATATTGTTGTTGAGCAGTAATAGCTTAACAACTATCCTTAACATGCATAATGCAGTTCAATATAGCAGAGTTTTAAAACATCACAATTCTGCCAAACCGGAGATTTGTCTAAGTCTAATATTCCAGTTTAAACTTGCAAATTCTTCTCAAATCACAACTCACTGTTTGGTATATAACTGTCTTGAATACAGTTATATCAAAGAAGAAAGCAGTTAGGATATTTTAATAAGATTTGAAATACATACCTCTAGTATGTACCTAGAAATGTTGAAATAATCACATTATGAATCCGTGAAAAACAAAATAAGAAATAATATATATATATATATATATATATATATATGTTGTATTTATACACAAACATTAACCTACATAAAATCTAAAATGGTAATGTTATGCTGCTTGAAATGAAACTGAAATGGAAATGGTTAAAATCTAATTTTTCATACTAATACCCCCTTGTCCTATGTTATAAAATATTAATGCACTTTAATATTTCTGAAACATAGCTATCTAAACCACTTATATGTGGTGTGATTTGATAGACAGAGATTGCTATAGTCTTCCTAGGTTATTGTACAACTTTAAAGGGACACTTAAGAAAAGTAGCAAAGTCTTTAACTTTAGTAGAAAATAAGAGTGGTTTATGTCAAAGATTTTAGTTGACATGCTGTTCTCTATAATATAAACATTCAAACTGATTTAAATCCTGCCATTAAAAGCTTATTGGGAACTGATAAATATTGCATGGAATAATATTGTAAAAACTTGTAATATTTGCATTTGCCCATAACAGGACTAAAAACCCGTTACGACTCCGGAAGTGCCACCAGTGGCTGTCCTGTAGAAAGCCACTGAGGGCAGACTTAGTGCTGCAATGTACTAGGTGCAATAGGGACACAGCACCCATACCATTTCAATGAGCTGTAGTGGTCTGGGTGCCTACAGTGTCCCTTTAAATGTGTGAACTGCTAAAACCTACTACCTCCCATAAGACCAAATAAGCTGCTAGAAATAAAATGCAAATTTGAAAAAACAAAAACAAGTAGGCATTAAAATCTAAATTTAGTCTGTTCACCACCCACCACTACCACCTTCAACAACATAATCACCATACCACCACCAAGCCTCCCCCCCACCCTCCATCACTCCAAAAATACAGTTTAAAAAAAAATAAAAAAATCTACATCAGCGGTTCCCAAAGTGTGGGTCGCGCTGACCCACACATGCAGGTCTGCTGGGTACTCAGAAAGGCAAACTGATTAGTCGGGCTCTCGGTCCGTGACCGCGGGCCCGACACCAGGAGCTTGCCCTGTATGTCGCCGGGCTCCCTCCAATCAGTCTGCCCAGCACCTCCGGTCTGCAGCTCCGCCGGGTGCAGAGCTGCAGACCATGTGATAGAAGTATCGCAAGCACCCAGGGCGTTACCATGGCAACACTGGGTGCTCGTGAGACTTTTATTACATGGTCTGCAGCTCTGCACCCGGGGGAGCTGCAGACCGGAGAGTTAAACCACCGGACCACCAGGGAATTTATTACAGGTAGGACACAGCCCCCAGATCATGTCCTCCCCCCCAATGTAACCGCTTTTCTCCTTGCCCCCTCCCCCACCCCTTCACTCCCACTCCCCCTCCCCCCTTTTGTGTCAGCGTGTGTGTATATTCAAACACCCCTGCATTCAGACGCAAACATTACAAACAAGTACACCACTACATTCCAATAGCAACAGTACATACAAATACACCCATACATGCACACATATACTTAATAAAAAACATGCTTACATTCAAACACTGCTCACAAATATAACCCTGCAATGATGCAGAAATGGTAGATCTCCACCTGGCATAGCATTGTTGAAGTTCTCTGACAAATGGAGATCTACCTTTTGGCCACATTTTCACTAGAGGGGGCCCAGAAAACATACTTGCACCAGGGTCCTCTTTACATTAGTTCCACCACTGGGATAATCAACGTGAGGTGCCTGTATGAAAGAGCAGGACAACAGCACTTCTGATTCTGAGTCTGTGAGTAAGCAGTTGTATGTCTCTAAAACTGATTGCCATGATGTGCAAAGTTTCTGCCTCTAAAACTGCCATGATATATCAAAATTGTGCCTCTAAAACTGCTGTTATGCCAATTTTATGCATCTAAAGCTGATTGCCATAGTGTGACAATTATATGCCTTTAAAACTGATTGCCATGGTGTGCCAATTTTATGCATCTGACTGTTTGCCATGGTGTGCCAATCGTATGCCTCTAAAGCTGATTGCCATGATGTGCCAAGTTTATGCATCTAAAAGTGATTGCCACGATGTACCAATTGTATGCATCTAAAGCTGATTGCCATGGTATGCCAATTGTATACATCTAAAGTAGATTGCCATGGTGTGACAATTTTATGCCTCTAAAACTGATTGCCACGGTGTGCCAATTGTATGCATCTAAAGCGGATTGCTATAGTGTGCCAGTTTTATGCATCTAAAGCTGCCATAATGTTCCAATTGTATGCCTGTAAAGCTGATTGCCATGGTATGCCAATTGTATGCATCTAAAGCTGATTTCCATGGTGTGCCAATTGTATGCATCTAAAGTGGATTCCACGGTGTGCCAATTGTATGCATCTAAAGCAGATTTCCACAGTGTGCCATATGTATGCATCTAAAGCGTATTGCTATGGTGTGCCAATTGTATGCCTCTAAAGCTGTTTGCCATGGTGTGCCAATTGTATGCCTCTGAAGCTGATTGCCATGGTGTTCACTTTTTAAAATGCACATTAAAAGCAAGTGGGTCTCAAAAAATTACGGTTTTGAAAAGTGGGTCTCGGCCCATAAAAGTTTGAGAAGCCCTGATCTACATAATTGAGTTGACATTAAACCCGATTCTCAGAGCACTAGTTGGCATACAATGTATCCATGATTGCTTGCAACTAATAAATCACATTACTATGTAAGTGATTTGCATACAATAGATAAAAAGCAACTGAACTACGTAATACTATGTGGTGAACAGAGTAGATTTTATAGTGTATATTAAAAAGAACATTTTTGTTAAACATTTGACCAGCTGTATGTAGGCTAAAAACTTCAGCGAGGCTTATTGTCTAACATTAAAAAGCAAATAAGTATTATCACGTTCTACAAATAAAAGTTGTTTTCTAATGACACACACACAATAGAATTTTCAAGCACAAATTTAGCTCTTCTGTTATGACATTATACACAACACAAGGTGCCATTAACATTGCAATATGTGGAATAAGTAGGACCAGATGGCATTTTCAAATGGGTTTGCTGATGCTCCCAGACCAACACCTGAGATACAGTCTCTCTTCACATTAACTGCAGTTATTTTTTTGGCTTTAAATGCTACTCGTGTGTAATAATTGAAGTGTGCAAAATGTAATCCATAACATTCTGTCATTGTACTGGTATTACAATGGAGTTTATGAACGAATATGTAGTTGATATTTCTAAATTCATTTATATTCATATTTTTTCTCTTGAAACACATAGAGAAGATGTAAACAGTTTAGACAATGAGGTTATATTACATAATATACAACAACTGTTTAGCTATACTACAGCAGAAATTAAAACATGTATGTTCTTTTTTTCCCCTGATATTAGCTTTCTAAAATTCCATGTTGTTGATTGTTCAAACACAAAGAGAGAATGCCTCACACCCACAGGTTAATCAGCTGTCTAAAATGAAACCTTAGCATTTATAGAAAATTTATTATATTTCATATTTGTATCTAATATCCATTGACGATGTCCTATAGCTAAGTCCACTCATAGTAAAGGAAGGCAATTAATAAACCCTTTTAAAAAGTTGCAACTTAAGTGCTATGTATGAAGACCACATTTTGGGTATAGGAATGGTTAAAAAATGTACTTGTCTCTTAATGATATCCTAAAATGAAATAATATAATGCAATAGAGAGTGTATAATTTATTTGTCTTTGAGTTAAGCAAAAATCTGGACATGTTTCATGCTACATTGAGCACGTCTTATATAGCATATAATAAATTCTATTGTATGATTTGCTTATATATACTATTCCAGAAAACTGCTTGTACAGAAAAAAGCAAGAGAGCAGAGTAGCTGAGAGAATATGAGAAGCAAGAGAGCAGACAAAGAAGAGTATGTAGGGCTGATTTGCAATCTTTTGTAGATAGGCATTTGCCCTAGTTCCGGTCCCCTCTTGTTGGTGAATGTTTGCTGTTACTACGGAAACCCTTACATTTCTCATTTGACTCTCATGTAATAGGATGTTTAATATTACATGGCAGTCAATTTATAATTGAGAAGCGCCTAGTGTGCCTCCACTACCCTTTGTCTTTGAGAAAGAATTGAATAAATTGGACAATGACAGACAATGAAGTTCTGTGTTAAATGCTCTATAAAAGTTTCATGTATTTTCTGTTAGGATAATAGCCTTGCTAAATTGTGCTTTTGAAACTTTGTGTGTAGTTGTTTTTCTTATTTCTTTTCTGCTATCTGCCATGGTTCATCATAATATATGTATATGTATGTCATTAAACTAGTTATTTTCCAGAGAACAGCTGCATTTCACATCTGGTTCTTGATAATTGTGCTGATGTTGAGATGAACTCCTATCCATTTTGCTTTGCTTCACTAACCTACCCAGGAGAGGAAAAGAGCTTAGCAGAGTAATCAAACATGTAAACTCTCTCCAGATATGCACTGGGTTATTGAGGAAAATAAAGCATATATCAGTTTTTTCTTCTTCATTTCTCTTTCTTGCATGGAAGATTTGACTAAAGGTTAATATGTAGATTCTATCTGTGTTACAAGCCCAAGTTTTCTCATGGGCAAATCCTGTTCTGTACAGCTCATTACAGAGAATTAGAAAATAAGACCGTCAGTGCTAGATTTCTTATTGCTTTTGTTTCAGTGATACATTTTTGAAACATATAAATAAAAAAATAAAAAACTGTAGAATCTAAACTGAAAATATAAAATGTCTGTGATTCTGTATTTCATTATGGATCATCAGCCCCCAAAATATATGTTTTATTTAAAATGTAAGATGCATTCTAAAATGTATTAACATAATAAATAGGTTTCTCTCCACAGCAGAAGGTATAATCAACAGCCACACTCAATGAAGTATGGGATTCCAGAGCTGAATTGAAGATTATGCTAGCTTTAGTGTACTAATAATCTTAATTTTAATAAATACAGTAGGCGAGTATTTTGCATAACTCTCTTTACTAAACTCCATAGCAGTAAAGAAAAGGATAGTAAGAACCAATCAAAAAACAGTAGGAGGTATAGTATTCCCAGTGAACAGGCTCCTCCTCCTCTTTCAACTAGCGACATCGAAGACGGACAAAGTTCAAACAATTCTGAATCAAAACCAGTCTTGGGTCTGTAACAGGAGAATCAATCCAAGTGAATTAGGATAAACTTGGGATAATCCACATAGAGATAACCGCAGGTCCCACGTTGAGTTACGCTGAAACGAGAATGTGGAATAGGTTAGGTACTTGTTGTAAGACCATGAAAACATGGGAGTCATTTGTACAGCATATTTCCGTAAGACTATAGTACTGTAATGAAAATATACTAGTAATAGGTACTTCTCTCCCTAAGGTACAACAAGGTATAATAAACATGACATACAAGATATACACAATATACGTTGGACAGTCAGAATGATGAAGGGAGAGTAGAGACTTAGTTTCCTGTAGAAGGATAGAGGAATCTGAAGAAGGAGCAGCATAGAAATACCGAAAGGGTGGGTATGGGTGGGAAAATACTCGCCTCCTGTCTTTATTAAAATTAAGATTATTAGTACACTAAAGCTAGCATGATCTTAAATTTTATTACATGACAGGAGGCTTCGTATTTTGCATTTTTAACACTGATGTAACAAGGAAAACGCCGTGCAGGAGTTCGGTCTAAAGTAGAAGGTCCGAAAAGTGGATTCGCGTGACCAGCCAGCCGTGCGAAGGACATCCGATACTGATGCTCCGGCTGTGTAGGCTGAAGAAGCAGCCCCGAAAGTGGCGTCCACGCCTGCCAGTGACAAGAGCCAGCGTACCCATCTAGCGAGAGTGGTAGAGGAAACTGGATTGTGAGGTTTGACGTAGGAAATCAGGAGTTGACCGGAGGGAGGCAGTAGATGTCACGTAGCTGCGTAAGGTTGCGACCATGCATAATTGAGGTTCCGTGATGAAAAAGGGGTAAAAAATGGCGGTGGAGTTCGATTTGGTGCGTCGGGAGACATGGAAGGTGACCCCTTCAGGACCTATTGAAAAGGCATTGACTTTGAAGGCCCTAACGTCGGATACCCGACGAAAGGAGACTAGGCAAAGTAACATCGTCATTTTGGCCGAAAGTTGGCAGAGCGAGAGTCTGTCGTTAGGCGGCCATCCTCTTAAGAAGGGGAGGATGAGGTCCACATCCCATAGGTGAGCGTATTTGGGGGCCAGAGGACGTTTGAGTCGCATGCCCCTCAGTAATCGACATACCATAGTATCCTTACCCGCCGGAATCCCTTGGATAGGGATATGGGCCACTGAGATCGCTGATCGAACTACGTTAATAGTTCTATAAGATTTCCCTGTTGCAAAAAGTGACGACAGGAAATTCAGGATGGTGGGAATAGGTGCCGTAAGCGAATTGAGGTCCTGTTCCAACCACTAAGAGGACTAGGAGGTCCAAGCAAGGTCCTATGAATCCTATAAGAGGTCCCTAGCAGTCTGCAATAGTTCGCCAACTTGCCAGGTGCCTCGGAAAGAGTCCATGCCATCAGGGAGAGTCTCTCTTCCAGTATTAGCGGGTGAGGGTTCCCCTTCGGATCCGTAAGGATAGTCGGGTGGGACGGCAGTAAGTGCGGGTCTGCGTAAGATAGTGCTAAAAGGTCCGGGAACCATGGTTGACTCTGCCATAGGGGGGTAATCAGGAGCAGAGAAATCTGGTGTACCTTCAGATAGTGGAGAGTCCTCGCTATCATAGCGAATGGGGGAAATGCGTAGGTGCCGAATGGCGGCCAGGCCTGTAGGAAAGCGTCCACTGCTTTGCATTCTTGATCTGGGAGCCAGCTGAAGAAGTCTGGAGTTTGTCTGTTGCTGCGGGGTGCTAAGAGGTCCAGATGGAAGGGTCCTCTCATTCACGTGAGGGCATTGAATATCTCTGGATCCAGCATCCAATCCCTGCCGTCTCTCCATTGGTGAGAGAACCAGTCGGCTGTGAAATTCGTCTCCCCTGGGAGATATTCCGTATTGAGGGAGATGTTACGTGGAAGGCAGAAGTTGAACACCTCTTTCGTGAGTTCGGATAGGAGTCGTGAGCGCACTCCGCCTAGGCGATTAATATAGCGGACGGCCGAGATGTTGTCCATCCTGAGGAGAATGCAACAATCTGATTTGTCCCTTGCCAGGCTGCATATGGTGGAGGAACCCGCCAGTAGTTCGAGACAGTTGATATGCAGGTTGAGTTCCTGTGAAGTCCAGGCTCCCCCTGTCGATACTCCCTCGCTCGTGGCGCCCCAGCCCCAAAGGCTGGCATCCGATTCCAGCATGAAATCTGGGGTTTTGCCGAATATAGCTCGGCCGTTCCAGGCCTGCATGCTGTCCAGCCACCATTGCAGTTCCTCCCTGACCTCTGCCATAATCGGTACTGGTTGGTCGTAGGTGGGATTTCAGCAGAGGAAGGATGCCTTGAGGCCCTGTAGTGGACCCGGGAAGATGGCTTGGATGGATGCGGGTAGGAGGCCCACAATCCGAGCTAGATTGCGTAGGAGAACCGATTGGCATCGGATTTTCTTGCGGATTTCCTTCTGAATAGCCGCAATCTGAGTCAATTTCGAATCCCAGGAACTGTATGGTTTGGGACGGAGTTGTAGCAGATTTCTGATGGTTTATCGTAAACCCTAGGGAGTCTAGGAGTTCCACGGCAAAACATGTGTGTAGTCTGAGTCTTGACTTGACGGTGCAGAAGATTAGTAGGTCGTCCATGTATATAATGCAGCGAATTCCTCTTGCGCGCAGATGAGTAACCACCGGCTTCAGCAGTTTGGTGAAACACCATGGCGCCGAACTGAGGCTGAAAGGGAGGCAAGTGAATTGCCATGGTCGGTCATTCCACATGAAGTGGAGGAAATGTCTGCTGTTGATGTGAACCGGTACTGAAAGGTAGGCATCTTTGAGGTCTAATCTTGTGAACCAATCGCCGTCTTGCATGAGATCCTGTAAGAGGTGAATTCCCTCCATTTTGAAGTGGCGGTAGACCACGTGGGCATTGAGAGTATGGAGGTTTATGACCGGTCGGAGGTCTCCTGTTTTCTTTTTTACTAAGAAGATGTTACTGAAGAATCCTGCGGAGTCTGGGGTGAGCTCTATCGCACCCTTGTTGCTGAGTTGCGAAGTTCGGCTTGGATGAGTTTGGAATCCTCTGCCGAACGGTTGAGCGGTCATGGTGGGAACTCTTGATAAGGTGTGCTGACGAAATCTATGATGTATCCCCGTACCGTCTGGAGTATACAAGCGTCTGACGAAATGGTCGTCCAGTTCTAAAAGAAAAAGGAGAGACGACCTGCATGCAAGGTTATCGTAGGTAGATGGTAGCTTACCTGGTGCGAAGCGGGATCTGCCACATCCACGGGTACTGCGTCCTGTGTCCGAACCTCTTGAGTAGGTGAAAGGTTGACGGTATCCCGTTTCTGGGTAGAAGGGTTGCGGTCTTGAGGATCGGGGGCCTGATGGCCAGAAACGGCTGGCAGCACGGCCCCTGTGGTGGCCAGCCCGTCCAAAAAACACCCCTAGAGGGGTATTGTCTGAAGACCCTCCTTATTGAGGTTTGAGCTTTACTTAGTGAGGTAAAGACATTCACATGGCGATTCAATTCCTTTAGGAAAGTGTCTCCAAATAATTTGCCCTGTGCCAGAGGTCCGAGTTCTTTGGTGCCCAACTCCATCAACTTCCCGTCTATGTGGAGAAGTGCTGCCTTGCGCCTCTCAGATGATTTGTTTCCAAGGAAACAAAAACCGCGTTGAGCCCATTCACGGATATCGTGAGCCCATTCCCTGACCATGTCGGCATCAAATTGGTCTGCACGTTGGAAGGCATCGTCTGCCAGGTACATGATGCGGGAGAGGGGTCCGGAGGTATCTGGAAGCTTGTCTTGGACTCCTTTGAATCCCCTCTCCACCCCGCGGCAGGGGTTGTGACCACCTCTGCTCATGAAGGTAGTGATTACCTGATCAAATTCAGGTGGCATGGCTACTTGATCTGGTAGGGAAGGGCGGGGGCATTCCGACTTCAGTCGGTTGCGGACTACATTGTCCATAGGTTTACGCATCCATAGTTGCATAAACTTAGCGAGGTGTTCCGGAGGTTTCCAGTCTGTCGAGCGAGGGTGCCTGTGAGGAACTGACTCTGCTGGGTTTCGAACCCTGGTTTACATGGTGCTAAACCTTTTCCTTACCAGTAAACCAGCCTGCCTTTTGCAAATTTACCTGAGATCTGATACCATTGCTTGTAGAGTCAAGGTTATCAGTGACAACTCTCTTCAGCTGTGTCTGGTCAGGTGTCTGGTTCTTGGCCTATAAAAGCCACTTCCTGTCTCTGTACCTTTGCCAGATTATTGTGGTTCCTGTACTCTCTAATCAAGCGTGTTCCTGTTTCTCCTTCCTGTTGCTGAATTTGGACTGTTTTGACTTTGCTGCTTTTCCTTCCCACTGACCTCGGCTTGCCTCACTACGATTATCATCTTTCTGTTACAGTCTCCCATCTCTTCTTAAGACCAGAAGGCCACTCAAGGCTCAGGGGCTCAACCACCTGGGTAACGAGTGGCTACCTCTGGCAGAAAACATTGCTGATCTGGCTACTGGACTCCAAAACTTTGTAACATCAATATCATTACAGAATAATCTGGCCCATTCATGGAGACCGTCGGATCAGATTCTGCATTGGCCCAGCAGGTTGCTTTTAATGCAAGAACTATGCAGACCCAGGCACAGACCATTCGAGTAATATATAAAACACAATTTTAGAAAGGAAAAATTGGTAAAGGTGCTCAAATCACCAAGTGTGAATCACTCCAAATCACACAGAAAACCATATAATGAAATATAAATAATATAGTGATCAGCTTAACCTGCCTTTCCAGCATTGTGGTCTCAATTATCCTTACAAGGCGCTTATAGTCTGAGCCACTGAACGGCTCAGCACCACGTGAGTGGGCAATTTTACATTTTATTTACTTTTTGTATATTTTATACAGGCTATACTATGTTCCTTATTTTCTATTTTTAGGACATTGCAGCCATATGGTAATATTGCCTACTTTTATATCTGTTTTATTTGGTGTATAGAGATTGCTCTCACTATATTATTTATATTTCACAGACCATTCAAGTGCTGCAGGATCAGGTAGCTGAACTGCAAAATGAAGTTCGATCAATGCATAGTGAGCTTACCAGCTACAGGGCACATGATGTTGCGGCTGCTGCTACTACTACTGTTACACCTGCACAAGATGCCCGCTTGCCTCTACCAGAAAAATTTGGAGGAGACCGCAAAAAATTCAGGGGTTTCCTAAATCAATGCCGTTTGCATTTCATGATGTTACCTAACCGTTTTCCATCTGAAAGAGAGAAGGTGGGATTTATTTTTTCCCTCTTCAAAGATGAAGCCCTGGCCTGGGGCTCCCCTTTTCTGGAACAGGACAGTCCAATCTTGGGAAATTTAAAAGACTTTCTTGAGGCCATGTGCCTAGTTTTTGATGATCCCAATCGCTGTGCTACAGCAGAAGCCACTCTCCTTCATTTACATCAAGGGAGGCGCTCTGTGGCTGAATATGCTGCTGAATTCAGACAGTGGGTTACTGATACTACTTGGAACCAATCAGCCCAGAGGTTCCACTTCAGAAGGGGTCTCTCAGAAGCTATAAAAGATGAGCTAGCTCGTGTTGATCTTCCTGTTGAGTTTGATGCATTTGTGCGGTTGGCTATCCGTATTGATTGGAGACTTTCAGAAAGAAGATTGGAAAGACAGGGCTCTTTTAAACCAAGTGCTACTCCTACTTTCTATTCAAGAATTTCTACTCCGACCCCACAAACACCTACAGACTCTGAACCTGAGGCTATGCAGGTAGATCTAATAAGAGGGCCATTATCCAATGAAGAAAAACAGTGGCGACGCACTCACAACTTATGCCTGTATTGTGGTAGTGCAGGGCATTATGCCATCAATTGCCCTAACAAGTCTAAAAGAACAATAGCTATGACTGCTGAGGGTGCACAGATTCAACATCAATCCCAGATTTCAGACCAACTGGATTCTGTCACACAACCCTTGTTTTCTCTGGCTCAGGGTGAAGAAGGTATGATGACTCAACATCCTCATTTGGTGGTGCCTATCACTTTGCAATATGGTGATAATAAAATTTCAACTACAGCTATGATAGATTCCGGAGCAGGCGGAAACTTTATGGACATTACATTTGCAGCAGGAAATACAATTCAGTCTATCCCTAAATCTTCACCTGTGTTAATGGAAACAGTAGACGGTTCTCCACTTACGTCAGGCCCAGTTACACATGAGACTGTGCCCTTAAAATTGATTCTGGAAGTGAATCACCATGAGTCTATATCTTTCCACCTAATTTCCTCAACACAGTTTCCAGTGATTTTGGGTATACCCTGGCTTGCTCTGCATAACCCACAGATTGATTGGAAGACTAGAACTTTGTCCTTTCCTTCAGAACACTGCTTAATGAATTGTCAACCCTCTAAGGCGACACCTGTTACCACAACAATTAATGAAATGGTTACTACAAACTTAACTAAGCTTCCGCTACAATATCGGGATTTTGCAGATGTCTGTGATAAGAAGAATGCTGATCAGCTTCCACCTCACAGGCCTTATGATTGCCCCATAGAGCTGCTACCTGGAGCTGCTATCCCATTTGGCCATATATACTCCCTTTCTGAGCCTGAATTGAAAGCACTTCGTGAATACATACAAGAAAATCTTGCCAAAGGCTTTATTCGACCATCCACTTCTCCAGCAGGAGCTCCTATATTCTTTGTAGAAAAGAAAGATGGCAGTCTACGGCCATGTGTCGATTACAGGGACATTAATAAAATCACTGTTAAAAACCGTTATCCCTTGCCTCTCATTCCTGAACTTCTGGAGAGACTTCGTTCAGCTAAAATATTTACGAAGCTTGATCTACGGGGGGCATATAATCTGGTTCGCATAAGACCAAATGATGAATGGAAAACAGCTTTCAGAACCAGGTACGGACATTACGAATATCTAGTAATGCCATTTGGGCTTTGTAATGCCCCTGCAACTTTTCAGCATCTAATCAATTATGTACTACGGGATCTCCTGGATCAGTTTGTTGTGGCATATTTGGATGATATCCTGATATTTTCTGATAATCTTGAAAATCACAGAAAATAGGTCTGCATTGTTCTTGAGCGCCTTCGTACCCACCACCTATACATTAAACTGGAAAAATGTGAGTTTGAACAAACAGAAATTCAGTTCCTGGGGTATGTAATAACTCCTAAAGGTTTAAGTATGGACACAAGTAAAATTAAAGCTGTGCTGGACTGGCCCATCCCCAAGAATGAAAAAGATATACAGAGATTTGTGGGGTTTGCCAATTTTTACAGGCGTTTCATTAAGAATTTCTCTGCCGTTATTACACCGATCACTGAACTTACACGTAAAGGGACTCCTTTTCAGTGGTCCAATAAGGCTGACACTGCATTTTCCAGATTAAAGACTCTGTTTACATCTGCCCCTATCTTGGTACATCCTCAGCCAGAATTGCCATTTACTGTAGAGGTAGATGCTTCTGGTTCAGCTGTTGGGGCTATACTGTCTCAAAGGACTGGACCTAAGATGTTGTTACATCCATGTGCCTTCTATTCCCGCCAGATGTTACCAGCAGAAAGAAATTATGACATAGGGAATAAAGAACTTTTGGCTATAAAAGCTGCCTTCACCGAATGGAGACATCTCTTGGAGGGAGCAACCCATCCAATTACTGTCCTCACAGATCACAAAAATCTGGAATGTATCCAATCTGCTAAGAGACTGTCAGCCAGACAAGCACGCTGGTCCCTATTTTTCTCAAGGTTTAATTTTTTTATTTCATACCACCCTGGTTCCAGAAATGGCAAGGCGGATGCCTTGTCTAGGATAGCTGACCCCCTCCATACTACAGTAACCAAGGCCACCATCTTGCCAGAGAGCAGATTTTTAGGAGTTACCTTTCTTTCTGATCTAATGTCTCGCATTAAAAAGGGCTACTCTAAAGATCCAGTTTTTCTTGATCCTCCTCGTGATCTTCATATGACCATGCTTAATGGGTTTTGGATTTTTCAACAATGTCTGTTTGTTCCAGAATCAGTGCGACTGGACGTTTTACGCCTCTACCATGACTCTAAACCAGCAGGTCATCCAGGAATCCGAAAGACACAAGAACTACTTACCCGATCCTTTTGGTGGCCTAAATATTATGAGGATGTTAAGAAGTATGTGTCCTCTTGTGATGTATGTGCCAGACATAAGACTCCTCGCTCATCCCCTGTTGGCTTGCTTCAGCCTCTTCCGATTCCTCATCGTCCCTGGGGATCTATATCCATGGACTTTATTGTGGAACTACCTCCCTCTAAGGAACACACTACTATACTTGTTGTTGTGGACCGGTTAACCAAGATGAGTCATTTCATACCAGCTCGTGGTCTCCCTTCAGCTAAACAGACTGCTGACCTTGTTATTCGGGAAATATTTTGCTTGCATGGAGTGCCTGATGAAGTAATTTCTGACAGGGGAGTGCAGTTTACATCTGATTTTTGGAAATATTTTTGTTCTATTCTAGGTATTAATGTAAATCTGTCTTCAGCTTTTCATCCACAAAGTAATGGACAGACTGAGCGAACCCACCAGACTTTAGAACAATATTTGCGGTGCTATATTAGTTACCTGCAGGATGACTGGCTGGATTTTCTACCCACGGCGGAGTTTGCCTATAACAATGCCCAACACTGCTCCACTTCTCTGAGCCCATTTTTTGCCAATTATGGTTACCATCCAACCTTTCTAGTGAGTCTCCCAATTACTACTCCCATTCCTGCAGTCACTGACCGGCTAACCGCCTTACGAGATTCCCAAGAACTGTTGAAGGAGACTCTTTCGGAGGCTCAGGAATGTTACAAAAGAGCTGCTGATAGGCACAGAAAGGAGGCCCCAGTTTATCATGTTGGTGACAAGGTTTGGCTGTCAACAAAGAATCTTAAGCTTAGGATTCCTTCTCATAAATTGGGTCAAAAGTTCATGGGACCTTTTAAGATAATCGCTCAGATCAATGCAGTCACCTTCCGTCTGCAACTTCCGGATTCCATGAAAATACATCCGGTGTTTCACGTGGCACTGCTTAAACCTTTTCATGAAAATACTTTCCCTGGTCGAGCCTTGCCTGCCCCACCACCAGTCCTCGTGGATGGTGAAGATGAATACGAGGTGGAAAAAATTCTTGACTCCAGGATCTTCCGCAACAAGCTTCAATACTTGGTTCATTGGAAAGGCTATGGTGTGGAGGATAGATCGTGGGAACCAGTGGACAATATTCATGCTCCTGATCTTCTTCAGTCTTTCCATGCACAGTACCCTGCTAAACCAGGAAATAGGGCATCCAGAGGCTGCGCCTGTAGAGGTGGAGGTAATGTGAGGAACTGACTCTGCTGGGTTTCAAACCCTGGTTTACATGGTGCTAAACCTTTTCCTTACCAGTAAACCAGCCTGCCTTTTGCAAATTTACCTGAGATCTGATACCATTGCTTGTAGAGTCAAGGTTATCAGTGACAACTCTCTTCAGCTGTGTCTGGTCAGGTGTCTGGTTCTTGGCCTATAAAAGCCACTTCCTGTCTCTGTACCTTTGCCAGATTATTGTGGTTCCTGTACTCTCTAATCAAGCGTGTTCCTGTTTCTCCTTCCTGTTGCTGAATTTGGACTGTTTTGACTTTGCTGCTTCTCCTTCCCACTGACCTCGGCTTGCCTCACTACGATTATCATCTTTCTGTTCCAGTCTCCCATCTCTGCTTAAGACCAGAAGGCCACTCAAGGCTCAGGGGCTCAACCACCTGGGTAACGAGTGGCTACCTCTGGCAGAAAACATTGCTGATCTGGCTACTGGACTCCAAAACTTTGTAACATCAATATCATTACAGTGCCTGATGTTATGAGTGTCAAAGAGCGTCTGGACCATGGGGTCCAGAATAGCCTCGTCCTGTGGCAGGATGGTGTCCCCAGTCCCTTGCCATTTGGTAACGAATGAATCTGAATCCCCTGTATGAAAGGGTTTAGATCCTGAGCCCCAGGCGTCATCATCGGATTGAAATGCGTTAGCCTGCCATTCATCCAGTATGGCCATCGTGTCATCAATATCTTTCTCCTCCTCTGAGGATAACACTTGGGGAGGAGCAGGGGTGACGGCGACCGCCGTTTTGCTTTTCTTATTGGGCTGTTTGCCCTTGCTCGGTTTGGGGTCCTTCTCCCCTTTCCAATGGCGTTTACTAGCCCGGATGTCGTCCTTTGACTGGGTTTCAGAGTCCTCAGACTCAGGGTCTTGGCGTGTGCGGCGTGGCCTGGAGCGTTCCGGTTGAATGGTCATCATGTGGGATAGGGCCTTTTCTATAGAAGCGGCCACCGCTGCATTAACCATGGATTGAAAGTCCACTGGAGTAGGCTGTGAGTCCTCCATGATGTATGGCAAGGACTTTGCACTGGTAAGAGGGCAGTTGAGGCAGGGGTCAATAGTAGGAGAGGATCCTACAGTAGTTATGGTACCAGCAGTACCAGAAATAACCCCAGCAGGGTAATGTTCTGAGAATAGTACCAGTAGTAGTAAGGGCCCCAGCAGGGTAGAATAGCTCAGGAACAAGAAGTACCAGCAGTACTGAAATATATATATATATATATCTCACCCCAGCAGGGTGTATTGGGCTTTGTGTCTGGGCAGCACCCAGTATGCAGAGGTTACAACAGCAGAGCTCTGATAGGCAGCACCTTTATGGGGCCTCACCCCAGAGAGCACAGGGTATTGAGCCCTATAGTGCACATATACCACAGGGGTAGCAGAGACTTTCTGTGGGGACCCCTGCCTGGATGAGAGTAATGTGAGTTGACAGTGGAATCTGAAACAGTAACGGGATATGAGTGACCAACTGGGTTGTGGCACAGGTGGATTAACATAAAGTATATGCAAACAAGGTATGAATAAAACAATGCTTACCTTGGAGGACAAAGCAGGTGTAGATCTCATGCAGAAGCAGACAGAGTGGGTGAAGCTCCAAGATGGCGGCAGCGGGTCTCGCGAGCCGCGGGATCCAAGATGGCCGCCCCAAAACTGAAAGTGTGGGAAAATAGAATCGGCCGTCGGCCGGAGCGTTAAAACGCATGGTTAGGCGGCCGAGAGGGGAAAGGACTCTGCAGGGCTATGTTTCCAGCGGTGGAAGGGGGAAAAAATGGCAAAATCGCCCGGTGTAAAATGAAACCGGGGGGGGAAGCAGAGTGCCCAGAGTACAGATAGATAAAGGCTGTGAAGGGAACCCCAGGAAAAAATCCTGAGTAGAATAAAGTTAATAAGGCAGATAAGGAATGACAGTTAAACAATAAGGTTTAAGCAATACATACAATATATAACAAGGAATATAAGTTATAATAAATATCCAAAACATGAATAAATATAAGAAGCTCAATATTCTGACCTGTCTGCTGATGGAGCAGTAAAGAAAGAGGGGGAGGAGCCTGTTCACTGGGAATACTATACCTCCTACTGTTTTTTGATTGGTTCTTACTATCCTTTTCTTTACTGCTATGGAGTTTAGTAAAGAGAGTTATGCAAAATACGAAGCCTCCTGTCATGTAATAAAATTATTCAGCATCAGCTTCACATTGTCATTCTCAGGCAGTTGGAAGGACAATAAACATGGAATGTGAGAGGTGTTTGCACTTGGGGTGGTGCAATGCTACAGATTTTGGATTCTAATTCTTTTTTTTATTTTTTATTAAGGACATTTTAAATTTTCAAAACAAGCAAGAGAGATGGAGGTGGGACACACAGGTCACCAACACTTTAAAACACATTGTCCATAAGCCTAGATGCACAGATCTCTATAGAAATATAAGTTCATTATTGCAGGTTTCTATAATGACTAACGTATATAACAAGATTGCAAAGCAAAAAAAAAAAAACCTATATGTTGTTACAGCCTTGTCTTCATTATGCCACGTTTTCTCATATCGGTTGTCAGTTTCAAGCATAATGCCCATAGAGCCCCTTAACATGTAGAGGAGACACTTTATGGTTGTAGTATGGTCAAAAAAGAGCTGTCATCAGAGCCTAGTTTGCTGCCATATCTCTTTGTCTCTCGTCAGTAATCCACACAGAGATGGGGTGCAGGGGGGAAGAAGGAGAAAAAGAAGAGGGAGAAAACAGAGGGAGAAGGAGGAAGAGAAAGAGAGAGAAAAAAGGGGTTTTGTTGCAGTTCCTTATAGAGGAATATTGATAAAATACTAGAGTGTAAATGGGTTATCCCAAACAAACTAAGCTAAGGTCTCAGATAGTATGTGATTATGTATAATGGCATATGTTGCCTGATCTGTTGCGTAAGTCGTGAAGGGGACCCACAGGGTATCCGACCCATTTTACAGACCCAAAGTGCCAATTATAATAACTGTCTCTGTCCCACTATGTTGCCTGCCTAGTGACTACCCTGTGGGCTCCATGTCCTCCCAGTTAAGTATATACCATCATTTCACCATAACAGCATATACACCTGAGATCATGCATCAGCATGGAAAATAAGTTCCTCCATAGAACAGGGCTTATTCATGTGATGTAACCAAAGGGAACAAAGAGCAGATTTCTCTTTCCTCCAAACCTCTATCAAACTCTAGGACACAATAAGGATAATAGTCATGGATTTTATGTACCCTGAGGATCAAAGCTTAGTGTGATGTAACAGGAGCAGTGCTAGTTTTTGTGTGTATGGACCTCCATGGCAAATCAAAGAACAGTCCCACCACAAGTGAAGGGGAGACCACCCCCCCCCCCTTTTGAAACTCCAGCAATTCCAGCACCATTGGAAGGAGAACCTCTGCTAAGGCTATTTGCCTTGGATTTTGGAATGGAATTATTTATTCTTGTGGATTAAAAATTTATTTTAATGTTGGATATGTAGCCATATGCTTTAAGGTATTGTCACAGTCTTATGGGAAATATTTTGGTGAAAAGTTTCAGGTCACATTTTAATAAGGAAATGGGATGGTAATTTGCACATTGCTCAATGTCCTTGCCCTTTTTAGGAATCAAAGAAATGTTGGTAGCAAACAATTGCGGGAGTATGGTGTGACCATATCTGATGGAGTTACATGTCCTCCAGAATCATTGGGAAAGAATGTCAGCAAATTACTTATAATATGGTGGTCTTAAGAACAAGGGCAAGCTCCTCAGGTCTAGGGGATTTCCTCCTCAATGGTAAGGGGTTTCTCTAGATACCATAATGCTTCCTCCATAAAGATAGTGCAAAGGTTGTTTTCTAGGTATATTGTGAGTCGTGCATCAGAACTATCATCCTACTAACTTGCCCCTTGTTGAGGGAGTGCACACAGGTCAGTTTAGTATGCACAGAGGGACACAGATAAGTAGGTATGCTAACTCATTATTGGCATTGCGAATCTTTCAAATCGATTTTTGAATTTGCTCCATTATAAAACCCCACACTTGTTAGCATTTGTGTAAAAGAAGGATTTGGATTGCATGAACTTAATTTAAGCCAGTCAGCCTGTAGGTGAGCCCGCTTGTGTCTCTCCTCCTGTAGCAGGTAAGTGACGAGCTGCACGTTCTTTCTTTACTACTTTCCCATTAGCTATAAAACAACAAGTATAAGGACGTTTTGCCCTCTGTCATTCTCTGAAAAATATTGAGAAAGTCTTGAGGGAATTTTGTGGGTCACCAGGGGTTCTATCAGTAGTGACTCATTGAGTCATTAATCCAAGCCAGTGGGTCTGTGTAGTGGTGAGGTCAAGGTCATGAGAATTGTAGCATGGTCAACTACTGAGAGATGGTTCAAGACCACTT